>JAGSMT010000684.1:0-63999 GCA_029286875.1 Lamproptera curius
ATTTTATTCAATGTATATTGTCTACTTATTCTCCTTTTTTAATTATGATTCTTTTCTGGGTTTAATAAAACGGATATAAGCCCATAATTATAGGCGACCGGTAATCTAGTAGAACTGCGTATCTTTGAACTTGTACATGCTTATTTGTTTTGATCAGGATTCATTTCTATTGTTAAAATATATCTCCCGTACAATAGGACTTTTGCATTCCAGGATAATTAATGATTGCATTATCCTTATTGTCTACTTATTCGTGCACACTTTTTAATTATGATTCTTTTCTGGTGTTTCAATAAAACGGCTTATATAAGCCATATATATAAGCTTGACCGGTAAATACTAGTAGAAACTGCGGTATCTTATGAACTGCATGCTTATTTGTTTGATCATGATTCATTGTATTGTTAAATATGTCCCCCAAACAATACACATTCATGCACATTTCAAGATGTTTGATTGCATTACCGCGGTATATTGTCTACGTATTCGTACTTTTTAATTGGATTCGTTTCTAGTGTTTCAATAAAACGGCTTATTTAGCTGATATAACTTAGCGACAGTTAAATACTTGAAGAACTGCGGTATTTTTCCTTCCAACATGCCTTTGTTTTGATCATGATTCATTGTATTGTTAAAATATTCCCCGATACAATGCACATTCATGCAATTCAAGATGTTAGATTGCATTACCGCGTATATTTCACTTTCATGCACAATTTTTAATTAAGATTCGTTTCCTAGTGTTTCAATAAAACGGCTTATATAAGCCCATATAACTATTGGCTTGACTTAAATATTGAAGAACTGCGGTATATTTTAACCTTCAACATCCTATTTGTTTTTATGTTCATTTGTATTGTTAAAATTCCCCCGAACAATAACATTCATCATTCAAGATGTTACTTGCATTATCGCGGTATATTGTCTCGTATCCGTCACTTTTTAATTAAAATTCGTTTCTGTGTTTCAATAAAACGCTTATATTTTAAAATATAACTATCTTAAACAGTTAAATCTTAAAGAAACGGGGTATATTATTACCTTCAACTCCTTTTTGTTTGATCGTTCATTTCTATTGAAAATAAATCCCCGATACAATAGCATTTTCCATTCCAGAATTTTGATTCATTATCCATATATTGTCTTCTTATCCTGCACTTTTTTAATTAAATTCGTTTCATGTTTCAATAAAACGGCTTATATTACTATATAATATGGTTGACTTAAATCTTGGCGGAATATTTTACCTTCAACATGCCTTTTGTTTTTGATCGATTCATTGTTTTTTAAAATATCACCCAATACAAAAACCTTCAACATTTCAAGATTTAAATTCTTATCCGGTATATTGTCTACTTATCCGTCCCCAAATTGGAATTCGTTTCATGTTTCAATAAACGTTATATTGCATAGAACTATAGCCCGCTTAAATCGAAGAACTGCGGTATATTATTCCTTCAACATGCCATTTGTTTTGATCATGTTTTGTATTGTTAAAAATATTCCCCATCAATAGCCATTCTGACTTTTCAAGATGTTAAGATTGCTTATCGGGTATTTGTCTACGTATCCGTGCACCTTTTTAATTAAAATTCGTTTCTGTGTTTCAATAAAACGCATATTGTATATAACTATTAGCATTAAATTTAAAGAACTGGGGTATATTTACCTTCAACATCCTTTTGTTTAATCATGATTCATTTCTATTTTAAAATAAATCCCCCCGATACAATGGCAATTCCATTGAATTTAATGTTGCATTATGGTATATTGTCTTCTTATCCTGCACACTTTTTTTTTATAAAATTCTTTCTAGTGTTTCAATAAAACAATATTTACTGATATAACTATAGGCGACGTTAAAAATGAAGAACTGCGGAAATTATTACCCAACATGCCTATTTGTTTTGATCATGATTCATTTGTATTTTAAAAATATTCCCCCAATACACATTCATCCCATTTCAAGATTTAATGACATACCGCAGTATTTGTCTACGTTTCCAACTTTTTAATTGATTTGGTTCTAGGTTTCAAAAAAGGCATATTTGCCGATATAACAAACTTGACCTTAAATAATTGAAGAACTCTTATTATCAACAACATGCCGATTTGTTTTGATAATTCATTACTTTTTAAAAATATCCCCATTTTTGTTATTGCCCATTCAGGATTTAAGTTGCTTATGGCCTTTGTCTACTTTTAGTGGACCTTTTTAATTAGTTGTTTCTGTGTGTCAATAAAACCTTAAAAGCTGATATAATCAAGCGACCGTTAAATAATTGAAGAACTGCGGTATTTATTCCTTCAACATGCCTATTTGTTTTTCATCATGATTCATTTTATTGTTAAAATATTCCCTGATACAATAACATTAATGCCATTTCAGGATTTTGATTGCTTACCGCTATATTGTCTACGTATCATCTTACTTTTATAATTAGATTCGTTTCAGTGTTTCAATAAAACCTTATATAAGCCGATATAACTATAAACTTGACCTTAAATAATTAAGAACTGCTAAATTATTACCTTAACTCCTTTTTTTGTGATTGATTCATTTCTATTGTTAAAATATATCCCCGATACAATACACAAATACATTCCCGATTTGATTGCTTACCGCGGTATTGTCTACTTATTCTGCACACTTTTTAATTAAAATTCTTTCTTGTTTCAATAAAACGGCTTATATAAATATAACTATTAAACGACCGTAAAAATAATTGAAGAACTCGGTATATTATTACCTTCAACATGCCCTTTTGATCTGATTCATTCTATTGTTAAAATATTCCCCGATACAATACACATTAATACATTCAGGTTTTAATATTGCATTACCGGGTTATTGTCTACGTTTTCATTTTTTTATTAAAGATTCTTTCTTGAATAAAACGCTTTTATAAACCCATATCATTATGGCTTGACCATTAAAACTATGAACGCGGTTCTTATCCAAACCATGCCATTTGTTTTGATCAAGATTTAATATTGTTAAAATATTCCCACCGATACAATAACATGAATACCCATCACGGATTTTAATGATTGCTTTCGCGGTAATTTGTCTCGCGTGCCACTTTTTTAAGATTCGTTTCCTGGTGTTTCAATAAAACCTTTAAACCGAATAACTTATGCGGCCGTTTAATAATTGAAGAACTGCGGTATATTATTGTTCAACATGCCTATTTGTTTTCATCATGACATTTCTATTGAAAAATTCCCGATACAATAGCACTGAATACCCATCCCAGGATTTTTAATGATTGCATTATCGCGGTATATTTCACTTATCCGTGACTTTTTTTAATAAGATCCGTTTCTAGTGTTTCAATAAAACGGCTTATATTAGCCAATATAACTTTATGGCTTGACCGTTAAATACTTGAAGAACTGCGGTATATTATTACCTTCAATATGCCTGTTTGTTTTTATCATGATTCATTTCTATTGTTAAAATATATCCTTTGATACAAGGACATTATTGCAATTCAAGGATGTTAATGATTGCATAATCGCGGTATATTGTCTTCTTATCCGAGTTTTCTTTTTTTAATTAAGATAAGTTTCTAGTGTTTCAATAAAACGGCTTATATAAGCTGATATAACAATATAGCTTGACCGGTAAATACTTGAAGAACTGCGGTATATTATTACCTTCATTAGCCTATTTGTTTTGATCATGATTCATTTCTATTGTTTAAATATTCCCTGATACAATAGCACATTATTGCCATTCCAGGATGTTAATGATTGCATTATCGCGTTGGTCTACTTATCCTGCACCTTTTTTTAATTAAATTCGTTTCTAGTGTGTCAATAAACGCTTATATAACGATGTAACATACCTGACCTTAAATTGAAGAACTTGCTATCTTATCAACTTGCATGCCGATTTGTTTTGATCAAGATTCATTACTATTGTTAATTATATTCCCGATAAATAGCACATTAATGCAATTCCAGGATGTAAATGATTGCATTACCGCGGTTATGTCTACTTATCCGTCACACTTTTTAATTAAGATTCGTTTCGTGTTTCAATAAACGGCTTATATAAGCCGATATAACTAAATGGCTTGACCGTTAAAATTAAAGAACTGCGGTATATTACCTCAACATGCCTATTTGTTTTGATCATGATTCATTTGTATTTTTAAAATATATCCTCCGATACAATAGTACATAAATATTATCCCAGGATTTAATTAAACATTATCGCAGTATATTGTCTAATAGTACGTTTACAATTTTTAATTAAGATCGTTTCTAGGTGTTTAAATAAAACGGCTTATATAACCTATATAATTATATGGCTGGACCGTTAAATACTAGTAGAAATGCGTATCTTATGAACTTGTACGCTTATTTGTTTTGATCATGATTCATTTCGGTTAAAATATATCCCCGATACAATAGGACATTATTGACATTCCAGGATGTTATGATTGCATTATCGCGGATATTGTCTCTTATCCGTGCACACTTTTAATTAAGATTCGTTTTAGTGTTTCAATAAAACGGCTTATATTAGCTGATATAACTATTGGCTTGACCGTTAAATAATTGAAGAACTGCGGGTTATTATTCTTCAACATGCCTATTTGTTTTGATCATGATTCATTTCTATTGTTAAATATATCGATACAATACTTATTGCACATTCCAGGATGTTAATGATTGCATTATCGCGGTAGATTGTCTACTTATCCGTGCACACTTTTTTTAATTAAGATTCGTTTCTAGTGTTTCAATAAAACGGCTTATATAAGCTGATATAACTATATGCTTGACCGTTAAATAATTGAAGAACTGCGGGTATATTATTACCTTCAACATGCTTATTTGTTTTGATCATGATTCATTACTATTGTAAAAATATATCCCCGATACAATAGCACATTATTGACATTCCAGGATGTTAATGTTGCCGTTATCGCGGTATATTGTCTACTTATCCGTGCACACTTTTTAATTAAGATTCGTTTCTAGTGTTTTAATAAAACGGCTTATATAACGATATAACTATAATGACCGTTAAATAATTGACGAACTGGGTATATTATTACCTTCAACATGCCTATTTGTTTTCATCATGATTCATTTCTATTGTTAAAATATATCTACCGATACCATAGCACATATTGACATTCCAGGATGTTAATGATTGCATTATCGCGTATATTGTCTACTTATTCGTGCCACTTTTTTAATTATGATTCTTTTCTGGTGTTTCAAAAAACGGTTTATAGCCCATATAATTATATGGTTGACCGGTAAATACTAGTAGAACTGGGTATCTTATGAACTTGTACATGCTTATTTGTTTTGGATCATGATTCATTCTATTGTTAAAATATATCTCCGATACAATAGGACTTTATTGCACATTCCAGGATATAATGATTGCATTATCGCGGTATATTGTCTACTTATTCGTGCACTTTTTTAATTATGTTCTTTCTGGTGTTTCAATAAAACACTTATATAAGCCCTATAATTATGGCGACCGGTAAATACTAGTAGAACTTGCGGTATCTTATGAACTTGTACATGTTATTTGTTTTGATCATGATTCATTTGTATTGTTAAAAATATCCCCAATACAATAGCACATTCATACATTTCAAGATGTTAATGATTGCATTACCGCGGTATATTGTCTACGATTGTGCACACTTTTTTAATTAAGATTCGTTTCTAGTGTTTCAATAAAACGGCTTATTAGTGATTAACTATATGGCTTGACAGTTAAATACTTGAAGAACTGCGGTATATTATTACCTTCAACATGCCTATTTGTTTTGATCATGATTCATTTGTATTGTTAAAATATATCCCCGATACAATAGACATTCATGCCATTTAAGATGTTAGATTGCATTACCGCGGTATATTGTCTACGTATTCATGCACAATTTTTAATTAAGATTGTTTCTAGTGTTTCAATAAAAGGCTTATATTTCCGATATAACTTATGGCTTGACCGAAAATTAATTGAAAATTTGCGGTATATTTTACCTTAAACATGCCTTTTTGTTTTTATCATGATTCATTTCTATTGTTAAAATATATCCAACGATACAATAGCACATTAATACCCATCGAAGGAGTTTAATGATTGCATTATCGCGGTATATTGTCTTCTTATCCGTGCACACTTTTTTAATTAAGATTCGTTTCTAGTGTTTCAATAAAACGGCTTATATAAGCCGATATAACTATATGGCTTGACCGTTAAATACTTGAAGAACTGCGGTATATTATTACCTTCAATATGCCTGTTTGTTTTTATCATGATTCATTTCTATTGTTAAAATATATCCCCCAATACAATTGCACATTAATACTCATCCCAGGATTTTAATGATTGCATTATCGCGGTATATTGTCTACTAATACGTTCACACTTTTCTTAATTAAGATTCGTTTCTAGTGTTTTAATAAAACGGCTTATATAAGCCGATATAACTTTACGGCTTGATCGTTAAATACTTAAAGAACTGCGGTGTATTATCAACATGTAAATTCCGATTTGTTTGGATCAAGATTCATTACTATTGTTAAAATATATCCCCCGATACAATAGCACATTATGACACATCCCAGGATGTTAATGATTGCATTATCGCGGTATATTGTCTACTTATTCGTGCACACTTTTTTAATTAAGATTCGTTTCTAGTGTTTCAATAAAACGGCTTATATAAGCCGATATAACTATATGGCTTGACCGTTAAATAATTGAAGAACTGCGGTATATTATTACCTTCAACATGCCTATTTGTTTTTATCATGATTCATTTCTATTGTTAAAATATATCCCCGATACAATAGCACATTAATGCACATTCCAGGATGTTAATGATTGCATTATCGCGGTATATTGTCTACTTATCCGTGCACACTTTTTTTAATTAAGATTCGTTTCTAGTGTTTCAATAAAACGGCTTATATAAGCCGATATAACTATATGGCTTGACCGTTAAATACTTGAAGAACTGCGGTATATTATTACCTTCAATATGCCTATTTGTTTTTATCATGATTCATTTCTTTTGGTAAAATATATCATCCGATACAATAGCACATTAATGCACATTCCAGGATGTTAGTGATTGCATTATCGCGGTATATTGTCTACTTATCCGTGCAAACTTTTTTAATTAAGATTCGTTTCTAGTGTTTCAATAAAACGGCTTATATTAGCCAATATAACTATATGGCTTGACCGTTAAATACTTGAAGAACTGCGGTATATTATTACCTTCAACATGCCTATTTGTTTTTATCATGATTCATTTCTATTGTTAAAATATATCCCCCGATACAATAGCACATTAATGCACATTCCAGGATGTTAATGATTGCATTATCGCGGTATATTGTCTACTTATCCGTGCACACTTTTTTAATTAAGATTCGTTTCTAGTGTTTCAATAAAACGGCTTATATAAGCCCATATAATTATATGGCTTGACCGTTAAATACTAGTAGAACTGCGGTATCTTATGAACTTGTACATGCTTATTTGTTTTGATCATGATTCATTTCTATTGTTAAAATATATCCCCCGATACAATAGCACATTATTGCACATTCCAGGACGTTAATGATTGCTTACAGGTATATTGTCTACGTATCAGTGCACACTTTTTTATTATGATTCGTTTCTGGTGTTTCAATAAAAGTTATATAAGCCCATATAATTATATGGCTTGACCGTTAAATACTAGTAGAACTGCGGTATCTTATGAACTTGTACATGCTTATTTGTTTTGATCATGATTCATTTCTATTGTTAAAATATATCCCCCGATACAATAGCACATTAATGCACATTCCAGGATGTTAATTATTGCATTATCGGTATATTGTCTTCTTTATCCGTGCACACTTTTTAATTAAGATTCGTTTCTAGTGTTTCAATAAAACGGCTTATATAAGCCGATATAACTATATGGCTTGACCGTTAAATACTTGAAGAACTGCGGTATATTATTACCTTCAACATGCCTATTTGTTTTGATCATGATTCATTTCTATTGTTAAATATATCCCCCGATACAATAGCACATTATTGCACATCCCAGGATTTTAATGATTGCATTATCGCGGTATGTTGTATACTTATCCGTGCATACTTTTTTTAATTAAAATTCGTTTTAGTGTTTCAATAAAACAGCTCATATAAGCCGATATCATTATATGGTTGACCGTTAAATACTAGTAGAACTGCGGTATCTTATCAACTTGTACATGCCGATATGTTTTGATCATGATTCATTTCTATTGTTTAAATATATCCCACGATACAATAGCACAATAATAATGCATTCCAGGATGTTAATGATTGCATTACCAGGTATATTGTCTACGTATCCAGTGCACACTTTTATTATTCAGATTCGTTTCTTAGTGTTTCAATAAACGATTTATATAAGCCAGTATAACTATATGGCTTGATTGTTAAATTATTAAAGAACTGTGGTATATTATTACATTCAACATGCCTATTTGTTTTGATCATGATTCATTTTATTGTTAAAATATATCCTTCGATACAATAGCACATAAATACTTATCCAGGATTTTAATAATTTGCATTATCGCATATATTGTCTACTAATACGTTCACACTTTTTAATTAAGATTAGTTTCTGGTGTTTCAATAAAACGGTTATATAAGCCCAATAATTATATGGCTTGGACCGGTAAATACTAGTAGAACTGCTATCTTATGAACTCGTAATGCTTTTTGTTTTGATCATGATTCATTATATTGTTAAATATATCCTCCGATACAATAGCAATTAATGCACATTCCAGGATGTTAACGATTGCATTACGGGTATATTGTCTACATATCTGTGCTTACTTTTTTAATTAAGATTCGTTTCTAGTGTTTCAATAAAACGGCTATATAAGCCGTATAACTATATGGTTGACCGTTAAATAATCAAGAACTGCGGTATATTATTACCTTCAACATGCCTATTTGTTGTGATCATGATCATTTCTATTGTTAAAACATTCCCCGATAACAAGGCACATTAATGCACATTCCAGGATGTTAATGATGCATTATCGCGGTATATTGTTCATTTATCCGGTGCAAACCTTTTTAATTAAGATTCGTTTTAGTGTTTCAATAAAACGATTTTATAAGCCAGTATAACTATATGGCTTTACCGTTTAATAATTAAAGAACTGCGGTATATTATTACCACCAACATGCCTATTTGTTTTGATATGATTCATTTCTATTGTTAAAATATATCCTTCGATACAATATCACATAAATACTTATCCCAGGATTTTAATTACTGCATTATCGCAGTATATTGTCTAATAATACGTTCACAATTTTTTTAATTAAGATTCGTTTCTAGTGTTTCAATAAAACGGTTTATATAAGCCCCAATAATTAATGGCTTGACCGGTAAAACCTAGGAACTGCGGTATCTTATGAACTTGTACATGCTTATTTGTTTTGATCATGATTCATTTCTATTGTTAAAATATATCCCCCGATACTATAGCACATTGTTGCACATTCCAGGATGTTAATGATTGCATTATCGCGGTATATTGTTCCAATATGCTTATTTTTTAATTAAGATTCGTTTCTATGTTTCAATAAACGGCTTATATAAGCCGATATAACTATATGGCTTGGACCGTTAAATAATTAAAGAACTGCGTATATTATTACCTTCAACATGCCTATTTGTTGTGATCAAGGATCATTTCTATTGTTAAAATATATCCCCGATATAATAGCACATTAATGCACATTCAGGATGTTAAGATTGCATTATCGCGTATATTGTCTATTATCCGTGCAACTTTTTAATTAAGATTGTTTCGTGTTTCCAATAAAACGATTTATATAAGCCAGTATAACTATAGGTTTTTACCGTTTAATACTAGTAGAACTCGAATCTTTATCAACTTGACATGCCGATTTGTTTTTGGTCAAGATCCATTACATTGTTAAAATATATCCCGACAATAGCACATTATTGCACATTTCCAGGATGTTAATAGCATTATCGCCGTATATTGTCTACTTATCCGTTCACATTTTTTTAATTAAGATTCGTTTCTAGTGTTTCATTAAACGGTTATATAAGCCCATATAACTATATGGCTTGACCGTTAATGCTTGAAGAACTGCGTATATTATTACCTTCAACATGCCTTATTTGTTTTGATCATGATTCATTTCTATTGTTTAAATATATCCCACGATAAATAGCATATTGCAATTCCAGGATGTGAATGATTGCATTATCGCGGTATATTGTCTACTTATCCGTGCAACATTTTTTAATTAAGATTCGTTTCTAGTGTTTCAATAAAACGGCTTATATAAGCCGATATAACTATATGGCTTGACCGTTAAATACTTGAAGAACTGCGGTATATTATTACCTTCAACATGCCTATTTGTTTTGATCATGATTCATTTCTATTGTTAAAATATATCCCCCGATACAATAGCACATTAATGCACATTCCAGAATGTTAATGATTGCATTATCGCGGTATATTGTCTACTTATCCGTGCACACTTTTTTTAATTAAGATTCGTTTCTAGTGTTTCAATAAAACGGCTTTTATAAGCCGATATCATTATATGGTTTGACCGTTAAATACTAGTTGAACTGCGGTATCTTATCAACTTGTACATGCCGATATGTTTTGATCAAGATTCATTATATTGTTTAAAATAGCCCCCGATACAATAGCAAATTAATGCACATTCCAGGATGTTAATGATTGCATTACTGCGGTATATTGTCTACGTATCCGTGCATACGTTTATTAATTCAGATTCGTTTCAGTGTTTCAATAAAACGATTTATATAAGTAATAACTATAGGCTTATTGTTAAATTATTAAAGAACTGCGGATATTATTACATTCAACATGCCTATTTGTTTTGGATCATGATCATTTTGTTAAAATATATCCTTCGATACAATAGCAACAAATATTATCCCAGGATTTTAATAATTGCATTATCGCAGTATTGTCTATTAATACGTTCAAACTTTTTTAATTAAGATTGTTTCTGGTGTTTCAATAAACGGTTTTATAAGCTCATATAATTATACGGTTGACCGGTAAACTAGTAGAACTGCGGTATCTTATGAACTTGTACATGCTTATTTGTTTTGATCATGATTCATTACTATTGGTAAAATATATCCCCGATACAATAGCATATTGTTGCACATTCCAGGATGTTAATGATTGCATTACTGGTATATTGTCTACATATCAGTGCTTACTTTTTTAATTAAGATTCGTTTCTAGAGTTCAATAAACGGCTTATATAAGCCGATAAACATGTTTGGACCGTTAAATAATTAAAGAACTGCGGTATATTACTCAACATGCCTGTTTGTTTTTATCATGATTCATTTCTATTGTTAAAATATATCCCCCGATTTAATAGCTCATTAATGCACATTCCAGGATGTTAGTGATTGCATTATCGCGGTATATTGTCTACTTATCCGTGCAAACTTTTTAATTAAGATTCGTTTAGTGTTTCAATAAACGATTTATATAAGCCAGTATAACTATATGGCTTTACCGTTTAATAATTAAAGAACTGCGGTATATTATTACCTTCAACATGCCTTTTTGTTTTGATCATGATTAATTTCTATTGTTAAAATATATCCTTCGATAATAGCACATTAATACTTATCCAAGGATTTTAATTATTGCATCATCGCAGTATATTGTCTACTAATACGTTCACACTTTTTTAATTAAAATTCGCTTCTAATGTTTCAATAAAATGGTTTATATAAGCCCATATAATTATATGGCTTGACCGTTAAATACTAGTAGAAATGCGGTATCTATGAACTTGTACATGCTTATTTGTTTTGATCATGATTCATTACTATTGTAAAATATATCCCTGATACAATAGCACATTAATGCACATTCCAGGATAATGATTGCATTACCGCGGTATATTGTCTACGTATCATGCTTACTTTTTATAATTAAGATTCGTTTCTAGTGTTTCAATAAAACGGCTTATATAAGCGATATAACCTATATGGCTTGACCGTTAAATAATTAAAGAACTGCGGTAAATTATTACCTTCAACATGCCTATTTGTTGTGATCATGATTCATTTCATTGTTAAAATATATCCCCTGATACAAGTAGCACATTAATGCACATTCCACGATGTTAATGATGTCATTATCGCGGTATATTGTCTTCTTATCCGTCACACTTTTTTTAATTAAGATTCGTTTCTAGTGTTTCAATTAAACGATTTATATAAGCCAGTATAACTATATGGCTTTTTCCGTTTAATAATTAAAGAACTGCGGTATATTATTACCTTCAACATGCCTATTTGTTATGATCATGATTCATTTATTGTTAAAATATATCCTTCGACACAATAGCACATAAATACTTATCCCAGGATTTTTATTTCTTATCGCGGTATATTGTCTTTATCCGTGACACTTTTTAATTAAGATTCGTTTCTAGTGTTTCAATAAAGATTTATATAAGCCAGTATAACATATGGCTTTTCCTTTAATAATTAAAGAACTCAGGTATATTATTACCTTCAACATGCCTTATTTGTTTTGATCATGATTCATTTCTATTAGTTAAAATATATCCTTCGATACAATAGCAATAAAATTTCTTATCCCAGGATTTTAATATTTGCATTATTTCGCAGTTTATTGTCTACAATACGTTCACACTTTTTGATTGAGATTCGTTTCTGTGTTTCAATAAAACGGCTTTATAATTCGATATAACCTATGGCTTGACCGTTAAATAATTGAAAACTTGCGGTATATTATTACCTTCAACATGCTTATTTGTTTTAATCATGATTCATTTTCATTGTTAAAATATATCCACCGATACAATAGCACATGAATACCCATCCCAGATTTTAATGATTGCATTATCGCGGTATATTGTTACTTATCCGTGCACACTTTTTATTAAGATTCGTTTAGTGTCAATTAAACGGTTATATAAGCGAATAACTATATGGCTTGACCGTTAAATAGTTGAAGAACTGCGGGATATTATTACCTTCAACATGCCTATTTGTTTTGATCATGATTCATTTCTTTGTTAAAATATATCCCCGATACAATAGCACATTAATGCACATTCCAGGATCTTAATGATTCATTATCGCGGTATATTGTCTACTATTAGTGGACACTTTTAATTAAGATTAGTTTCTAGTGTTTAATAAACGGCTTATATAAGCCGATATAACTATATGGCTTGACTTAAATAATTGAAGAATTGGTATATTATTACCTTCAACATGCCTATTTGTTTTAATTATGATTCATTTCCTATTGTTAAAATATATCTGGCAATAACACATTATTGCAATTCCAGGATTTAAAATGATTGCATTATCGGTATATTGTCACTTATTGCCAACTTTTAATTGATTCGTTTTTGTGTTTCAATAAAACGGCTTATATGGCCGAATAACTATATGCTTACATGTTAAATACTTAAACTGCATATTATTACCCTTGCCTATTTGTTTTGATCATGATTAATTTTACTGTAAAAATATATCATCGATACAATAGCCTTTGCACATTCCAGATGTTAATGATTGCATTATCCAGTATATTGTCTACTTATCCAAAGGAACTTTTATTAAATTCGTTTCTAGTGTTTCAATAAAACGCTTATATTAGCCTGATATAACTTTTATTTGAAGTTAAACTTGAAGACCTGCGATATTATACCATCAACATGCCTTTGTTTTGATCATGATTCATTGATTGTTAAATATATCTGAACAATAACACATTAATGCCATTCAAGATGTTAATGATTGCATTATCATGTAAATTGTCTACTTATCCGTGCACACTTTTTAATTAAGATTCGTTTCTAGTGTTTTAATAAAACGGCTTATATAAGCGATATAACTATATTGCTTGACCGTTATATACTTGAAGAACTGCGGTATTATTACCTTCAACATGCCTATTTGTTTGATCATGATTCATTTCTATTGTTAAACATATCCCGATACAATAGCACATTAACACATTCCAGGATGTTAATGATTGCATTATCGCGGTATATTGTCTACTTATCGTGACACGTTTTTTAATTAAGATTGTTTCTAGGTGTTTCCAATAAACGGCTTATATAAGCCGATATCAATATATATTGACCGTTAAATACTTAAAGAACTCGGTATATTATTACATTCAACATGCCTATTTGTTTTGAATCATGATTAATTTCTTATTGTTTAAATATATCCTGTACAAAGCACATTATTGCACATTCCAGGATGTTAATGATTGCATTATGCGGTATATTGTCTACTTTATTAGTGACACTTTTTTAATTAAGATTAGTTTCTAGTGTTCAATAAAGGTTATATGCTTGATATATTATATGTTGACCGTTAAATAATTGAAGAATTGCGGTATTTATTACCTTCAACATGCCTATTTGTTTTAATCATGATTCATTTTATTGTTTTAAATAACTCTCCATACCATAGCACATTATTGCACATTCCAGGATGTTAATGATTGCATTATCGCGGTATATTGTTACTTATCCGTGCACACCGTTTTTATAAGATTCGTTTCTAGTGTTTCAATAAAACGGCTATATAAGCCGATATCATTATATAGCTTGACCGTTAAATACTTAAGAACTGGGGTATATTATTACATTCAACATGCCATTTGTTTTGATCATGATTAATTTCTATTGTTTAAATATATCCCCGATAGAATAGACATTATTGCACATTCCAGGATGTTAATGATTGCATTATCGCGGTATATTGTTTACTTATCCGTGCAATAATTTTTAATTAAGATTGTTTCGTGTTTCAATAAAACGGCTATATAAGCGATATAATTATATGGCTTGACCGTTAAATACTTAAAGAACTGCGGTATATTATTACCTTCAAAATGCCTATTTGTTTTGATCATGATTAATTTCTATGTAAATATATCCCGATACAATAGCACATTATTGCAATTCCAGGATGTTAATGATTGCATTATCGCGGTATATTGTCTACTTATTCGCAAACCCTTTTTTTAATTAAGATTGTTTTAGTGTTTCAATAAACGGTCAATAAGCCGATATCATTATATGGTTTTGACCGTTAAATAAAGTAGAACGGTATTTATCAACTTGTACGCCAATTTGTTTTGACAAGATTCATTTCATTGTTAAAATATCCCCTGATACACAGTTAAATTCACATTCCCAGGATGTTAATGATTGGCATTATCGCGGTATATTGTCTAATTAGTGGACACTTTTTTTAATTAAATTAGTTTTAGTGTTTTCAATAAAACGGCTTATAAAGGGATATTCTTATGGCTTGGACCGTTAAATAATTGAAGAATTGCGGTATATTATTACCTTCAACATGCCTATTTGTTTTAATCATGATTCATTTTGTATTGTTTAAATATATCCCCTTCGATACAATAGCGCGCACATTAATGCACATTCCAAGATGTTAATGATTGCATTATCGCGGAAAATTGTCTACTTATCCGTGCACACTTTTTTTTAATTAAGATTCGTTTCTGTGTTTCAATAAACGCTTATATAAGCCTTGCTATAATTATAAGGGTTTTGACCTGGTGTACTAGCAGAACTGCGTATCTTATGAACTTGTACATGCTTATTTAGTTTTAATTATGATTCATTACTATTGTTAAAATATAGCTCATGATACAATAGCATTAATGCACATTCCAGGGGATGTTAATGATTGTACTGTCATGTATATTGCTCCTACGTATCAGTGCACACTTTTTTATTATGATTCGTTTCTGGTGTTTCAATAAACGGCTTATATAAGCCTACATAATTATGTTGTTTGATCATAAATACCAGTAGAACTGCGGTATCTTATGAACTTCTGTGTATACGCTCATTTGTTTTGACTGGCGATTCATTTGTATTGTTAAAATATATCCACTGATACAATAGCACATTAATGCACATTCCAAGATGTTAATGATTGCATTATTGCGGTATATTGTCTTCTTTATCTGTGCACACTTTTTTAATTAAGATTCGTTTCTAGTGTTTCAATAAACGGCTTATAAGCTGATATAACTATATGGCTTGACCGTTAAATACTAAGAACTGCGGTATATTATTACCATGCCTATTTGTTTTGACTATGATTCATTGTTAAATATATCCTAATACAATAGCACATTGTTGCACATTCCAGGATGTTAATGGTTGCATTATCGCGGTATATTGTCTGCTTATCCAAAAGCACACTTTTAATTAAAATTCGTTTTATGTTTCAATAAACAGCTCATAAGCCGATATCATTATATGGCTTGACCGTTAAATACCAGTAGAACTATGGTATCTTATCAACTTGTACATGCCGATATGTTTTGATCAAGATTCATTACTATTGTTTAAATATATCCCACGATACAATAGCACAATAATTAATATCCAGGATGTTAATGATTGCATTACCATGTATATTGTCTACGGTATCCAGTGCACACTTTACATCCAGATTCGTTTTGTGTGTTTCAATAAACGATTTATATGCTTCAGTATAACTATATGGCTTGATTGTTAAATTATTAAAGAATTGCATATTATTACATTCAATATGCCTAATTGTTTTGATCATGATTCATTTCTATTGTTAAAATATATCCTCCGATACAATTGTACATAAATACTTATCCCAGGACTTTAATTATTGCATTATCGCAGTATATTGTCGACTAATACGTTCACACTTTTTTTTAATTAAGATCCGTTTCTAGTGTTTTAATAAACGGTTTATATGTTTCATATATAATTATATGGTTTGACTGGTAAATACTAAAAGTAGAACTGCGGTATCTTATGAACTCGTACACGCTTATTTGTTTTGATCAAGGATTCATTACTATTGTTAAAATATATCCTCCGACAATAGCACATTAATGCACATTCCAGGATGTTAATGATTGCATTATCATGGTATATTGTCTACATATCTGTGCTTACTTTTTTTTAATTAAGATCTGTTCTTCCTAGTGTTTCAATAAAACGGCTTATATAAGCCGATATAACTATATGGCTTGACCGTTAAATAATTGAAGAACTGCGGTATATTATTACGTTCAACATGCCTATTTGTTGTGATCAATATGATTCATTTATTGTTAAACATATCCCCCGATACAATAGCACATTAATGCACATTCCAGGATGTAAGTGATTGCATTATCGCGGTATATTGTCTACTTATCCAAAAGCAATACTTTTTAATTAAGACTGTTTCTAGTGTTTCAATAAAACGATTTATATATGCTTCAGTATAATTATATGGCTTTACCGTTTATCAATTAAAGAACTGCGATATATTATTACCTACAACATGCCTATTTGTTTTGGATCATGACTACTCTCTATTGTTAAATTATATCCTTCGACACAATAGCACATTAATACTTATCCCAGGATTTTAATGATTGCATTATCGCGGTATATTGTCTACTAATACGTTCACACTTTTCTTAATTAAGATTCGTTTTGGTGTTTCAAACGGTTATATAAGCCCATATAATTATATGGCTTGACCGGTAAATACTAGTAGAACTGGTGGTATCTTAAGAAACTTGTACAATCTTATTTATTTTGATCATGATTCATTACTATTGTTAAATATATCCCCCGATACAATAGCACATTAATGCACATTCCAGGATGTTAATGATTGCATTACTGCGGTATATTGTCTACGTTTCCGTGCACACTTTTTATAATTAAGATTCGTTTCTAGTGTTTCAATAAAACGGCTTATATAAGCCGATATAACTATATGGCTTGACCGTTAAATAATTGAAGAACTGCGGTATATTATTACCTTCAACATGCCTATTTGTTTTGATCATGATTCATTTCTATTGTTAAAATATATCCCCCGATACAATAGCACATTAATGCACATTCCACGGATGTTAATGATTGCATTATCGCGGTATATTGTCTACTTATTCATCACTTTTTTAATTAAGATTCGTTTCTGTGTTTCAATAAAACGATTTATATAGCCAGTATAATTATATGGCTTTACCGTTTATAATTAAAGAACTGCGGTATATTATTACCTTCAACATGCCTATTTGTTTTGATCATATTCATTTCTATTGTTAAAATATATCCTTCGATACAATAGCACATAAATACTTATCTCAGGATTTTAATATTTGCATTATCGCATGTATTGTCTACTAATACGTTCACACTTTTTAATTAAGATTCGTTTCTAGTGTTTCAATAAAACGGCTTATATAAGCTCATATAATTATATGGCTTGACCGTTAAACACTAGTAGAACTGCGGAATCTTATGAACTTGTACATGGTCATTTGTTTTGATCATGATTCATTACTATTGTTAAAATATATCCCCCGATACAATAGCACATTAATGCACATTCCAGGATGTTAATGATTGCATTACCGCGGTATATTGTCTACTTATCAGTGCACACTTTTTTTAATTAAGATTCGTTTCTAGTGTTTCAATAAAACGGCTTAAATAAGCCGATATAACTATATGGCTTGACCGTTAAATACTTGAAGAACTGCGGTATATTATTACCTTCAACATGCCTATTTGTTTTGATCATGATTCATTTCTATTGTTAAAATATATCCCCCGATACAATAGCACATTAATGCACATTCCAGGATGTTAATGATTGCATTATCGCGGTATATTGTCTACTTATCCGTACACCACTTTTTTAATTAGATTCATTTCTAGTGTTTCAATAAAACGGCTTATATAAGCCTATATAACTATATGGCTTGACCGTTAAATACTAGTAGAACTGCGGTATCTTATCAACTTGTACATGCCGATTTGTTTTGATCAAGATTCATTACTATTGTTAAAATATATCCCCCGATACAATAGCTTTGTTTGCACATTCAGGATATAATGAGTTGCATACCGCGGTATATTGTCTACGTATTCGTGCACACTTTTGTTTTAAGTTCGTTTCTAGTGTTTCAATAAAACGGCTTTATAAGCCCATATCATTATATGGCTGACCATTAAATACTAGTAGAACTGCGTATCTTATCAACTTAGTACATGCCGATTGTTTTGATCAAGATTCATAACTATTGTTAAATATATCTCGCGATACAATAGCACATTAATGACACATTCCAGGATGTTAATGATTGCATTACCGCGTATGTGTCTACGTATTCGATCACTTTTTAATTTAGATTTGTTTCTAGTGTTTCAATAAAACGCTTATATAAGCCGATATAACTATATTGCTTGACCGTTAAATAATTGAAGAACTGCTGTATTTTACCTTCAGCATGCCTATTTGTTTTCATCATGATTCATTTCTATTGTTAAAATATATCCTTCGATACAATAGCACATAAATACTTATCCCAGGTTTTAATATTTGCATTATCGAGTGTATTGTCTACTAATACGTTCACACTTTTTAATTAGATTCGTTTCTGGTGTTTCAATAAAACGCTATATAAGCCGATATCATTATATAAGCTTACGTTAAATACTTAAGAACTGCGGTTATTATTACCTTCAGCATGCCATTTGTTTCATCATGATTCATTTCTATTTTAAAATATATCCTTCGATACAAGCACATAAATACTTATCCCAGGATGTTAATGATTGCATTATCGCGGTACATTGTCTACTTATCCGTGATCACTTTTTTTAATTAAGATAAGTTTCTAGTGTTTCAATAAAACGGCATATGAAGCCGATATCATTATATAAGCTTGACCGTTAAATACTTAAGAACTGCGGTATATTATTACATTCAACATGCCTATTTGTTTTGATCATGATTAATTTCTATTGTTTAAATATTCTGATAGAATAGCACATTATTGCACATTCCAGGATGTTAATGATTGCATTATCGCGGTATATTGTTTACTTATTCGTGCACACTTTTTAATTAGATTCGTTTCTAGTGTTTCAATAAAACGGCTTATATAAGCCCATATTTATATGGCTTGACCGTTATATACTAGTAGAACTGCGGTATATTATCAACTTGTACATGCCGATTTGTTTTGATCAAGATTCATTTCTATTGTTAAAATATATCCCCGATACAATAGCACATTAATGCACATCTCAGGATGTTAATGATTGCATTATCGCGGTATATTGTCTACTTATCCGTGCACACTTTTTTTAATTACGATTAGATTCTAGTGTTTGAAATAAACGGCTTATATAAGCCCATATAACTTAAACTGACCGTTAAATAATTGAAGAATTGCGGTATATTATTACCTTCAACATGCCTATTTGTTTTAATCATGATTCATTTCTATTGTTAAAATATATCCCCGATACCATAAGCATTACTAGCACATTCCAGGATGTTAATGATTGCATTATCGCGTATATTGTCTACTATCCGTGACACTTTTTAATTAAGATTCGTTTCTTGTGTTTCAATAAAACGAGCTTTATAAGCCGATATAACTATTTGACCGTTAAATCTTGAGAACTGCGGTATATTATTACCTTCAAAATGCCTATTTGTTTTGATCATGATTAATTTCTACTGTAAAATATATCATCCGATACAATAGCACATTGCACATTCCAGGATGTTAATGATTGCATTATCGCTGTATATTGTCTACTTATCCGTGCGAACTTTTTTAATTAAGATTCGTTTCTAGTGTTTCAATAAAACGGCTTATATTAGCTGATATAACTATTTGCTGACAGTTAAATACTTGAAGACCTGCAGTATATTATTACCATCAACATGCCTATTGTTTTGATCATGATTCATTTGTATTGTTAAAATATATCCCCCGATACAATAGCAATTAATGCATTCCAAGATGTTAATGATTGCATTATCATGATAAAGTGTCTACTTATCCGTTCACACTTTTCTTAATTAAGATTCGTTTCTAGTGTTTTAATAAAACGGCTTATATAAGCCGATTTAACTATATGGCTTGACTGTTAAATACTTGAAGAACTGCGGTATATTATTACCTTCAACATGCCTTTTGTTTTTATCATGATTCATTTCTATTGTTAAAACATATCCCCGATACAATAGCACATTAATGCACATTTAAAGGATGTTAATGATTGCATTATCGCGGTATATTGTCTACTTATCCGTGCATACTTTTTTTTAATAAGATTCGTTTCTAGTGTTTCAATAAAACGGCTTATATAAGCCGATATCATTATAAACTTGACCGTTAAATACTTAAGAACTGCGGTATATTATTACATTCAACATGCCTATTTGTTTTGATCATGATTAATTTCTATTGTTTAAATATATCCCCGATAATAGACATTATTGACATTCCAGGATGTTAATGATTGCATATCGCGTATATTGTCTACTATTAGTGGACACTTTTTTAAGTTAAGATTGTTTCTAGTGTTTCAATAAAACGGCTTATATAAGCCGATATAACTATAAACTTGACCGTTAAATATTGAAGAATTGCGGTATATTATTACCTTCAACATGCCTATTTGTTTTAATCATGATTCATTTCTATTGTTAAAATAAATCCCCCATACCATAGCACTTTATTGCACATTCCAGGATGTTAATGATTGCATTATCGATATATTGTCTCTTATCCGTGCACACGTTTTTAATTAGATTCGTTTCTAGTGTTTCAATAAAACGAGCTTTATAAGCCGATATCATTATATAAGCTTGACCAGTTAAATACTTAAAGAACTGCGGTATTTATTACATTCAACATGCCTATTTGTTTTGATCATGATTATTTCTATTGTTTAAATATATCCCCGATAGAATAGCACATTATTGCACATTCCAGGATGTTAATGATTGCATTATCGCGGTATATTGTTTACTTATTCGTGCACACTTTTTTAATTAGATTCGTTTCTAGTGTTTCATAAAACGGCTCATATAAGCCGATATCATTATATGGCTTGACCGTTAAATACTAAGTAGAACTGCGGTATCTTATCACTTGTACATGCCAATTTGTTTTGATCAATTCATTTCTATTGTTAAATATATCCCCGATACAATAGCACATAACATTCAGGATGTTAATGATTGCATTATCGCGGTATATTGTCTACTTATAGTGACACTTTTTAATTAAGATTAGTTTTAGTGTTTCAATAAAACGGCTTATAAACGATATAACTATATAATTGACCGTTAAATAATTGAAAATTGCGGTATATTTACCTTCAACATGCCTATTTGTTTTAATCATGATTCATTTCTATTGTTAAAATATATCCCCGATACCTGACATTATAGCACATTCCAGGATGTTGTGAGTTGCATTATCGCGGTATATTGTCTACTTATCCGTGCACCTTTTTAATTAAGATTCGTTTCTAGTGTTTCAATAAAACGGCTTATATAAGCCCATATAACTATATGGCTTGACCGTTAAATACCCGAAGAACTGCGGTATATTATTACCTTCAAATGCCTATTTGTTTTGATCATGATTAATTTCTACTGTAAAATATATCATCCGATACAATAGCACATTATTGACATTCAGGATGTTAATGATTGCATTATCGCGGTTATTGTCTACTTATCCGTGCGAACTTTTTAATTAAGATTCGTTTCTAGTGTTTCAATAAAACGGCTTATATTAGCTGATATAACTATTTGGCTTGACGTTAAATACTTGAAGACCTGCGGTATTTATTACCATCAACATGCCTATTTGTTTTGATCATGATTCATTTCTATTGTTAAAATATATCCCCGATACAATAGCACATTAATGCACATTCCAGGATGTAAGTGATTGCATTATCGCGGTATATTGTCTACTAATACGTTCACACTTTTTAATTAAGATTCGTTTCTAGTGTTTTAATAAAACGGCTTATATAAGCCGATATAACTATATGGCTTGACCGTTAAATACTTGAAGAACTGCGGTATATTATTACCTTCAACATGCCTATTTGTTTTTATCATGATTCATTTCTATTGTTAAAATATATCCTTTGAAACCATAGCACATTAATGCACATTCCAGGATGTTAATGATTGCATTATCGCGGTATATTGTCTACTTATCCGTGCACTTTTTTAATTAAGATTCGTTTCTAGTGTTTCAATAAAACGGCTTATATAAGCCGATATAATTATATAGCTTGAACGTTAAATACTTAAGAACTGCGGTATATTATTACTTCAAATGCCTATTTGTTTTGATCATGATTAATTTCTATTGTTTAAATATATCCCCGATAATAGCACATTATGACATTCCAGGATGTTAATGATTGCATTATCGCGGTATATTGTCTACTTATTAGTGGACACTTTTTTTAATTAGATTAGTTTCTAGTGTTTCAATAAAACGTTATATAAGCCGATATAACTATATAACTGACCGTTAAATAATTGAAGAATTGCGGTATATTATTACCTTCAACATACCTATTTGTTTTAATCATGATTCATTTCTATTGTTAAAATAAATCCCCCATACCATAGACATTATTGCCATTCCAGGATGTTAATGATTGCATTATCGCGGTATATTGTCTTCTTATCCGTGCACGTTTTTAATTAAGATTCGTTTCTAGTGTTTCCAATAAACGGCTTATATAAGCCGATATCATTATATAAGCTTGACCGTTAAATACTTAAGAACTGCGGTATATTATTACATTCAACATGCCTATTTGTTTTGATAATGATTAATTTCTATTGTTAAAATATATCCCCCGTTACAATAGCACATTATTGCACATTCCAGGATGTTAATGATTGCATTATCGCGGTAGATTGTTTACTTATTCGTGCACCTTTTTAATTAGATTCGTTTCTAGTGTTTCAATAAAACTGGCTCATATAAGCCGATATCATTATATGGCTGACCGTTAAATACTAGTAGAACTGCGGTATATTATCAACTTGTACATGCCGATTTGTTTTGATCAAGATTCATTACTATTGTTAAAATATATCCCCCGATACAATAGCACATTAATGCACATTCCAGGATGTTAATGATTGCATTATCGCGGTATATTGTCTACTTATCCGTGCACACTTTTTTTAAGATTCGTTTCTAGTGTTTCAATAAAACGGCTTATATAAGCCGATATAACTATATGGCTTGACCGTAAAATAATTGAGAATTGCAGTATATTACCTTAAACATGCCTTTTTGTATTTATCATGATTCATTTCTATTGTTAAAATATATCCCCGATACCATAGCACATTAATGCACATTCAGGATGTTAATGATTGCATTATCGCGGTATATTGTCTACTTATCCGTGCACACTTTTTTAATTAAGATTAGTTTCTAGTGTTTCAATAAAAGCTGACTAAGCCGATATATAAACTGACCGTTAAATACTTGAAGAACTGCGGTATTTATTACTTCAAATGCCTATTTGTTTTGATCATGATTAATTTCTACTGTAAAAATATATCATCCGATACAATAGCACATTATTGCACATTCAGGATGTTAATGATTGCATTATCGCGGTATATTGTCTACTTATCCGTGCGAACTTTTTAATTAGATTCGTTTCTAGTGTTTCAATAAAACGGCTTATATTAGCTGATATAACTATTTGGCTTGACGTTAAATACTTGAAGAACTGCGGATATTATTACCATCAACATGCCTATTTGTTTTGATCATGATTCATTTGTATTGTTTAAATATATCCCCGATACAATAGCACATTAATCACATTCAAGATGTTAATGATTGCATTATCGCGAAAATTGTCTACTTATCCGTGCACACTTTTTAATTAAGATTCGTTTCTGGTGTTTCAATAAACGCATATAAGCCTATATAATTATATGCTTGACACGGTAAATACTAGTAGAACTGCGGTATCTATGAACTTGTACATGCTTATTTGTTTGATCATGATTCATTACTATTGTTCAAAATATAGCCCGCGATACAATAGCACATTAATGCACATTCCAGGATGTTAATGATTGCATTACCGCGGTATATTGTCTCGTATCAGTGCACACTTTTTTATTATGATTCGTTTCTGGTGTTTCAATAAACAGCATATAAGCCCATATAATTATATGGCTTGACCGTTAAATACTAGTAGAACTGCGGTATCTTATGAACTTGTACATGCTTATTTGTTTTGATCATGATTCATTTCTATTGTTAAAATATATCCCCCGATACAATAGCACATTAATGCACATTCCAGGATGTTAATGATTGCATTATCGCGGTATATTGTCTTCTTATCCGTGCACACTTTTTTTAATTAAGATTCGTTTCTAGTGTTTCAATAAAACGGCTTATATAAGCCCATATAACTATATGGCTTGACCGTTAAATACTTGAAGAACTGCGGTATATTATTACCTTCAACATGCCTATTTGTTTTGATCATGATTCATTTCTATTGTTAAAATATTCCCAATACAATAGCACATTGTTGCACATTCAGGATGTTAATGGTTGCATTATCGCGGTATATTGTCTGTTATCCGTGCACACTTTTTAATTAAAATTCGTTTCTAGTGTTTCAATAAAACAGCTCTATAAGCCGATATCATTATAAACTTGACCGTTAAATACTAGTAGAACTGCGGTATCTTATCAACTTGTACATGCCGATATGTTTTGATCAAGATTCATTACTATTGTTTAAATATTCCCACGATACAATAGCACATTAATGACATTCCAGGATGTTATGATTGCATTACCGCGGTATATTGTCTACGTATCCGTGCACACTTTTATTAATTCAGATTCGTTTCTAGTGTTTCAATAAAACGATTTATATAAGCCAGTATAACTATATGCTTGATTGTTAAATATTAAAGAACTGCGGTATATTATTACATTCAACATGCCTATTTGTTTTGATCATGATTCATTTCTATTGTTAAATATATCCTTCGATACAATAGCACAAATACTTATCCAGGATTTTAATATTGCATTATCGCGATTTCTCTACTAATACGTTCACACTTTTAATTAAGATTAGTTTCTGGTGTTTCAATAAAACGGCTATATAAGCCCATATAATTATAAACTTGACCGGTAAATACTAGTAGAACTGCGGTATCTTATGAACTCAATCATGCTTATTTGTTTTGATCATGATTCATTACTTTTTAAAATATATCCTCCGATACAATAGCACATTAATGCACATTCAGGATGTTAGATTGCATTACCGCGGTATATTGTCAACATATCTGTGCTTCACTTTTTAATTAAGATTCGTTTCTAGTGTTTCAATAAAACGGCTTATATAAGCCGTTATAACTATATGGCTTGACCGTTAAATAATTGAAGAACTGCGGAATATCATTACCTTCAACATGCCTATTTGTTTTGATCATGATTCATTTCTTTTGTTAAAACTATCCCCCGATACAATAGACACATTAATGCACATTCAGGATGTTAATGATTGCATTATCGCGGTATATTGTCTACTTATCCGTGCTCACTTTTTTAATTAAGATTCGTTTCTAGTGTTTCAATAAAACGAGTTTATATAGCCAGTATAACTATATGGCTTTACCGTTTAATAATTAAAGAACTGCGATATATTATTACCTACAACATGCCTTTTGTTTTGATCATGATTCATTTCTATTGTTAAAATATATCCTTCGATACAATACACATAAATACTTATCCCAGGATTTTAATAATTGCATTATCGCAGTATATTGTTCTAATACTTCACCTTTTTAATTAATTCGTTTCTGGTGTTTCCAATAGGTATATAAGCCCATATAATTATAGCTTGACGGTAAATACTAGTAGAACTGCGGTATCTTATGAACTTGTACAATCTTATTTGTTTTGATCATGATTCATTACTATTGTTAAATATATCCCGAACAATAGCACATTAATGCACATTCCAGGATTTATGTTGCATTACCGCGGTATATTGTCTACGTATCAGTGCTTTTTTTAATTAAGATTCGTTCTAGTGTTTCAATAAAACGGCTTATATAAACGATATAACTATATGGCTTGACCGTTAAATAATTAAGAACTGCGGTATATTGTACCTTCAACATGCCTATTTGTTGTGATCGATTCATTTCTATTGTTAAATATATCCCCGATACAATAGCACATTAATGCACATTCCACGATGTTAATGTTGCATTATCGCTGTATATTGTCTACTATTCGTGCACACTTTTTAATTAAGATTCGTTTCTAGTGTTTCCAATAAACAGTTTTATAAGCCAGTATAACTTATGGCTTACCGTTTAATAATTAAAGAACCGGTATATTATTACCTTCAACATGCTTATTTGTTTGATCATGATTCATTTCTATTGTTAAAATATATCCTTCATCTTGCACATAAATACTTATCTCAGGTTTTAATATTTGCATTATCGCATGTATTGTCTACTAATCGTTCCACTTTTTAATTAAGATTCGTTTCTGGTGTTTCAATAAACGGCTTAATAAGCCCATATAATTATTGCTTGACCGGTAAATACTATTAGAACTTGGGTATCTTATGAACTTGTACATGCTTATTTGTTTGATCATGATTCATTACTATTGTTAAAATATATCCCGCATACAATAGCATTAATGCACATTCCAGGATGTTAATGATTGCATTACCGCGGTATATTGTCTACGTATCAGTGCACCTTTTTAATTAAGATTTGTTTCTAGTGTTTCAATAAAACGCTTATATAAGCCCATATACTAATACTTGACCGTTAAATGCTTGAAGAACTGCGGTATATTATTACCTTCAACATGACTATTTGTTTTGATCATGATTCATTTCTTGTTAAATATATCCTTCGATACAATAACATTAATCACATTACAGGACGTTAATGATTGCATTATCGCGGATATTGTCTACTTATCCGTACACACTTTTTTAATTAAGATTCATTTCTGGTGTGTCAATAAAACGGCTTATATAAGCCGATATAACTATATGGCTTGACCGTTAAATACTAGTAGAACTCGGTATCTTATCAACTTGTACACGATTTGTTTTGATCAAGATTCTACTATTGTTAAAATATATCCCAATACAATAGCACATTTTTGCCATTCCAGGATATTAATGATTGATTACCGCGGTATATTGTCTACGTATTCGTGACACTTTTGTTTATTAAGATTCGTTTCTAGTGTTTCAATAAACGGCTTTTATAAGCCCATATCATTATTGGCTTGACCATTAAATACTAGTAGAACTGCGGTATCTTATCAACTTTACATGCCGTTTGTTTTGATCAAGATTCATAACTATTGTTAAAATATATCTCCGATACAATACACATTAATGACATTCAGGATGTTAATGATTGCATTTACGCATATTTCTACGTATTCTTACACTTTTTAATTTAGATTTGTTTCTAGTGTTTCAATAAAACGGCTTATATAAGCCGATATAACTATATTGCTTGACCGTTAAATAATTGAAGAACTGCTGTATATTACCTTCAGCATGCCTATTTGTTTTCATCATGATTCATTTCTATTTTAAAATATATCCTTCGATACATGCACATAAATTATCCCAGGTTTTAATATTTGCATTATCGCAGTGTATTGTCTACTAATACGTTCACACTTTTTTAATTAAGATTCGTTTCTGGTGTTTCAATAAAAACGTTATAAGCCCATAAATTATGTAACTTGACCGGTAAATACTAGTAGAACTGCGGTATCTTATGAACTTGTACATGCTTATTTGTTATGATCATGATTCATTACTATTAAAATATATCCCCGATACAATAGCACATTAATGCACATTCAGGATGTTAATGATTGCATTACCGCGGTACATTGTCAACGTTCAGTGCAACTTTTTTAATAAAGATTGTTTCTAGTGTTTTAATAAAACGGCTTATATAACGATATAACTATTGCTTGACCGTTTTATAATTGAAGAACTCGGTATTTATTACCCTCAACATGCCTATTTGTTTTGATCATGATTCATTTCTATTGTTAAAATATATCCCCGTACTATAGCACATTGTTGCACATTACAGGATGTTAATGATTGCATTATCGCGGTATATTGTCTACTTATCCGTCCACACTTTTTAATTAAGATTCGTTTCTAGTGTTTCAATAAAACTGGCTTATATAAGCCCATATCTTATTAAACTTGACCGTTAAATACTAGTAGAACTGCGGTATCTTATCAACTTGTACATGCCGATTTGTTTGATCAAGATTCATTACTATTGTTTAAATATTCCCACGATACAATAGACATTAATGCATTCCAGATTGAATGATTGCATTACCGCGGTATATTGTCTACGTATCCGTGCTCCTTTTATTAATTAAGATTCGTTTCTGGTGTTTCAATAAAACGCCTTAAGCCAATATAACTATGTAACTGACCGTTAAATACTTGAAGAACTGCAGTATATTATTACCTTCAACATGCCTATTTGTTTTTATCGATTCATTTCTATTGTTTAAATATATCCCCATACAATAGCACATTTGCACATTCCAGGATGTTAATGATTGCATTATCCGGGTATATTGTCTACTTATCCGTGCACACTTTTTAATTAAGATTCGTTTCTAGTGTTTCAATAAAACGCTTATAAAGCGATATAACTATTAGGCTTGACAATTAAATACTTCAAGAACTGGGTATATTATTACCTTCAACATGCCTATTTGTTTTGTCATGATTCATTTCTATTGTTAAAATATATCCCCGATACAATAGCTTTTTTTGCACATTGGGATTTAATGATTGCATTATCGCGGTATATTGTCTACTTATCCGTGCAACGTTTTTTAATTAAGATTCGTTTCTAGTGTTTCATAAACGGCTTATATGCGATATAACTATATACTTGACCGTTAAATAATTAAAGAACTGCGGTATATTATTACCTTCAACATGCCTCTTTGTTTGATCATGATTCATTTCTATTGTTAAAATATATCCCCGATACAATAACACATTAATGCATTACAGGATTTAATGATTGCATTATCCGGGTATATTGTCTACTTATCCGTGCACACGTTTTTAATTAAGATTCGTTTCTAGTGTTTCAATAAACGGCTTAAATAAACCGATATCATTATATAACTTGACCGTTAAATACTAGTAGAACTGCGGTATCTTATCCCCTAAAATGCCTATTTGTTTTGATCATGATTCATTTCTATTGTTAAAATATCCCCCGATACAATAGCACATTTTGCACATTACAGGATGTTGGTTGCATTATCGCGGTATATTGTCTATTATCCGTGCACACGTTTTTATTAGATTCGTTTCTAGTGTTTCAATAAAACGGCTCCAAAGCCGATATCATTATTGTCGACCGTTAAATACTAGTAGAACTGCGGTATCTTATCAACTTTACATGCCAATTTGTTTTGATCAAGATTCATTTCTATTGTTAAAATATTCCCCGATACAATAGCAATTAATGCACATTCAGGATGTTAATGATTGCATTATCGCGGTTATTGTCTACTTATTAGTGGACGTTTTTTAATTAATTCTTTCTAGTGTTTCAGTAAACGGCAAATAAGCCGATATCATTATAAAGCTTGACCGTTAAATACTAGTAGAACTGCGGTATCTTATCAACTTTACCGCCGATTTGTTTTGATCAAATTCATTACATTGTTTAAATATTCCCACGATACAATAGCAATTAATGCACATTCTAGGATGTTAATAATTGCATTACCGCGGTATATTGTCTCGTATCCGTGCTCACTTTTATTAATTAAGATTCGTTTGTAGTGTTTCAATAAAACGGCTTATATAAGATATAATATATATAAACGACCGTTAAATAATAAAGAACTGCGGTATATTATTACCTTCAACATGCCTCTTTGTTTTGATCATGATTCATTTCTATTGTTAAAATATGTCCCAATTAGCACATTAATGCACATTACAGGATGTTAATTACTGCATTATCGCAGTAGTTTGTCTAATAATACGTTCACAATTTTTAATTAAGATTCGTTTCCTAGTGTTTCAATAAAACGGCAATAAGCCGATATAACTATTAAACGACCGTTAAATACTTGAAGAACTGCGGTATATTATTACCTAACATGCCTATTGTTTTGATCATGATTAATTTCTATTGTTAAATATTCCCCCGTACAATAGCACATTTTGCACATTCCAGGATGTTAATGATTGCATTATCGCGGTATATTGTCTACTTATCCGTGCACACTTTTAATTAAGTTCGTTTCTAGTTTTCAATAAAACGGCTTATAAAGCCGATATAACTATAAAGCGACCGTTAAATACTTGAAGAACTCGTTTTATTCCCTAAAAATGCCTATTTGTTTTGATCTGATTCATTTCTATTGTTAAAATATCCCCCGATACAATGCCATTGTTGCACATTACAGGATGTTTGATTGCATTATCGCGGTATATTGTCTTATTCCGTGCACGTTTTTATTAGATTCGTTTCTAGTGTTTCCAATAAAACGGCAAATAACCGATATCATTATATATTTAACCGGTGATAGGTCCCTGTTTACAGGGAGCCGTCTGGGTGAATACCACCGCGGTGCCTATTTCTGCCGCGAAGCGTGGTGGCTACTTCTGTGTTCCGGTTTGAAGGCACCATGGCCAACCTGTTACTGGGTAAACGGACAACACCATATGTCTCACGGTAGGCAGCGCGTTGGCGATACCACTGATATTGCCATGTCTATGGGCGTCGGTGACCACTTCCCATCAGGTGGCCCATTGCTCGTCTGCCTACGTATGCCATAAAAAAAAAAAAAAAAAAATATGGCGACCGTTAAATACTAGTAGAACTGCGTATCTTATCAACTTGTACACGCCGATTTGTTTTTGATCAGATTCATTCAATTGTTAAATATATCCCATTACAATAGCACATTAATGCACATTCTAGGATGTTAATAAATGCATTACCGCGGTATATTGTCACTATCCGTGCTCCTTTTATTAATTAAGATTCGTTTCTAGTGTTTCAATAAAAGGCTTATATAGCCGATATAACTATGCTTGACCGTTAAATAATAAAGAACTGCAGTATATTATTACCTTCAACATGCCTCTTTGTTTTGATCATGATTCATTTCTATTGTTAAAATATTCCCCGATACAATAGCACATTAATACATTACAGGATGTTAATGATTGCATTATCGCGGTATATTGTCTACTTATCCGTGCCACTTTTAATAAAGATTCGTTTATAGTTTTTCAATAAAACACATATAAGCCCATATCATTATATAACGACCGTTAAATACAAGTAGAACTGCGGTATCATATCAACTTGTACATGCCGATTTGTTTTGATCAAGATTCATTACTATTGTTAAAATATCTCCCCGATACAAAGCACATTATCATTCAGGATCTAAATGATTGCATTACTGCGGTATATTGTCTACTTTCTGCACACTTTTTGATTGAGATTCGTTTCTAGTGTTTTCAATAAAACGGCTTATATAATTCGATATATACTATGAAACTGACCGTTAAATAATTGAAGAACTGCGGTATATTATTACCTTCAACATGCTTATTTGTTTTAATCAGATTCATTTCTATTGTTAAATATATCCACCGATACAATAGCACTGAATACCATCCCAAGTTTTAATGATTGCATTATCGCGGTATATTGTCTACTTATCCGTGACTTTTTAGTTCTTTCTAGTGTTCAATTAGGTTATCGATTCTTCTTGAATTAATGTTAAACGGAACTTATTATTAATATTTGTTTATATGACACTATATTTACTCGATAAATGCTTTGACCTTAAATTATTGGACGCGGATATTGTTACTTAGTGGCCTTTTTTTTATCAGATTCATTTCATTTTAAAAGTATAACCCGATAAATATATTGTTGCCGTTAATTAAAATGCGGTATATTGTTACTTACTGACCTTTTGTTTTAAGATTCATTTCTAGTTGTTTAATAAAAGCATATAACCGATTACATTAGGAGTTAATATTGCATAGCGGTATATTGTTACCTTATCCTATTTTTTTGATCATGATTCTTTCTATTGTTAAAAATATGCCCCGATAAACTATACACGGACCGTTCAGATTTGAAGAATGCGGTATATTTTACCTTTCCATGCCTTGTTTATGATTCTTTTGTGTTTTAAAAATATCCCCCAAACAATAACTTATGCACGTTAATATGTGGGAACGCGGTATATTTTACCTTAACCAGGCCATTTTTTTAAGATTCATTTCTGTGTTTAAAATATATCCCCATACAATACCATTTTGCCTTGGATGTTAATATTGGCTTTCGGTATATTATCACTTACCAACCCTTTTTTATTAAGATTCTTTCTATTGTTTAAAAAACCTTTAAGCCATTATTACTTAGGAGTTAATATTGAAAACTGCGGTATATTGTTACCTTCAAATCCTTTTTTTGATAGATTCTTTCTATTGTTTAAAAAACCCCGATAACAATAACACATTATTGACATTCCGGATATTAATGTTGATTATTATTTGTTTACTTATCAAATGCCTTTTTTTATTAGAATTTTTCTAGTGTTTCAATAAAACGCTTATATAATACGATTAACTATATGTTGACCGTTAATATTGAGAACTGCGGTATGTTACCTTAAATGCCTATTTGTTTTAGTCATGATTCATTTCTGTTTTAAATATATCCCGATACAATAGCCATTGTTACATTCAGGATGTTAATGATTGCATTATCCGGTATATTGTCCTACTATCCATAGCACATTTTTTTAATTAAATTCGTTTCTAGTGTTTTAATAAAACGGCTTAATAAGCCGATATCTTATGGCTTGACCGTTAAATACTGGTAGAACTGCGGTATCTTATCAAAACATGCCGATTTGTTTTGAATCGATTCATTCAATTGTTTAAATATATCCCGATACAATACATTATTGCATTCAGGATGTAATAATTGCATTACCGGTATATTGTTACTTCGTAACCGTTTTTAATTAAGATTCGTTTCTAGTGTTTCAATAAACGGCTTATAAGCCGATTAACTATATAAACTTGACCGTTAAATAATTAAGAACTGCGGTATATTATTACCTTCAACATGCCTCTTTGTTTTGATCATGATTCATTTCTTTTTAAAATATTCCCCGATACAATAGCACATTGTTGCACATTCCAGGATTTAATGATTGTATTATCGCGGTATATTGTCTCTTATCCGTGACGTTTTTAATTAAGATTCGTTTCTGTGTTTCAATAAAACAGCTTATATAAGCCGATATAACTATTAAACGACCGTTAAATACTTGAAGAACTGCGGTATATTATTCCTAAAATCCTTTTGTTTTTGATTGATTCATTTTTTTTAAAATATTCCCCATACAAAGCCTTTTTTGCATTACAGGATTTAAGATTCATTATCGCGTATTTTCTTATCCGTGCCGTTTTTTAATTAAGATTCTTTCTGGTGTTTCAATAAAACAAGCAAAAAGCCGTATCATTATAAACGAATTTAAATACTAGTAGAACGCGGTATCTTATCAACTTGTACACGCCGATTTGTTTTTAATCAAATTCATTACAATTGTTTAAATATTCCACGATACAAAAGCACTTGACATTCTAGGATGTTAATAATTCATTACCCGTATTTGTCTCGTATCTCTTTTTTTTTAATTAAATTCGTTTCTATGTTTCAATAAAACCCTTAAACCGATATAACTTTAAACCCGACCTTAAATAAAAAAGAACTGCGGTTATTATTCCTTAACTGCCTCTTTGTTTTGATCATGATTCATTTCTTTGTTAAAAATATCCCGATACAATAGCATTTGCCATTACAGGGTTAATGATTGTTATCGCGGTATATTTCTACTTATCCCCATTTTTAATTAAGATTCGTTTATAGTTTTTTCAATAAAACGGCTTTATAAGCCCATATCATTATACTTGACCGTTAATAAGTAGAACGCGGATCATTCAACTTTCATGCCATTTGGTCAAGATTCATTACTTTGTTAAATATCTCCCCCGATACAACCTTAATGCACATTCCAGGATCTAAATGATTCTTACTGCTATATTGTCTACTTTCTTTTACCTTTTTTTTGATTGAGATTCGTTTCTAGTGTTTCAATAAAACCTTTAATTGTAAATTAGGCGACCGTTAAATAATTGAAAAATGCGGTATATTATTACCTTCAACATGCTTATTTGTTTTAATCATGATTCATTTCTATTTTAAAAATATCCACCGATACAATAGCCATAAACCCATCCCAGGTTTTAATGATTGCATTATCGCGGTATTTTCTCCATGCCCTTTTTTTATTAAGATTCGTTTCTGTGTCAATTAAACACATAAGCCGATATAACTATAAAACTGACCGTTAAATAGTTGAAGAACTGCGGGATATTTTACCTTCAACATGCCTTTTGTTTTGATCATGATTCATTTCTTTTTAAAATATATCCCCGTAAATAGCACATTAATGCACATTCAAGATGTTAATGATTGCGTTATCCGGGTATATTGTCTACTTATTAGTGGACCTTTTTTATGTTCTTTCTGGTGTTTTAAAAAACACATAAAGCCGATATAACTATATTTGGACCGTTATATTGAAAAACCGGTATATTGACCTTTCCTATTTGTTTGATCATGATTCATTTCTTTTTAAATATTCCCCGATACAATAGCAAATTGTTGCACATTCAGGATTTTGGTTGCATTATCGCGGTATTTTTCTACTTTCCGTGCACACTTTTTAATTAATTCGTTTCTGGTTTCAATAAAACGCATAAACCGAATAACTTATCTTGACCGTTAAATACTTGAAGAACGGGTATATTTTACCTTCAACATGCCTATTTGTTTTGATCATGATTCATTTGTATTTTAAATATATCCCCCAAAACAAAAGACATTATTGCACGTTCAGGATGTTAATGTTCATTTCCGGGATATTGTCTACTTATCCGTACCTTTTTTATAAATTCGTTTCTGGTTTTCAATAAAACCATATAAGCCCATATCATTATAGGGAGTTAAATACTTGAAGAACTGCGGTATATTATTACCTTCACCATGCCTATTTGTTTGATCATGATTCATTTCTATTGAGTTAAAATATATCCCCCGGATACAATAGCACATTATTGCACATTCCAGGGCTGTTAATGATTGCATTATCGCGGTAGCATTGTCTACTTATCCGTGCACACTTTTTTCATTAGTTAAGATTCGTTTCTAGTGTTTCAATAAATGGCTTATATGTTTCGATATAACTATATGGCTTGACCGTTAAATACCTAAGAACTGCGGTATATTATTACCTTCAACATGCCTATTTTGTTTTGACTATGATTAATTTCTTTATTGTTAAAATATATCCCCTTGATACACAGTACATTATTGCACATTCCAGGATGTTAATGATTGCATTATCGCGGTATACATGTCTACTTATCCAGCATCTTTTTTAATTAAGATTTGTTTTAGTAATAATAAAATGGCTTATGTAAGCTGGGATGTAACTATATGGTTTGGACTGTTAAATAATTAAAGAACTGCGGGTATATTATTACCTTCAACATGCCTCTTTGTTTTGACTACATTCATTTTATTGTTAAAATATATCCCCGATACAATAGCACATTGATGCACATTCCAGGGGATGTGTTACCGATTGTATTATCGCGGTATATTGTCTACTTATCCGCAGTAATAATCTGTTTTTAATTAAGATTCGTTTCTGTGTTTCAATAAACGGCTTAGTATAAGCCGATATAACTATATGGCTTGACTGTTAAATAATTAAAGAACTGCGGTATATTATTACTTCAATATGCCTCTTTGTTTTATCATGATTCATTTTATTGTTAAAATATATCCTGATAATAAAGCACATTGTTGCACATTCCAGGATGTTAATGATTGTATTATCGCGGTATATTGTCTACTTATCCGTGCACACGTTTTTTAATTAAGTGATTCGTTTTGGTGTTTTTTTTTTTTATAGCTTACGCAGGCAGACGGTTAATGGGCCACCTGATGGAAAGTGGTCACCGATAATTCATAGACATTGGGCAGCCAGTGGTATCGCCACGCGCCGGCTCTACCGTGAGATATAGGGTGTTAAGTCCGTTTACCCAGTAAATGCGCTGGCTATTATGCCCTTCGTACCGGAACACAGCAGTGTTTTCACACACTACTGTTTTGCGACAGAAATAGCACCGCGTAGGTTTTACCCAGACGGTCTCCCTGTAAACAGGGACCCTACTACCGTAGGTGTTTCAATGTACTACTAAATAAGCTGGATATCATTATATGGTTTAATTGTTAAATAATAGTAGAACTGGTGGTATCTTATCAACTTGTACACGCCGATTTGTTTTGGATCAAGATCATTACAATTGTTTAAATATATCCCACAATAAGTAATAGTACATTAATGCACATTCTAGGATGTTAATAATTGCATTATTGCGGTATATTGTCTGCTTATCCGTGCTCACTTTATTAATTAAGATTCGTTTCAGGTGTGTTTCAATAAACGGCTTATATAAGCTGAGTATAACTATGGCTTGGACCGTTAAATAATTAAAGAACTGCGGTATTATTACCTCCAACATGCCTTTGTTTTGATCATGATTCATTTTATTGTTGTAAAATATATCCCTGATAATAGCACATAATGCACATTATAGGATGTTACTGATTGCATTATCAGTATATTGTCTACTTATCCGTGCACACTTTTTAATTAAGATTCGTTTTATAGTTTTCAATAAAACGGCTTATATGCCCATATCATTATATGGTTTTGACTGTTAAATACAAGTAGAACTGCGGTATCATATCAACTTGTACATGCCGATTTGTTTTCACCAAGATTCATTATTATTAAAATATTTCCCCTGATACACACTAGCACATTAATGCACATTCCAGGATCTAAATGATTGCATTACTGTGGCATATTGTCTACGTATTCAGCACACTTTTTTTGATTGAGATTCGCCTGCGTTTCAATAAACGGCTTATATAATCTTGATGCTATCCATATGGTTTGATTAAAAGCAACAATTGAAGAACTGCGGTATATTATTACCTCCTTCAATATGCTTATTTGTTTTAACTATGATTCATTTCTATTGTTAGTAAACATATCCAATTGGATACAATAGCAATATGAATACCCATCCCAGGATTTTAATGTATCACTATCGCGGGTATATTGTCTACTTATCCGTGCACACTTTTTATTAAGATTCGTTTCTAGTGTGTCAATTAAACGGCTTATATAAGCCGGGATATAACTATATGGCTTGACTGTTAAATAGTTGAAGAACTTGCGGACATACACTTTCCAACATGCCTATTTGTTTTGATCATGATTCATTTTATTGTTAAATATATCCTCTGATATAATAGCACATTAATGCACATTCCAGATGCGGAATGACTGCATTTATCGCGGTATATTGTTCACTTATTAGCATACTCTTTTTAATTAAGATTAGTTTCTAGTGTTTCAATAAAACGGCTTATATAAGCTGATGTAACTATATGGCTTGGACCATTAAATAATTGAAGAATTGGTGGTATATTGGTCACCTCCAACATGCTCATTTGTTTTAATTCATGATTCATTTCATTGTTAAAATATATCCCCCGATACCATAGCACATTATTGTACATTCCAGGGATGTTAATGATTGTATTTATCGTGGTATATTGTCTACTTATCCGTGCAATACTTTTTTTAATTAAGATTCGTTTCTTGTGTTTCAACAAACGGCTTTATATAAGCCGACATAACTATATGGCTTTGACTGTTAAATACTTCTGAAGAACTATATATTATTACTCCTTCTCAAAATGCTCTATTTGTTTTGGATCATGATTAATTTACTGTAAAATATATCATCCGATACAATAGCACATTATTGCACATTCCAGGGGATGTTAATGATTGTACTTTTGTCGCGGTATATATTGTCTTTACCTATCCAAAAGGGAATCCTTTTTAATTAAGATTCGTTTCGCGTTTCAATAAACGGCTTATATTAGCTGGATATAATCTATTTGGCTTGACAGTTAAATATCACTTGAAGAACTGCGGTATATTATTACCATCAACATGCCTATTTGTTTGATCATGATTCATTTAGCCGCTAAAATATATCCCCTGATACAATAGCACAATAATGTAATATCTCCAAGGATGTTAATGATTGTACTATCGCGGTAAACCGGTTCACTTATCCGTGTACCACTTTTAATTAAGACTGTTTTCAGGGTAGCCTAACAAAAACGGCTTATATAAGCCGATATAACTATATTGTTTGACCGTGGGTTATATACTTGAAAACTGCGGTATATATTGTTACTTCCTTCAACATGCTCATTTGTTTTGATCAAGGATTCATTTCTATTGTTAAAATATATCTCGATACATAAAAGCATATTGTTGCACATTCCAGGATGTTAATGATTGCATTATCGCAGTATATTGTCTACTTATCCGTACACGTTTTTAATTAAGATTCGTTTCTAGGTTTTCAATAAACGGTGGCTTATATATAAGCCGATATCATTATACAGCTTTGACCGTTAAATACTTAAAGAACTGCGGTATATTATTACATCTAACATGCCTATTTGTTTTGGATCAATATGATTAATTTCTATTGTTTAAATATATCCCCTGATACAATAGAGCAATATTTATTGCACATTCCAGGATGTTAATTGATTGCATTATCGCGGTATATTGTTCATTTATTAGTGTGACACTCTTTTTAATTAAGTTTAGCTCTAGTGTTCTCTAAACGGCTTATGTTTCTCGACAGTGCTCATATGGTTTGACCGTTAAATAATTGAAGAATTGCGGGTATATTATTACCTTTCAACATGCCTATTTGTTTTAATCATAGATTCATTTCTATTGTTAAAATTGAATCCCTGATACCATAGCACATTATTGCACATTCCAGGATGTTAATGATTACTATCGCGGTATATTGTCTACTATCCGTGCACACGTTTTTTAATTAAGATTCGTTTCTAGTGTTTCAATAAACGCTTATATGTCGATATCATTATATAGCTGACCGTTAAATACTTAAAGAACTGCGGTATATTATTACATTCAATACGCTCATTTGTTTTAATTAAGGATTCATTCTATTATGTTTAAATATATCCCTGATACAATAGCACATTATTGCACACCCAGGATGTTACCACTAGTAATGTCATATGTGTCATTTATTCGTGCACACTTTAATTAAGATTCGTTTCAGGTTTCAATAAACGGCTCATATAAGCCGATATCAATATATGGCTTGGACTGTTAAACAACACTAGTAGAACTGCGGCATCTTATCAACTTGGTACATGCCAATTTTTAACAAGATCTCATTTCTAGCTACGAAATATATCCCCTTGATACAATAGCACATTAATGCACATTCCAGGATGTTACCTCCATCAAATATCGCGGTATATTGTCTACTTATTAGTGGACACTTTTTTAATTAAGATTAGTTTCTAGCAATTAACAAAACGCTTTATATGTTTTTCGGATATAACTATATGGTCGGATCGCTAAATAATTGAAGAATTGCGGTATATTATTACCTTCAATATGCCTATTTGTTTTAATCATGATTCATTTCTTTATTGTTAATAAATATATCCCCTGGATACTATAGCATGGCTGTACATTCCAGGATGTTAATGATTGCATTATCGCGGTATATTGTCTACTATCCAGCACACACTTTTTTTAATCAAGATCGTTTCTTGTAGTTTCCAATAAACGGTTTATATGTTTTCGGTGATATAATCCATATGGCTTGACCGTTAAATACTTGAAGAACTGCGGTATATTATTACCTTCAAAATGCCTATTTGTTTTGATCATGATTAATTTCTACTGTAAAATATATCATCCGATAATAGCACATTAGCTTGCACATTCCAGGATGTTAAGCCGATTGTATTATCGCGGTATAATAGTTCACTTATCCAAAAGTAACTTTTTTAATTTTATGACCGTTTTGTGTGTTTCAATAAAACGGCTTATATTAGCTGATATAACCACGGCTTGGAGCAAATACTTGAAGAACTGCGGTATATTACGCATTCAACATGCCTATTTGTTTTGATCATGATTCATTTATTGTTTAAATATATCCCCGATACAGCACATTATTGCACATTCCAGGATGTTAATGATTGCATTATCGCGGTATATTGTCTACTTATCCGTGCACACTTTTTTAATTAAGATTCGTTTCTAGGTTTTATTGTAAAATGGCTTATATAAGCCCATATCATTATATGGCTTGACCGTTAAATACTAGTAGAACTGCGTATCTTATCAACTTGTACATGCCGATTTGTTTTTGATCAAGATTCATTATTGGTTGTTTAAATATATCCCACGATACATTGTTATTATCAATGCACATTCCAGATTGTAAATGAGGATTGCATTATCATGGTATATTGGTTCACTTATCCGTGCCTCACTTTTATTAATTAAGATCTGTTTCAGTGTTTCAATCAAACGGCTTATATGTCAATATAACTATATGGTTTGACCGTTAAATACTTGAAGAACTGCAGTATATTATTACCTCTAACATGCCTATTTGTTTTATCATGATTCATTTCTATTGTTTAAATATATCCCGATACAATAGCACATTATTGCACATTCCAGGGGGATGTTAATGATTGCATTATCGCGGGTATGCTTGTCTACTTATCCGTGCACACTTTTTTTTAATTAAGATCTTTGTTTCTAGTGTTTCAATAAAACGGTTTATATGCTTTCGATATAACTATATGGCTTGAATGCCAAATACCAGTTGAACTGCGGTATATTGGCCTTCAACATGCCGCCTTTGTTTTTGATTATGATCATCATTGTTAAATATATCCCCGATACAATAGCACATTGTTGCACATTACAGGGATGTTAATGATTGCATTATCGCGGTATATTGTCTAATATCCGTGCACACGTTTTAATTAAGATTCGTTTCTAGTGTTTCAACAAACGGCTCATATAAGCTGATATCATTATATGGCTTTGACTGTTAAATACTAGTAGAACTGCGGCATCTTTATCAACTTGTATACAATTTGTTTTGATCAAGAACATTCATTTCTATTGTTAAAATATATATCCCCTGATACAATAGCACATTAACGTGCACATTCCAGGATGTTAATGATTGCATTATCGCGGCATATTAATCTACTAATAGTGGACACTTAATTAAGATTAGTTTCTATGTTTCAATAAACGGCTTATATAAGCTGACATAACTATATGGCTTGACCGTTAAATAATTGAAGAATTGCGGTATATTATTACCTTTCAACATGCTTATTTGTTTTAATCATGATTCATTTCTATTATTAAAATATACTCCTTGGATACCATAGCACATTATTGCACATTCCAGGATGTTAATGATTGCATTGGTCGTATATTGTCTATTTATCCGTGCACACTTTTTTAATTAAGATTCGTTTCTTTTGTGTTTCAATAAACGGCTTATATAAGCTGATATAACTATATGGTTTGGACCGTTAACACTTGAAGAACTGCGGTAGACATTACCTTCAAAATGCCTATTTGTTTTGATCATGATTAATTTCTTTACCGTAAAATATATCATCTGATAATAGCATTATTGCACATCTAGATGTTAATGAATGCATTATCGCGGTATATTGTCTACTTATCCAAAAGGAACTTTTTTAATTAAGATTCATTTTGTGTTTCAATAAAACGGCTTTATATTAGCTGGATATAACTATTTGGCTGACAGTTAAATACTTGAAGAACTGCGGTATATTATTACCATCAACATGCTCATTTGTTTTGATCATGATTCATTTGTATTGTTAAAACATATCCTTCGATACACAAGCACATTAATGCATATTCCAAGATGTTAATGATTGGTATTATCGCGGTAAATTGTCTACCTATCTCGTGCACACTTTTTAATTAAGATTCGTTTCTAGTGTTTTAATAAACGGCTTATATGCTCATATCATTATATGGCTTGGACCGTTAAATACTAGTAGAACTGCAGTATCTATCAACTTAAAAGTATGCCGATTTGTTTTGATCAAGATTCATTACTATTGTTTAAATATGTCCCACGGATAATAGCACATTAATGCACATTCCATTGTAAATGATTGCATTATCATGGGTATATTGTTCACGTATCCGTGCTCACTTTTTATTAATTACACCGCTCTTGTGTTTCAACAACGAGTTTAAGGGGCTTCTTCAATATAACTATATGTGGCTGACTGTTAAATACTTGAAGAACTGGTATATATTATTACCCTCTTCATTATGCCTATTTGTTTCTTATCATGATTCATTTCTATTGTTTAAATATATCCCCTGATACATGTAGCACATTATTGCACATTCCAGGATGTTAATGATTGCATTATCATAAGATATTGTTCACTGATCCTGTGCACACTTTTTAATTAAGATTCGTTTCTAGTGTTTCAATAAAACGGCTTATATGCTTCTCGGATATAACTATATGGTCGGACCGTTAAATACTTGAAGAACTGCGGGTATATTTTTTATTACCTCAATATGCCATTTTGTTTTGATCAGATTAATTTCTATTGTTAAAATATCCTTGATACAACAATATTATTGCACATTCCAGGATGTTACGATTGCATTAATGCGGTATATTGTCTACTTATCCGTGCACACTTTTTTAATTAAGATTCGTTTCTAGTACTAATAAACGGCTTATATAAGCCGATATACTATATGGTTTTGACCGGTTAAATACTTGAAGAACTGCGGTATATATTCTCAAATGTCGGTTTGTTTTGATCATGATTCATTTGTTAAAAATATATCCCTGATACAATAGCACATGTTGCACGCCGGATGTTAATGATTGTGCATTATCGCGGTATACGTCTACTATCCGTGCACACGTTTTTTAATTAAGATTCTGTTTCTTTAGTGTTTTCAATAAAACGCTTAAATAAGCTGATATCAATATATGTATTTGACTCGTTAAATACTAGTAGAACTGCGGTATCTTACTTCAACTTGTACACGCTGATTTGTTTTGATCAAGATTCACATAATTACTAAATATATCCTACGATACAATAGCACAATAATGCACATTCTAGGATGTTAATAATTGCATTACCGCGGTATATTGCTCCATGCATTCGTGCCTCACTTTATTGTTCAAGATCTGTTTGTGTTTCAATAAACGGTATTTATATAAGCCGATATAACTATATGGCTTGGACCGTTAAATAATAAAAGAACTGCGGTATATTATTACCTTCAATAAAGCTCTTTGTTTGATCATGATCTATTTCTCATTGTTAAAATATATCCCCGATATTAATAGCACATTAATGCACATTACAGGATGCCAATGATTGCATTATCGCGGTATATTGTCTACTTATCCGTGCAACACTTTTTAATAAAGATTCATTTATAGTTTTCAATAAACGGCTTATATAAGCTCATATCATTATATGGCTTGACCGTTAAATACAAGTAGAACTGCGGTATCATATCAACTTGTACATGCCGATTTGTTTGATCAAGATTCATTACACAGCAAATATTCCCCTGATACACAGCACAATAATGCATATTCCAGGATCTAAAATGATTAACATTGCGGTATATTGTCTACGTATTCGTGCACACTTTTGATTGAGATTCGTTTTGTAGTGTTTCAACAAACGGCTTATATAATCTGATATGTCTTATATGGCTTGGACCGTTAAATAAATTGAAGAACTGCGGTATACATACCTTCAACATGCTTATTTGTTTTAATCATGATTCATTTCTATTGTTAAATATATCCACCGGATAACAGCACATGAATACCCATCCCAGGATTTTAATGATTGCATTATCGCGGTATATTGTCTACTTATCCAAAGTACACTTTTTATTAAGATTCGTTTCAGTGTCAATTAAACGGCTTATAGGCCGATATAACTATATGGCTTGGACCGTTAAATAGTTGAAGAATCAGGGTTATTATTACCTTTCAATATGCCTATTTGTTTTGATCATGATTCATTTCTATTGTTAAAATATATCCTGATACAATAGCACATTAATGCACATTCCAAGATGTTAATGATTGTGTTATCGCGGTATAATATTGTCTACTTATTAGTGGACACTTTTTTAATTAAGATTCATTTCTATGTTTTAATAAAACGGTTTATATAAGCCGGATATAACTATATTGTTGACTGTTATATACTTGAAAACTGCGTGGTATATTGGTTAACAACATGCCTATTTGTTTTGATCATGATTCATTTCTATTATTAAAATATATCCCCTGATACAATAGGCATATTGCTGTACATTCCAGGATGTTAAATACGATTGCATTATCGCGGCATATTGTCTACTTATCCGTGCACACTTTTACTAAGATTCGTTTCTAGTGTTTCAATAAAACGGCTTATATAAGCCGACATATAACCATATGGCTTGACCTGTGCCAAATACTTGAAGAACTGGCATATTATTACCTTCAACATGCCTATTTGTTGACTACGATTCATTTGTATTGTTAAACATATTCCCAAAACAATAGCGTAATATTATTGCACGTCGCAGGATGTTAATGATTGCATATCGCGGTATATTACACCACTTATCCAAAAGTACACTTTCTTTTTAATTAAGATTCACTCTAGTGTTTCAATAAATCGTTTACAATGATATAACTATATGTTTGACCAAATACTTGAAGAACTGCGTATAGCTTGTCATCTTCAACATGCCCATTTGTTCTCGACCAGATCTGTTTTGTCAAGCGAAAACATCCCATACACATTATCCACAAAATATCTATTTATCATCCGTAACACTTTTTCTATTAAGATCTGCTTAGTTCAACAAATGTTATATGTTTGATAAACTGTTCTCAACCAAATGAACTCATATATATTATCCACTGTTTGACCTGATTAATTTCTATTGTTAAAATATACTCCTCTGAATAGCATGTCCAGATGATCATCCAAAATCTTTTTTAATTTGTTTGTTTCAAAATAAAATATTTTACAATGATAACTTATTTGAAGAACCTATATTATTCCTAAAATGCCTATATTTGTTTTGACTAAGGATTCATTTTTATTGTTAAAATATATCCCCGACATAATAGCACATTGTTGCACATTGGCAGGATGTTAATGGATTGCATATCGCGGTATATTGTCTACTTATCCGTGCACACGTTTTTAATTAAGATTCGTTTCAGTGTTTTAATAAAACGCTTAAATGTAAGCCGACATCATTATATGGCTTGACCTCGTTAAATACCAATAGAACTGCGGTATCTTATCAACTTGGTACATGCCGATTTGTTTTGATCAAGATTCAATACAATTGGTTTAAACATATCCCTGATATTGATGTTAATAATTGCATTACTGGCGGTATATTGTCTACGTATCCGTGCTCACTTTTATTAATTAAGATTCGTTTCTAGTGTTTCAATAAACGGCTTAGTATAAGTCAGATGTAACTATATGGTCGACGCAATACCGAAGAACTGTATATTATTACCTTCATTGATGCTCTTTGTTTTTGATCATGATTCATTTCTATTGTTAAATATACTTCGATAATAGCACATTGTTGTACATTCCAGGATGCTAATGATTGTATTATCGCGGTATATTGTTCACTTATCCGTGTACACGTTTTTTTTAATTATGATTCGTTTTAGTGTTTCAATAAATTTGGCTTATATAAGCCGATATAACTATATGGCTTGACTGTTAAATTTTGAAGAACTGCGGTATATTATTCCCTAAAAATGCCTATTTGTTTTGATCATGATTCATTTCTATTGTTAAAATAGAGTCCCCTGATACACATATTGTTGCACATTGTGTGATGTTAGAATGATTGCATTATCGCGTATATTGTTCATCGGGTCCGTGCACAATGTTTTTAATTAAGATCTGTTTTAGTGGTTTTAATAAAACGGCTTAAATAAGCCGATATCATTATATGGCCTTCTGACCGTTAAATACTAGTAGAACTTTGGTATCTTATCAACTCTCCAGGCTACGCTGATTTGTTTTTAATCAAGATTCATATAATCGTTAAAATATATCCCACGACATAGTGCTAATATTAATGTACATTCTAGGATGTTAATAATTGTACATTGCGGTATATTGTCTGCCGCATCCGTGCTCACTTTATTAATTAAGACTGTTTCTAGTGTTTCAATAAACGGCTTATATAGTTTGATATAACTATATTTGACCGTTATATACTTGAAAAACTGCGGTATATTGTTACCTCTAAATATGCCTATTTGTTTTGATCATGATTCATTTCTATTGTTAAAATATATCCTCTGGATACAATAGTGCATATTGTTGCACATTCCAGGATGTTAATGGATTGCATTATCGCAGAGCATTGTCTACTTCTATCCGTGTACACGTTTTTTAATTAGACTGCTTCCTAGTGTTTCAATAAAACGGCTTATATGTCAGATATCATTATATAGCTTGACTGCTACTTAAAGAACTGCGGTATATTATTACATCTCAACATGCCTATTTGTTTTGATCATGATTAATTTCTATTGTTTAAATATATCCCCCTGATACAATAGCACATTATTGCACATTCCAGGATGTTAATGACAATTATCGCGGTATATTGGGTTCACTTATTAGTGGACACACTTTTTTTAATTAAGTTTTAGTTTCTAGTGTTTCAATAAACGTATTATATAGTTGATATAACTATAGTTTTGGCTTGACCGTTAAATAATTGAAGAATTGCGGTATATTATTACCTCTAAATATGCCTATTTGTTTTAATCATGATTCATTCTCTATTGTTAAAAATAAACCCCTGACACCATAACATTATTGCACATTCCAGGATGTTAATGACGTACTACGCGGTATACTGTCACGTATCCGTGCTCACTCTCTATTAATTAAGACTGCTCTCAGTGTTCAATAAACGGTTATATATGTTTTAGATATATGTTTATATGGCTTGGACCAACAATTAAGAACTGCGGTATATTATTACCTTCATGCCTCTTTGTTTTGATCATGATTCATTTTATTAATAAATATATCCCCGATATTAATATACACATTAATGCACATTACAGGATGTTAATGATTGCATTATCGCGGGCATATTGTCTACTTATCCGTGCAATACCTTTTTAATTAAGATTCGTTATAGTTTTTCAATAAACGCTTATATGCCCATATCACATATGTATTTGACCGTTAAATACAAGAACGTACCATCAACTTTGTACATGCTGATTTGTTTTGATCACATTCAGTCACTATTATTAAAATATCTCCTGATACACAGCGCACACACGCACATTCCAGGATTCAAACATTGCATTATCAGGCAGGCTTGTCTTACGTATTCGTGCAACACTTTTTGATTGAGAGTCTGTTTCTAGTGTTTCAATAAAACGGCTTATATAATCTTCGATATAACTATGGCTTGACCGTTAACAATTCAGAAAACCTGTGGTATACATCTTTCAACATGTTACCTGTTTTAACTATGATTCACTCTCATTGTTAAAATATATATCCACCGACAATAGCACATGAATACCCATCCCAGGATTTTAATGATGGCATTATCGCGGTATATTGGTTCATTTATCCGTAATTTTTTTATTAAGATTCGTTTCTATGTGTCAATTAAACGGCTTATATATTGATATAACTATATGGTTTGACCGTTAAATAGTTGGAAGAACTGCGATATTATTACCTTCAACATGCCCATTTGTTTTGATCATGATCATTTCTATTGTTAAATATATCCTCGATACAATAGCACAATAATGCACATTCCAGGATGTTAATGATTGTAATATCGCGGTATATTGTCTACTTATTAGTGACACTTTTTTTTAATTAAGATTAGTTTCTAGTGTTTCTTAACAAATTGGCTTTATATAAGCCGATGTGTAACTATATGGCTTGACCGTTAAATAATTGAAGAATTGCATATTATTACTTTCAACATGCCTATTTGTTTAATCATGATTCATTTCTATTATTATTAAATATATCCTGATACCATAGTACACATGTACATTCCAGGATGTTAATGATTGCATTATCGCGGTATATTGTCTACTTATCCGTGCACACTTTTAATTAAGATCGTTTTGTAAGCCAATAAACGGCTTATATAAGCTGACATAACTATATGGCTTGACCGTTAAATACTTTAAGAACTGGTGGTATATTATTACCTTCAAAATGCCTATTTGTTTTGGATCATGATTACTTACTGTAAAAATATATCATCCGATACAATAGGCACATTATTGCACATTCCAGGATGCGTTAAATGATTGTATTACTGTGGTATATATTGTCTACTTATCCGTGCGAACTTTTTAATTAAGATTCGTTTCTAGTGTTTCAATAAAACGGCTATATTAGCTGATATAACTATTTGGCTTTGGCGTTAAATACTTGAAGAACTGCGGTGGTGTCATTACCATCAACATGCTTCATTTTGTTTCTGATCATGATCTATTTAGGCTTTGTTAAATATATCCCCGGATACAATAGTACATTAATGCACATTCCAAGATGTTAATGATTGCATTATCGCGGTAAATTGTTCACTTATCCGTGCGAACTTTTTTTAATTAAGACTGTTTAGTAAGCTCTCAATAAACGGCTTATATTAGCTGATATAACTATTTGGCTTGATAGTTAAATACTTGAAGAACTGCGGTACATTACCATCAATATGCCTATTTGTTTTGATTAAGATTAATTTCTACTGTAAAAAATATATTTTATCCGATACAATAGCACATTATTGCACATTCCAGATGTTAATGTGATTGCATTATCGCGGTATATTGTCTACTAACCTCATGCGAACTTTTTTTAATTAAGATTCGTTTCTCAGTGTTTCAATAAAACGGCTTATATTAGCTGATATAACTATTTGGCTTGACAGTTAAATACTGAAGAATCAGGTATATTATTACCATCAACATGCCTATTTGTTTTAGATCATGATTCATTTGTATTGTTAGTATATCCCCTGATACAATAGCACATTATTGCACATTCCAGATGTTAATGATTGCATTATCGCGGTATATTGTCTACTTATCCGTGCGAACTTTTTAATTAAGACTGTTTCTAGTGTTTTAATAAAAACGGTTTATAAGTAAGCCGATAACTATATTGCTTTGACCGTTATACTTGAAAAACTGCGGCATATTGTTACCTCTTAACATGCCTATTTCTGTTTTGACTTCATGATTCATTTCATTGTTAAAATATATTCTGATACAACAGCATATTGTTGCACATTCCAGGATGTTACCGATTGCATTATCGCGGTATATTGTCTACTTATCCGTGCACATGTTTTTCAATTAAGATTCGTTTCTAGTGTTTTCAATAAACGGGCTTATATAAGCCGATATCATTATATAGCTTGACCGTTAAATACTGAAAGAACTGGTGGTATATTATTACATTCAACATGCCTATTTGTTTTGATCATGATTAATTTCTATTGTTTAAATATATCCCCTGATATAATAGTACATTATCAAAATATTCCAGGATGTTAATGATTGCATTATCGCGGTATATTGTTCATTTATTAGTGACACTTTTTAATTAAGTTTAGTTTCTAGTGTTTCAATAAACGGCTTTCATATAAGCCGATATAACTATATATTTGGACTGTTAAATAATTGAAGAATTGCGGTATATTATTAGCCTTCAACATGCTTCTATTTGTTTTAATCATGATTCATTTTTTATTGTTAAAATAACCTTGATACCATAGCACATTATTGGTACATTCCAGGATGTTAATGATTGCATTATCGCGGTATATTGTCCACTTATCCAAAAGTAAATATCGCTAATTAAGATCTGTTTAGTGTTTCAATAAACGGCTTTATAAGCCGATATCATTATATAGCTTGACCGTTAAATACTTAAAGAACTGCGGTATATTATTACATTCAACATGCCTATTTGTTTTGGATCATGATTAATTTCTATTATGTTTAAATATATCCTGACAATAGTACATTATTGCACATTCCAGGATGTTAATGATTGCATTATCGCGGTATATTGTTTACTTATTCGTGCACACTTTTTAATTAAGATCTGTTTCTAGTGTTTCAATAAAACGGCTCATATAAGCCGATATCACTATATGGCTTGGACTGTTAAATACTAGTAGAACTGGTGGTATCTTATCAACTTGTACATGCCAATTTGTTTTGATCAAGATTCTTTACTTATTGTTAAAATATATCCCCTGATACATTAGCACATTAATGCACATTCCAGGACATGTTATCAGATTGCATTATCGCGGTATATTGTTTATCATTCGCACACTTTTTAATTAAGATTCGTTTTAGTGTTTTCAATAAACGTATTTATATAAGCCGATATCACTATATAGCTTGACCGTTAAATACTTAAAGAACTGCGGTATATTATTATATCTTCAATATGCCTATTTGTTTTGATCATGATTCATTTTATTGTTTAAATATATCCCCCGATAATAGTACATTATTGCACATTCCAGGATGTTACCGATTGCATTATCGCGTATATTGTTTACTTTATTCGTGCACAATTTCTTTTTAATTGTATCTGTTTTAGTGTTTCAATAAAACGCATATTCATAAGCCGATATCATTATATGGTTTGACCGTTAAATACTAGTAGAACTGTGCATTCTATCAACTTGTGCTACGCCAATTTGTTTTGATCAAGATTCATTTCATTGTTAAAATATCCTGGATAATAGCACATTAATGCACATTCCAGGATGTTAATGATTGCATTATCGCGGTATATTGTCTACTTATTATGGACACTTTTTAATTAAGATTAGTTTTAGTGTTTCAATAAACGGCTTATATAAGCGATATAACCATATGTTTGACCGTTAAATAATTGAAGAATTGCGGTATATTATTACCTTCAACATGCCTATTTGTTTTAATTCATGATTCATTTATTGTTAAAATATATCCCCGATACCATAGTACATTATTGCACATTCCAGACGTTAATGATTGCATTATCGCGGTATATTGTCTACTTATCCGTGCACACTTTTTTAATTAAGATTCGTTTCAGGTTTCAATAAACGGCTTATATGTTGATATAACTATATGGCTTGACCTGTTAAATACTTGAAGAACTGGTATATTATTACCTTCAAAATGCCTATTTGTTTTGATCATGATTAATTTCACTTCAAAATATATCATCCGATACACATATATTAATATTAACATTCCAGGATGTTAATGAAGAACTGCGGTATATTATTACCTTCACCATGCCTATTTGTTTGATCATGATTCATTTCTATTGAGTTAAAATATATCCCCCGGATACAATAGCACATTATTGCACATTCCAGGGCTGTTAATGATTGCATTATCGCGGTAGCATTGTCTACTTATCCGTGCACACTTTTTTCATTAGTTAAGATTCGTTTCTAGTGTTTCAATAAATGGCTTATATGTTTCGATATAACTATATGGCTTGACCGTTAAATACCTAAGAACTGCGGTATATTATTACCTTCAACATGCCTATTTTGTTTTGACTATGATTAATTTCTTTATTGTTAAAATATATCCCCTTGATACACAGTACATTATTGCACATTCCAGGATGTTAATGATTGCATTATCGCGGTATACATGTCTACTTATCCAGCATCTTTTTTAATTAAGATTTGTTTTAGTAATAATAAAATGGCTTATGTAAGCTGGGATGTAACTATATGGTTTGGACTGTTAAATAATTAAAGAACTGCGGGTATATTATTACCTTCAACATGCCTCTTTGTTTTGACTACATTCATTTTATTGTTAAAATATATCCCCGATACAATAGCACATTGATGCACATTCCAGGGGATGTGTTACCGATTGTATTATCGCGGTATATTGTCTACTTATCCGCAGTAATAATCTGTTTTTAATTAAGATTCGTTTCTGTGTTTCAATAAACGGCTTAGTATAAGCCGATATAACTATATGGCTTGACTGTTAAATAATTAAAGAACTGCGGTATATTATTACTTCAATATGCCTCTTTGTTTTATCATGATTCATTTTATTGTTAAAATATATCCTGATAATAAAGCACATTGTTGCACATTCCAGGATGTTAATGATTGTATTATCGCGGTATATTGTCTACTTATCCGTGCACACGTTTTTTAATTAAGTGATTCGTTTTGGTGTTTTTTTTTTTTATAGCTTACGCAGGCAGACGGTTAATGGGCCACCTGATGGAAAGTGGTCACCGATAATTCATAGACATTGGGCAGCCAGTGGTATCGCCACGCGCCGGCTCTACCGTGAGATATAGGGTGTTAAGTCCGTTTACCCAGTAAATGCGCTGGCTATTATGCCCTTCGTACCGGAACACAGCAGTGTTTTCACACACTACTGTTTTGCGACAGAAATAGCACCGCGTAGGTTTTACCCAGACGGTCTCCCTGTAAACAGGGACCCTACTACCGTAGGTGTTTCAATGTACTACTAAATAAGCTGGATATCATTATATGGTTTAATTGTTAAATAATAGTAGAACTGGTGGTATCTTATCAACTTGTACACGCCGATTTGTTTTGGATCAAGATCATTACAATTGTTTAAATATATCCCACAATAAGTAATAGTACATTAATGCACATTCTAGGATGTTAATAATTGCATTATTGCGGTATATTGTCTGCTTATCCGTGCTCACTTTATTAATTAAGATTCGTTTCAGGTGTGTTTCAATAAACGGCTTATATAAGCTGAGTATAACTATGGCTTGGACCGTTAAATAATTAAAGAACTGCGGTATTATTACCTCCAACATGCCTTTGTTTTGATCATGATTCATTTTATTGTTGTAAAATATATCCCTGATAATAGCACATAATGCACATTATAGGATGTTACTGATTGCATTATCAGTATATTGTCTACTTATCCGTGCACACTTTTTAATTAAGATTCGTTTTATAGTTTTCAATAAAACGGCTTATATGCCCATATCATTATATGGTTTTGACTGTTAAATACAAGTAGAACTGCGGTATCATATCAACTTGTACATGCCGATTTGTTTTCACCAAGATTCATTATTATTAAAATATTTCCCCTGATACACACTAGCACATTAATGCACATTCCAGGATCTAAATGATTGCATTACTGTGGCATATTGTCTACGTATTCAGCACACTTTTTTTGATTGAGATTCGCCTGCGTTTCAATAAACGGCTTATATAATCTTGATGCTATCCATATGGTTTGATTAAAAGCAACAATTGAAGAACTGCGGTATATTATTACCTCCTTCAATATGCTTATTTGTTTTAACTATGATTCATTTCTATTGTTAGTAAACATATCCAATTGGATACAATAGCAATATGAATACCCATCCCAGGATTTTAATGTATCACTATCGCGGGTATATTGTCTACTTATCCGTGCACACTTTTTATTAAGATTCGTTTCTAGTGTGTCAATTAAACGGCTTATATAAGCCGGGATATAACTATATGGCTTGACTGTTAAATAGTTGAAGAACTTGCGGACATACACTTTCCAACATGCCTATTTGTTTTGATCATGATTCATTTTATTGTTAAATATATCCTCTGATATAATAGCACATTAATGCACATTCCAGATGCGGAATGACTGCATTTATCGCGGTATATTGTTCACTTATTAGCATACTCTTTTTAATTAAGATTAGTTTCTAGTGTTTCAATAAAACGGCTTATATAAGCTGATGTAACTATATGGCTTGGACCATTAAATAATTGAAGAATTGGTGGTATATTGGTCACCTCCAACATGCTCATTTGTTTTAATTCATGATTCATTTCATTGTTAAAATATATCCCCCGATACCATAGCACATTATTGTACATTCCAGGGATGTTAATGATTGTATTTATCGTGGTATATTGTCTACTTATCCGTGCAATACTTTTTTTAATTAAGATTCGTTTCTTGTGTTTCAACAAACGGCTTTATATAAGCCGACATAACTATATGGCTTTGACTGTTAAATACTTCTGAAGAACTATATATTATTACTCCTTCTCAAAATGCTCTATTTGTTTTGGATCATGATTAATTTACTGTAAAATATATCATCCGATACAATAGCACATTATTGCACATTCCAGGGGATGTTAATGATTGTACTTTTGTCGCGGTATATATTGTCTTTACCTATCCAAAAGGGAATCCTTTTTAATTAAGATTCGTTTCGCGTTTCAATAAACGGCTTATATTAGCTGGATATAATCTATTTGGCTTGACAGTTAAATATCACTTGAAGAACTGCGGTATATTATTACCATCAACATGCCTATTTGTTTGATCATGATTCATTTAGCCGCTAAAATATATCCCCTGATACAATAGCACAATAATGTAATATCTCCAAGGATGTTAATGATTGTACTATCGCGGTAAACCGGTTCACTTATCCGTGTACCACTTTTAATTAAGACTGTTTTCAGGGTAGCCTAACAAAAACGGCTTATATAAGCCGATATAACTATATTGTTTGACCGTGGGTTATATACTTGAAAACTGCGGTATATATTGTTACTTCCTTCAACATGCTCATTTGTTTTGATCAAGGATTCATTTCTATTGTTAAAATATATCTCGATACATAAAAGCATATTGTTGCACATTCCAGGATGTTAATGATTGCATTATCGCAGTATATTGTCTACTTATCCGTACACGTTTTTAATTAAGATTCGTTTCTAGGTTTTCAATAAACGGTGGCTTATATATAAGCCGATATCATTATACAGCTTTGACCGTTAAATACTTAAAGAACTGCGGTATATTATTACATCTAACATGCCTATTTGTTTTGGATCAATATGATTAATTTCTATTGTTTAAATATATCCCCTGATACAATAGAGCAATATTTATTGCACATTCCAGGATGTTAATTGATTGCATTATCGCGGTATATTGTTCATTTATTAGTGTGACACTCTTTTTAATTAAGTTTAGCTCTAGTGTTCTCTAAACGGCTTATGTTTCTCGACAGTGCTCATATGGTTTGACCGTTAAATAATTGAAGAATTGCGGGTATATTATTACCTTTCAACATGCCTATTTGTTTTAATCATAGATTCATTTCTATTGTTAAAATTGAATCCCTGATACCATAGCACATTATTGCACATTCCAGGATGTTAATGATTACTATCGCGGTATATTGTCTACTATCCGTGCACACGTTTTTTAATTAAGATTCGTTTCTAGTGTTTCAATAAACGCTTATATGTCGATATCATTATATAGCTGACCGTTAAATACTTAAAGAACTGCGGTATATTATTACATTCAATACGCTCATTTGTTTTAATTAAGGATTCATTCTATTATGTTTAAATATATCCCTGATACAATAGCACATTATTGCACACCCAGGATGTTACCACTAGTAATGTCATATGTGTCATTTATTCGTGCACACTTTAATTAAGATTCGTTTCAGGTTTCAATAAACGGCTCATATAAGCCGATATCAATATATGGCTTGGACTGTTAAACAACACTAGTAGAACTGCGGCATCTTATCAACTTGGTACATGCCAATTTTTAACAAGATCTCATTTCTAGCTACGAAATATATCCCCTTGATACAATAGCACATTAATGCACATTCCAGGATGTTACCTCCATCAAATATCGCGGTATATTGTCTACTTATTAGTGGACACTTTTTTAATTAAGATTAGTTTCTAGCAATTAACAAAACGCTTTATATGTTTTTCGGATATAACTATATGGTCGGATCGCTAAATAATTGAAGAATTGCGGTATATTATTACCTTCAATATGCCTATTTGTTTTAATCATGATTCATTTCTTTATTGTTAATAAATATATCCCCTGGATACTATAGCATGGCTGTACATTCCAGGATGTTAATGATTGCATTATCGCGGTATATTGTCTACTATCCAGCACACACTTTTTTTAATCAAGATCGTTTCTTGTAGTTTCCAATAAACGGTTTATATGTTTTCGGTGATATAATCCATATGGCTTGACCGTTAAATACTTGAAGAACTGCGGTATATTATTACCTTCAAAATGCCTATTTGTTTTGATCATGATTAATTTCTACTGTAAAATATATCATCCGATAATAGCACATTAGCTTGCACATTCCAGGATGTTAAGCCGATTGTATTATCGCGGTATAATAGTTCACTTATCCAAAAGTAACTTTTTTAATTTTATGACCGTTTTGTGTGTTTCAATAAAACGGCTTATATTAGCTGATATAACCACGGCTTGGAGCAAATACTTGAAGAACTGCGGTATATTACGCATTCAACATGCCTATTTGTTTTGATCATGATTCATTTATTGTTTAAATATATCCCCGATACAGCACATTATTGCACATTCCAGGATGTTAATGATTGCATTATCGCGGTATATTGTCTACTTATCCGTGCACACTTTTTTAATTAAGATTCGTTTCTAGGTTTTATTGTAAAATGGCTTATATAAGCCCATATCATTATATGGCTTGACCGTTAAATACTAGTAGAACTGCGTATCTTATCAACTTGTACATGCCGATTTGTTTTTGATCAAGATTCATTATTGGTTGTTTAAATATATCCCACGATACATTGTTATTATCAATGCACATTCCAGATTGTAAATGAGGATTGCATTATCATGGTATATTGGTTCACTTATCCGTGCCTCACTTTTATTAATTAAGATCTGTTTCAGTGTTTCAATCAAACGGCTTATATGTCAATATAACTATATGGTTTGACCGTTAAATACTTGAAGAACTGCAGTATATTATTACCTCTAACATGCCTATTTGTTTTATCATGATTCATTTCTATTGTTTAAATATATCCCGATACAATAGCACATTATTGCACATTCCAGGGGGATGTTAATGATTGCATTATCGCGGGTATGCTTGTCTACTTATCCGTGCACACTTTTTTTTAATTAAGATCTTTGTTTCTAGTGTTTCAATAAAACGGTTTATATGCTTTCGATATAACTATATGGCTTGAATGCCAAATACCAGTTGAACTGCGGTATATTGGCCTTCAACATGCCGCCTTTGTTTTTGATTATGATCATCATTGTTAAATATATCCCCGATACAATAGCACATTGTTGCACATTACAGGGATGTTAATGATTGCATTATCGCGGTATATTGTCTAATATCCGTGCACACGTTTTAATTAAGATTCGTTTCTAGTGTTTCAACAAACGGCTCATATAAGCTGATATCATTATATGGCTTTGACTGTTAAATACTAGTAGAACTGCGGCATCTTTATCAACTTGTATACAATTTGTTTTGATCAAGAACATTCATTTCTATTGTTAAAATATATATCCCCTGATACAATAGCACATTAACGTGCACATTCCAGGATGTTAATGATTGCATTATCGCGGCATATTAATCTACTAATAGTGGACACTTAATTAAGATTAGTTTCTATGTTTCAATAAACGGCTTATATAAGCTGACATAACTATATGGCTTGACCGTTAAATAATTGAAGAATTGCGGTATATTATTACCTTTCAACATGCTTATTTGTTTTAATCATGATTCATTTCTATTATTAAAATATACTCCTTGGATACCATAGCACATTATTGCACATTCCAGGATGTTAATGATTGCATTGGTCGTATATTGTCTATTTATCCGTGCACACTTTTTTAATTAAGATTCGTTTCTTTTGTGTTTCAATAAACGGCTTATATAAGCTGATATAACTATATGGTTTGGACCGTTAACACTTGAAGAACTGCGGTAGACATTACCTTCAAAATGCCTATTTGTTTTGATCATGATTAATTTCTTTACCGTAAAATATATCATCTGATAATAGCATTATTGCACATCTAGATGTTAATGAATGCATTATCGCGGTATATTGTCTACTTATCCAAAAGGAACTTTTTTAATTAAGATTCATTTTGTGTTTCAATAAAACGGCTTTATATTAGCTGGATATAACTATTTGGCTGACAGTTAAATACTTGAAGAACTGCGGTATATTATTACCATCAACATGCTCATTTGTTTTGATCATGATTCATTTGTATTGTTAAAACATATCCTTCGATACACAAGCACATTAATGCATATTCCAAGATGTTAATGATTGGTATTATCGCGGTAAATTGTCTACCTATCTCGTGCACACTTTTTAATTAAGATTCGTTTCTAGTGTTTTAATAAACGGCTTATATGCTCATATCATTATATGGCTTGGACCGTTAAATACTAGTAGAACTGCAGTATCTATCAACTTAAAAGTATGCCGATTTGTTTTGATCAAGATTCATTACTATTGTTTAAATATGTCCCACGGATAATAGCACATTAATGCACATTCCATTGTAAATGATTGCATTATCATGGGTATATTGTTCACGTATCCGTGCTCACTTTTTATTAATTACACCGCTCTTGTGTTTCAACAACGAGTTTAAGGGGCTTCTTCAATATAACTATATGTGGCTGACTGTTAAATACTTGAAGAACTGGTATATATTATTACCCTCTTCATTATGCCTATTTGTTTCTTATCATGATTCATTTCTATTGTTTAAATATATCCCCTGATACATGTAGCACATTATTGCACATTCCAGGATGTTAATGATTGCATTATCATAAGATATTGTTCACTGATCCTGTGCACACTTTTTAATTAAGATTCGTTTCTAGTGTTTCAATAAAACGGCTTATATGCTTCTCGGATATAACTATATGGTCGGACCGTTAAATACTTGAAGAACTGCGGGTATATTTTTTATTACCTCAATATGCCATTTTGTTTTGATCAGATTAATTTCTATTGTTAAAATATCCTTGATACAACAATATTATTGCACATTCCAGGATGTTACGATTGCATTAATGCGGTATATTGTCTACTTATCCGTGCACACTTTTTTAATTAAGATTCGTTTCTAGTACTAATAAACGGCTTATATAAGCCGATATACTATATGGTTTTGACCGGTTAAATACTTGAAGAACTGCGGTATATATTCTCAAATGTCGGTTTGTTTTGATCATGATTCATTTGTTAAAAATATATCCCTGATACAATAGCACATGTTGCACGCCGGATGTTAATGATTGTGCATTATCGCGGTATACGTCTACTATCCGTGCACACGTTTTTTAATTAAGATTCTGTTTCTTTAGTGTTTTCAATAAAACGCTTAAATAAGCTGATATCAATATATGTATTTGACTCGTTAAATACTAGTAGAACTGCGGTATCTTACTTCAACTTGTACACGCTGATTTGTTTTGATCAAGATTCACATAATTACTAAATATATCCTACGATACAATAGCACAATAATGCACATTCTAGGATGTTAATAATTGCATTACCGCGGTATATTGCTCCATGCATTCGTGCCTCACTTTATTGTTCAAGATCTGTTTGTGTTTCAATAAACGGTATTTATATAAGCCGATATAACTATATGGCTTGGACCGTTAAATAATAAAAGAACTGCGGTATATTATTACCTTCAATAAAGCTCTTTGTTTGATCATGATCTATTTCTCATTGTTAAAATATATCCCCGATATTAATAGCACATTAATGCACATTACAGGATGCCAATGATTGCATTATCGCGGTATATTGTCTACTTATCCGTGCAACACTTTTTAATAAAGATTCATTTATAGTTTTCAATAAACGGCTTATATAAGCTCATATCATTATATGGCTTGACCGTTAAATACAAGTAGAACTGCGGTATCATATCAACTTGTACATGCCGATTTGTTTGATCAAGATTCATTACACAGCAAATATTCCCCTGATACACAGCACAATAATGCATATTCCAGGATCTAAAATGATTAACATTGCGGTATATTGTCTACGTATTCGTGCACACTTTTGATTGAGATTCGTTTTGTAGTGTTTCAACAAACGGCTTATATAATCTGATATGTCTTATATGGCTTGGACCGTTAAATAAATTGAAGAACTGCGGTATACATACCTTCAACATGCTTATTTGTTTTAATCATGATTCATTTCTATTGTTAAATATATCCACCGGATAACAGCACATGAATACCCATCCCAGGATTTTAATGATTGCATTATCGCGGTATATTGTCTACTTATCCAAAGTACACTTTTTATTAAGATTCGTTTCAGTGTCAATTAAACGGCTTATAGGCCGATATAACTATATGGCTTGGACCGTTAAATAGTTGAAGAATCAGGGTTATTATTACCTTTCAATATGCCTATTTGTTTTGATCATGATTCATTTCTATTGTTAAAATATATCCTGATACAATAGCACATTAATGCACATTCCAAGATGTTAATGATTGTGTTATCGCGGTATAATATTGTCTACTTATTAGTGGACACTTTTTTAATTAAGATTCATTTCTATGTTTTAATAAAACGGTTTATATAAGCCGGATATAACTATATTGTTGACTGTTATATACTTGAAAACTGCGTGGTATATTGGTTAACAACATGCCTATTTGTTTTGATCATGATTCATTTCTATTATTAAAATATATCCCCTGATACAATAGGCATATTGCTGTACATTCCAGGATGTTAAATACGATTGCATTATCGCGGCATATTGTCTACTTATCCGTGCACACTTTTACTAAGATTCGTTTCTAGTGTTTCAATAAAACGGCTTATATAAGCCGACATATAACCATATGGCTTGACCTGTGCCAAATACTTGAAGAACTGGCATATTATTACCTTCAACATGCCTATTTGTTGACTACGATTCATTTGTATTGTTAAACATATTCCCAAAACAATAGCGTAATATTATTGCACGTCGCAGGATGTTAATGATTGCATATCGCGGTATATTACACCACTTATCCAAAAGTACACTTTCTTTTTAATTAAGATTCACTCTAGTGTTTCAATAAATCGTTTACAATGATATAACTATATGTTTGACCAAATACTTGAAGAACTGCGTATAGCTTGTCATCTTCAACATGCCCATTTGTTCTCGACCAGATCTGTTTTGTCAAGCGAAAACATCCCATACACATTATCCACAAAATATCTATTTATCATCCGTAACACTTTTTCTATTAAGATCTGCTTAGTTCAACAAATGTTATATGTTTGATAAACTGTTCTCAACCAAATGAACTCATATATATTATCCACTGTTTGACCTGATTAATTTCTATTGTTAAAATATACTCCTCTGAATAGCATGTCCAGATGATCATCCAAAATCTTTTTTAATTTGTTTGTTTCAAAATAAAATATTTTACAATGATAACTTATTTGAAGAACCTATATTATTCCTAAAATGCCTATATTTGTTTTGACTAAGGATTCATTTTTATTGTTAAAATATATCCCCGACATAATAGCACATTGTTGCACATTGGCAGGATGTTAATGGATTGCATATCGCGGTATATTGTCTACTTATCCGTGCACACGTTTTTAATTAAGATTCGTTTCAGTGTTTTAATAAAACGCTTAAATGTAAGCCGACATCATTATATGGCTTGACCTCGTTAAATACCAATAGAACTGCGGTATCTTATCAACTTGGTACATGCCGATTTGTTTTGATCAAGATTCAATACAATTGGTTTAAACATATCCCTGATATTGATGTTAATAATTGCATTACTGGCGGTATATTGTCTACGTATCCGTGCTCACTTTTATTAATTAAGATTCGTTTCTAGTGTTTCAATAAACGGCTTAGTATAAGTCAGATGTAACTATATGGTCGACGCAATACCGAAGAACTGTATATTATTACCTTCATTGATGCTCTTTGTTTTTGATCATGATTCATTTCTATTGTTAAATATATCCCCTGGATAAAAGACATTAATGCACATTCCAAGATGAATGAGATTATCGGATATTGTTCATTATCCGGACACTTTTTTAATTAAGATTGTTTTAGGTTTAAAAACGGCTTATATAAGGATATAACTATATGCCTTGGGGTTTAAACTTAAAGAACTGGTGGTATATTATTACCTTCAACCATGCTTATTTGTTTTGATCAGATTCATTTTATTGTTAAAATATATCCCCTGGATACAATAGCACATTGTTGCACATTCCAGGATTTAATGAATTTATCGCGGTATATTGTCTACGATTCGGCACACTTTTTTAATTAAGACTGTTTCTAGTGTTTCCAATAAAACGGCTTATATAAGCCGATATAACTATATGGTTTTGACCGTTAAATAATTTAAGAACTGGGTTATTATTACCCTTAACATGCCTATTTGTTTTGGATCATGATTCATTTCAATTGTTAAAATATATCCCTTCGATAAAACATTACAAATTTCCCAGGATTTTAATATTTGAATTATTTGCAGTGTATTGTCTACTTACGTTTCACACCTGTTTTTAATTAAGAGTCGTTTCTTTGTGTTTCCAATAAAATTTTATATAAGCCCATTATAATTACATGGCTTGACCGGTAAATACTATAGAACTGCGGTATCTTATGAACTTGTACATGCTTATTTGTTTTGATCATGATTCATTACTATTGTTAAAATATATCCCGCGATACAATAGCACATTAATGCACATTCCAGGATGTTAAGATTGTATTACCCTGGGAATTGTAATTGAACGGAACACAAA
>JAGSMT010000685.1:0-68192 GCA_029286875.1 Lamproptera curius
AGAATTAGAAAAAGTCTACCCTAAACGATTGCATATCTCAGAAAATTCATATACTTAGTTTTCAAAAAACTTCCAGAATTGTAAACATTTTGCAATGACTTTCTCAAGGATTTTGAGATTAATTTTCCCTTCGTTTTCAAAACAAATTCATTAGATTCCGTTTAGTAGTTTCCGTTTTACAATAAGTTTGGATTTTCATAGTTAAATAGTTCATTTTTATAAAAATTTTAGTTTAAATCTGCTTTCTCGTCTGTTTTCGTCTTGATTCGTCCTCTAACACCATCCGCGTCCTTTTGGCGCAAAATCTGCCAACAAAATTAAGTCTACCCTCGGTGCATATCTCAGAAAATTCATATCTTGGTTTTCAAAAACTTTGAATTATAGCTTGTTTTGCAGCCAAACTTTCTCAGGATTCGGGATTAATTTTCCCTTCGTTTCGGGGCTCAAATTCCATTAGATTCGTTTAGTAGTTTTCCGTTTTACAATGATTTTAGTTCTACATAGTTTTAAATAGTTCAATTTTTGCCAAAATTTTTTAGTTCGTCTGCTTTCTCGTCCTGTTTCGTCTTGATTCGTCACTCCCAACACACCATCGCGTCCTTTTAGCGCAAAATCTGCGAAAAAACAAAAATTGAAAAGTCTACCTGGCGTTGCATATCTCCAAGAAATTCATATGCGCAGTTTCAAACTTGAAATTATAAACATTTGCAATAAACTTTCTCAGGATTTAAAAGTTAGTTTTCTTCGTTTCAAAACAAATTCGATAGATTCCGTTTAGTAGTTTCCGTTTACAACCAAAGTTTTAGTTTTCATAGTTAAATAGTTCATTTTGTAGTTTAGTTCGTCTGCTTTCTCGTCCTGTTTCGTCTTGATTCGTCTCCCCAACACCATCCGCATCCTTTTGGCTGCAAAATCCTGAAAAACCACAAAAATTAGAAAAGTCCTACCTAAGCGATTTATATCCTCCAGAAAATTCATATGTAGTTTTCAAAAACTTCAGAATTATAAACGTTTACGTAAACTCTCAGGATTTAAGTTAATTTTTCCTTCGTTTAAAACAAATTCCATTAGATTCCATTTAGTAGTTCCGTTTTGCAATAAGTTTTAGTTTTCATAGTTTAAATAGTTCATTTTGCCAAAATTACCAGTTCGTCCTAACTTTCTCGTCCTGTTTCGTCTTGATTCGTCTCTAACCACCATCCGCGCGTCCTTTTGGCGCAAAATCTGCGAAAAACACAAAAATTAGAAAAAGTCTACCCTAAACGATTGCATATCTCAGAAAATTCATGTCGCGAACACTCAAACTTCCGATTATAGCCCCATTTGCGGTAAAACTTTCTCAGGTTCAAGTTAATTTTTCCTTCGTTTTAAAACAAATTCATTAGATTCCGTTTTAGTAGTTTCGTTTCACAATAAGTTTTAGTTTCATAGTTTAAATAGTTCATTTGCCAGATTTTTAGTTCGTCTGCTCTCGTCTGTTTCGTCTTGATTCACGTCCTCCCAACACCATCCGCGTCCTTTTGGCGCAAAATCTGTAACACAAAAGTTAGAAAAATCTCTATAAGCGATTGCATATCTCAGAAAATTCATATGTAGTTTTCAAAACTTCCAGGAATTATAAACATTTGCAATGCGAACTTTCTCAGGATTTAAAGTTAATTTTTCCACTTCGTTTTAAATAAATTCCATTAGATTCCGTTTAGTGGTTCCGTTTTACAATAAGTTTTAGTTTTCATAGTTTAAATGTTCATTTTACTTAAAATTTTTTAGTTCGTCTGCTTTCTCGTCCTATTTCGTCTTATTACGTCCTCCCCAACACCATCCGCGTCGCGCAGCGCAAAATCTGCCGAAAAACCTGCAAAAATTAGAAAAGTCTACCTAAACGATTTACGCCAGAAATTTAATATGTAGTTTTCAAAAACTTCCAGTTATGTGGCTTGTTTGCAGCCAAACTTTCTCAGGTTAAAGTTAGTGCCTTCGTTTCAAACAAATTCCGTGGGTCCGTTTAGTAGTTTCACGTTTTACAATGAGGTTTTAGTTTCATAGTTTAAATAGTTCATTTTGCAAAAATTTTTAGTTCTCGTCTACTTTTCTCGTCCTGTTTTCGTCTTGATTCGTCCTCCCCAGCACCATCCGCGTCGCGGCGCGAAATCTGCCAGCTACAAAAAAAATTAGAAAAAAGTCTACCTAAAGCGTTCTGTCTCAGAAAAATTCATATGTAGTTCAAAACTTCCAGAATTACTAAACTGTTTGCAGCAAACTTTCTCAAGTTCAAGTTAATTTTTCCCTTCGTTTCATAAATTCCATTAGATTCCGTTTAGTGGTTTCGTTTACAATAGTTTTAGTTTTTCATGGTTAAATAGTTCATTTTGCCAAAATTTTTTAGTTCGTCTGCTTTCTCGTCCACTGTTTCCGTCTTGATTCCGTCCTCTTTCATCCGCGTCATGCAGCTGCGATCTGCAACACAAAAAATTAGAAAAAAGTCTACTACTAAGCGTTACATATCAGAAAAGTTCATATGCATAGTTTTCAAAAGCTTCCAGGGGTATAGCTTGTTTGCCGTAACTTTCTGGGATTTAAAGTTAATTTTCCTTCGTTTCAGCTCGATTCCATTGAATTCCGTTTGTTAGTTTCCGTTTAATGCGTTTTAGTTTTCATAGTTTTAAATGGTTCATTTTGCCAAAATTTTTTAGTTCGTCTGCTTTCTCGTGCGACCGTGCCGGATCACGTCCTCCCAACACCATCCGCGTCCTTTTGGCGCAAATCTACGAAAAAAACTAAAATTAGAAAAAATTACCACCCTACGTGCATATCTCAGAAAATTCATATGTAGTTTTCAAAAACTTTCCAGGGTGTAAAAACTTGTTTGCAGCCAAACTTTCTCAGAGTTTAAGTTAATTTTTCCTTCGAACAAAACAAATTCCATTAGATTCCGTTTAGTAGTTTCCACGTTTATTTAATAAGTTTTAGTTTCATAGTTTAAATGGACATTTGCAAAAGTTTTCAGTTCGTCTGCTTTCTCGTCCTGTTCGTCTTGACATTCTCCCCAACACCATCCCGCGTCCTTTTGGCGCAAAATCTGAAAAAAACTAAAGTTAAAAGTCTACTAAGCGATTGCATATCTCAAATACTTATGCTGGTTTTCAAAAACTTCAGGAGTATAATGTTTGCAGCCAAACTTTCTCTCTAAGGTTAAAATTAATTTTCCCTTCGTTTTCAAAACAAATTCCATTCAGATTCAATTTAGTAGTTTCCGTTTACAATAGTTTTTAGTTTTTCATAGTTTAAATAGTTCATTTTGCCAAAAATTTTAGTTCTTCAGCTTTCTCGTCCTGTTTCGTCTTGATTCGTCCTCCCCAACACCATCCGCGTCCTTTTGGCTCAAAAATCTGCAACTTACAAAAAATTAGAAAAAGAGAATCTACTAAGCGATTGCATATCTCGGCATTCATATACTTAGTTTTTCAAAAACTTCCAGGGTATAAACTGTTTGGCTAAACTTTCTCAAGTTTAATTTAATTTTTCCCTTCGAACAAACAAATTCCATTAGATTCCGTTTAGTAGTTTCCGTTTACAATAAGTTTTAGTTTTCATAGTTTTCAATAGTTCATTTTACTTAAAATTTGCAAGTTCGTGCTAACACCTCAATCCTCTTCGTCTTGGTTCATCCTCTAACCCCACCATCGCATCCTTTGGCGCAAATCTGCACCGAAAAAACGCAAAAATTAGAAAAGTCTACCTAGCACGGTGCATATCTCAGAAAATTCATATATAGTTTCAAAACTTCCAAATTATAGCTTATTTGCAGCCAAACTTTCTCAAGTTAAAGTTAATTTTTGTCGTTTTCAAAACAAATTCAAGTAGATTCCATTTAGTAGTTTCAATTTCTAATAAGTTTTTAGTTTTCATAGTTTAAATAATTCATTTTAAAAAATTTTTTAGTTAATCTGCTTTCTCGTCCTCAACATCTTGATTCGTCACTCCTTTCCTTCATCCTTTGGCGCAAAATCTGCAAAAAAACACAAAAAATTAAGAAAAAGTCTACCTAAAGCAGTTGCATAGTCTCCAAGAAAAATTCATATGTAGTTTTCCAAAAGCTTCAAATTAAACTTGTTTTGCAGCCAAAACTTTCTCAAGTTTAGTTAGTTTTCCTTCGTTTTAAAACAAATTCCATTAGATTCCGTTTAGTAGTTTCCGTTTACAATAAGTTTCGTTTTCGTGGTTCATCGTTCGTTTTGCCGAGGGTGCGCAGGTTCATCTGCTTTCCTCATCTGTTTCGTCTTGATTCGTCTCCCCAACACCATCCGCGTCGCTTTTGGCGCAAATCTGAAAAACACAAGAATGAAAAGTCTACCTAAGCGATTGCATATCTCAGAAAATTATATGTAGTTCAAAAACTTCCAGAATTATAGCTTATTTATTAAAACTTTCTCAGGATTTAAATTCATTTTCCATCGTTTAAAGCGATTCCATTAGATTCCGTTTAGTAGTTTCCATTTCTAATAGTTTTAGTTTTTCATAGTTTAAATCGTTCGGCTGCAAAAATTTTAGTTCGTCTACTTTCCTCGTCCTGTTTCGTCTTAGTTCGTCTGTGCCTGTCCGCGTCAGCACAGCGCAAAGGCTCATAAAACACACAAAGATAGAAAAGAATCTAAGCGATTGCATATCTCGGAAAATTCATACTCTTGAATTTTCGCTTCCAGAATTATAAACATTTGCGTAAACTTTCTCAGGTTAGGATTGATTTTTCCCTTCGTTTAAAACAAATTCCATTAGATTCGTTTAGTAGTTTCCGTTTTACAATAGGTTGCCGTTTCATAGACCTGAGAAAGTAGTTCATTTTTGTAAAATTTTTTAGTTCGTCTGCTTTCTCGTCTGTTTCGTCTTGATTCGTCCTCCCAACACCATCCGCGTCCTTTTGGCGCAAATCTGCCAGCAAAAAATTGAAAAGTCTACCCTAAAGCGATTGCGCCATCTCAGAAATTCATATGTAGTTTTCAAAAACTTCCAGATTAGCAACTTGTTTGCAGCAAACTTTCTCAAGTTTAAAGTTAATTTTCCCTTCGTTTTTAAAACAAATTCCATTAGATTCCGTTTAGTAGTTTTACGTTTACAATAAGTTTAGTTTTCCTTAGTTTAAATAGTTCATTTTGCCAAAATTTTTTAGTTCGTCTGCTTTCTCGTCCTGTTTCGTCTTGATTCGTCCTCTAACTTCATCCGCGTCCTTTTGGCGTCAAATCTGCGAAAAAAACACAAAATTAGAAAAAATTCTACCTAAACGATTGCATATCTCAGAAAGTTCATATAGTTGCTGGCTTCCAGAATTATATAGCTTATTTGCAGCCAAACTTTCCTCAAGTTCAGGTTAATTTTCCCTTCGTTTAAAACAAATTCCATTAGATTCCGTTTTAGTAGTTCCGTTTTACATAAGTTTGGTTTTTCATAGTTTAAATAGTTCATTTGCCAAAAATTTTTTAGTTCGTCTGCTTTCTCGTCTGTTTCTGCTTGATTCGTCATCACAACACCATCCGCGTCCTTTAAAGCAAAATCTGCAGCAAAAATTAGAAAAGTCTACCTGAGCGATTGCATATCTCGAAGAGATTCATATACTTAGTTTTCCGGAAACTTCCAAGTTATGAAACATTTTGCAATAGAGCTTTCTCAGGATTTAAAATTAATTTTTCCTTCGTTTAAAAACAAATTCCATTAGTTCCGTTTAGTAGTTTCCGTTTTACAATAGGTTTTAGTTTTTGCTAGTTCGTCAGTTCATTTTGCCAAAAATTTTTTTGGATTCGTCTACTTTCTCGTCACTGCTTCGTCTTGATTCGTCTCCGCCATCCGCGTCGTACGGCGCAAAATCTGCCGAAAAACACAAGGTGAAAAAGTCTACTGGCGATTACACCGCCATCCTCAGAAATTCATATACTTAGTTTTCAAAACTTCGGTGTAAACATTTGCAGCCAAACTTTCTCAAGTTTAAAGTTAATTTTCCTTCGTTTTTAAAACAAATTCCATTAGATTCCATTAGTAGTTTCCGTTTTACAATAAGTTTTAGTTTTCATAGTTCAAATAGTTCATTTTTGCCCAAAAATTTTTAGTTCGTCTGCTTTCTCGTCTGTTTCGTCTTGATTCGTCCTCCCCAACTTTCAAAATATCCACGCGTCGCGCGGCAAAATCTGCGAAAAAACTACAAAAAGTGCAGAAAAGAATCTACTAAGCGATTGCGTATCTCAGAAAATTCATACTTGGTTTTCCAAAACTTCCAGAATTATAAGCTTGTTTCCTTCAAACTTTTTTCTCAGGGATTTAAAGTTAATTTTACCTTCGTTTTAAACAAGTTCATTAGATTCATTTAGTAGTTTCGTTTTACAATAAAGTTTTAGTTTTCATAGTTTAAATAGTTCATTTTGCCAAAATTTTTTAGTTCGTCACTTTCTCGTCCTGTTTCGTCGTTCGTCACTCACAACACCATCCGCGTCGCGCAGCGCAAAATGCGAAAAAAACACAAAAATTGAAGAAGAATCCACCCTAAAGCGATTGCATATCTCAAATTCATATATGTTCAAAACTTCCAGAATTATAGCTTGTTTGCAGCCAAACTTTCTCTGGATTTTAAGAGATTAATTTTTCCCTTCGTTTAAAACAAATTCATTAGATTCCGTTTAGTAGTTTCCGTTTCACAATAAGTTTTAGTTTCATAGTTTCAATAGTTCATTTTGCCAAAAGTTTTTTTGGTTCGTCTGCTTTCCTCGTCCTATTTCGTCTTGATTCGTCCTCCCCAACGCCATCCGCGTCAGCACGGCTGCCGTCTGCGGCTAAGAATGAAAAAAGTCTGCCCTGGCGATTTACATATCTCAGAAAATTCACCATCACCAAGTTTTCAAAACTTAGAATTATAAACTTGTTTGTAATAAAACTTTCTCAGGATTTAAAGTTAATTTTTCCTTCGTTTTAAAACAAATTCCATTAGATTCCGTTTAGTAATTTCCGTTTACAGCCGGTTTTAGTTTCATAGTTTAAATAGTTCATTTTGCCGAAATTTTTTAGTTCGTCTGCTTTACTCGTCTGTTTCGTCTTGATTCGTCCTCCCCAACACCATCCGCGTCAACGCAGCGCAAAATCTGCGAAAAACACAAAAATTGAAGAATCCTACCTAAGCGTTACTGTATCTCAGAAGATTCATATACTTGGTTTCTAAAAACTTCCAGAATTATAAACATTTTGCAGCCGACTTTCTCAGGATTTAAAGTTAATTTTCCCTTCGTTTTAAAACAAATTCATTAGATTCGTTTAGTAGTTTCCGTTTAATAAGTTTAAGTTTTCATAGTTTAAATAGTTCATTTTTGCCAAAATTTTTAGTTCGTCATGCTTTCTCGTCCTGTTTTCGTCGTCTTGATTCGTCCTCCCCAACACCATCCGCGTCCTTGCGGCGCAAAATCACTGTAACACAAAAAATTAGAAAAAGTCTACTAAACGATTGCATATCTCCAGAAAATTCATATGCATAGTTTTCAAAAACTTCCAGGGTATAAGCTTGTTTTGCAGCCAAACTTTCTCAGGATTCAGGATTAATTTTCCTTCACGTTCAAATAAATTCCATTAGATTCCGTTTAAGTAGTTTCCGTTTTACAATAAGTTTTAGTTTTCATAGTTTAAATGGTTCTTTTAAAATTTTTTAATTCGTCTGCTTTCTCGTCCTGTTTCGTCTTGATTCGTCCTCCTAACACCATCCGCGTCCTTTTGGCGCAAAATCTGGCATACAAAAATTAAAGAAAAAGTCTGCACCCTAAAGCGATTGCATATCCTCAGTCGCCATATGGTTCAAAACTTCCAGAATTAAACATTTTACGTAAACTTTCAGGTTCTAGGATTAGCAATTTTTCCTTCGTTTTCAAAAATAAATTCCATTAGATTCCGTTGAGTAGTTTTCGTTTTACAATAAGTTTTGGTTTCATAGTTTAAATAGTTCCATTTTTACCAAAATTTTTAGTTCGTCTACTTTCTCGTCTGTTTCGTCTTGATTCATCCTCTAGCACCATCCGCGCGTCCTTTTGGCGCTTTCAAAATCTGCGAAAAAAACACAAAAATTAGAAAAAGTCTACCTAGCGATTACCATATCTCAGAAAATTCATATGTAGTTTTCAAAAGCTTCTTCCAAATTATAAACATTTGCAGCCGACTTTCTCAAGTTTAAGTTAATTTTTCCCTTCGTTTTGAAGCAATTAAATTAGATTCGTTTAGTAGTTTCCGTTTTCCACAATAAGTTTTTAGTTTTCATAAGTTCGTCGTTCATTTTGCCCAGGTCTTTTTTAGTTCGTCTGCTTTCTCGTCCTGTTTTCGTCTTGATTCATTCTCTAACACCATCGCGATCAGCGCAGGCGCAAAGATCTGCCGAAAAACACAAAATTGAAAAAGTCTACCTAAGCGATTTACTATCTCAAAATTCATATCTTAGTTTCAAAACTTCAGAATTATAGCTTGTTTGCAGCCAAACTTTCTCAAGTTTAAGTTAATTTTTCCTTCGTTTTCAAACAAATTCCATTGAATTCCGTTTGAAGTAGTTTCCGTTTTACAATAAGTTTTAGTTTTCATAGTTTTAAATAGTTCCATTTTGCAAAAGATTTTAGTTCGTCTGCTCTCGTCTGTTTCGTCTTGATTCGTCCTCTAACACCATCCGCGTCCTTTTGGCGCAAAATCCTGCTGGCTTTAAAATTAGAAAAATCTACCTAAACGTTACATATCTCAGAAAATTCATATACTTGGTTTCAAAACTGGGAGTATAGCTTGTTTTGCAGCCAAACTTTCTCAGGTTAAGTTAATTTTCATCGTTTTAAACAAATTGATAGATTCCGTTTAGTAGTTTCCGTTTTACAATGGTTTTAGTTTTCATGGTTTAAATAGTGTTTGCTTAAAATTTTTAGTTCCACGTCCTGCTTTCTCGTCCTGTTTCGTCTTAATTCGTCCTCTAACGCACCATCAACGTCTTTTGGCGCAAATCTGAAAAACACAAAAAGTTAGAAAAAGTCTACCTAAGCGATTGCATATCTTAGAAAATTCATATGTAGTTTCAAAACTTTGGGGGTATAGCTTGTTTGCGTAAACTTTCTCAGGATTTAAAGTTAATTTTCCTTCGTTTCAAAACAAATTCCATTAGATTCCGTTTAGTGGTTTCCGTTTTACCAATAAGTTTTAGTTTTCATAGTTTAAATAGTTCATTTTTGCCAAGTTTTTTAGTTCGTCTGCTTTCTCGTCCTGTTTCGTCTTGATTCGTCCTCCTTTACCATCCACGCGTCAGCACGGCGCAAAATCTGCAACACAAAGAATGAAAAATCTACCTAAACGTTGCATATCTCAGAAAATTCATATACTTAGTTTTCAAAACTTCCAGAATTGTAAACTTGTTTGCAGCCAAACTTTCTCGGAACTGAGTTAATTCTCCTTCGTTTTAAAACAAGTTCCATTGGATTCCATTTAGTAGTTTCGTTTTTACAATAAGTTTTAGTTTCATAGTTTAAATAGTTCATTTTTGCTGAATTTTTGAGTTCGTCTATAACTTTCTCGTCCTGTTTCACGTCAGTTCATCCTCCCCAACACCATCGCGTCCTTTGCAGCGCCATCTGCAACAAAAATTAGAAAAAAAGTCTACTGCGGCGATTACGCTATCTCAGAAAATTCCTTATCACTTAGTTTTCCGGCTTCCAGGTAAGCTTGTTTGCAGCCAAAACTTTCTCCAAGTTTAAAAGATTGAAATTTTTCCTTCGTTTTAAACAAATTCATTAGATTCCGTTGGTAGTTTCCGTTTCTAATAGGATTTTAGTTTTCATAGTTTAAATAGTTCATTTTGTAAAAATTTTTTAGTTCGTCTACTTTCTCGTCCTGTTTCGTCTTGATTCGTCCTCCCAACACCATCGCGTCCTTTTGGCGCAAAATCTGTAACTAAAGTGAGAAAAAGTCTACTAAGCGATTGCATATCTCAGAAAATTCATATACTTAATTTTCAAACTTCCAGAATTATAAGCTTGTACAGCCAAACTTTCTCCAGGGTTAAAGTTAATTTTCCTTCGTTTTTAAAACAATTCCATTAGATTCCGTTTAGTAGTTTCCATTTTATCAGTTTAGTTTTCCATAGTTTAAATAGTTCATTTTGCCGAAATTTTTAATTCGTCTGCTTTTCTCGTCTGTTTCGTGCTGATTCGTCTCTGCTTCATCCGCGTCCTTTTGGCGCAAAATCTGCAAACGCAGGTGAAAAAAGTCCTGCCTAAGCGATTGCCTCCTCAGAAAATTCATATACTTAGTTTTCCAAAACTTCCCAGGGTATAACATTTGCAGCCAAAACTTTCTCAAGTTAAAGTTAATTTTTCCTCGTTTCGTGATTTATTAAATTCCGATTTAATGATTTCACGTTTTACAATAGTTTGAATTTTCATAGTTAAATAGTTCATTTTGCCAAGATTTTAGTTCGTCTGCTTTTTCTCGTCTGTTTCGTCTTGATTCGTCCTCCCCAACACCATCCGCGATCGCTGGCGCAAAATCCTGCAAAACGGGGTAAAAGTCTACCCTAAGCGATTACCGCTTATCTTAGAGAATTCTATGTGTAGTTTCAAAACTTCAGAATATATAGCTTATTTGCAGCCAAACTTTCTCAGGATTCAAAGTTAATTTTCCTACGTTTTAAGGCTCAGTTCCATTAGATTCCATTTATTAGTTTCATTTCCTGGCCGGTTTTGAATTTTCATAGTTTAAAATAGTTCATTTTGCCATTTTTTGGATACGTCACTTTCTCAGTCTGTTTCGTCTTGATTCGTCCTCCCAACTTACCATCGCGCGTCAGCACGGCACAAAATCTGCAAAAACACAGGTAGAAAAATCTACCTAACGATTGCATATCTCAGAAAATTCATATACTTAGTTTTCAAAAACTTCCAGAATTATAAGCTTGTTTGCAACCAAACTTTCTCAAGTTGCAAAGTTAATTTTCCCTTCGTTTTAAAATAAATTCACATTAGGTCCGTTTAGTAGTTTCGTTTTACCAATAAGTTTTAGTTTTCACCAGGTTTAAATAGTTCATTTTGCCAAATTTTTTAGTTCGTCTGCTTTCTCGTCCTATTTCGTCTTCAGTTCGTCCTCTAACTTCACCATCGCGTCCTTTTGGCGCAGAATCTGCGAAAAAACACAAAAAATTAGAAAAGTCTACTAAGCGATTGCGCCGAAAATTCATATGCTTGGTTTTCAGCTTCCAGATTATAAACATTAAACTTTCTCCAAGGATTTGAGTTAATTTTCATACGTTTTAAAACAAATTCCATTAAATTCCAGTTTATTAGTTTCCGTTTTACAATAGTTTAGTTTCATAGTTTCCCAAATAGTTCATTTTGCTAGAATTTTTGATTTCGTCTGCTTTCTCGTCCTGTTTCGTGCCAGTTCCCCGTCCTCCTAACACCATCCGCGTCCCTTTTGGCGCAAAATCGCGAAAAACTTACAAAATTAGAAAAGTCTACTAAGGTTGCATATCAAGAAGATTCCATAGCAGTTTTCAAAAACTTCCAGAATTATGGCTTGTTTGTATTAAACTTTCTCAGGATTCAGTAGTTTTTCTTGGTTTCAAAACAAGTTCATTGGGTTTGTTTAGTAGTTTTCGTTTTACAATAAGTTTTTTAGTTTTCATAGTTAAATAGTTTCATTTTTTGCAAAAGTTTTTCTAGTTCGTCTGCTTTTTTTCAATCCTGTTTCGTCTTGATTCGTCCTCCCAACACATATCCTTTTGGCGCAAATCTGCAAAACACAAAATTAAGAAAAGTCTCTACCCTAAGCGATTGCATATCTCAAATTCATATAGTTTCAAAACTTGGGAATTATAAGCTTGTTTGCATTAAACTTTCTCAAGTTTAAGTTAATTTTTCCCTTCGTTTTAAAACCAATTCATTAGATTCCGTTTAAGTAGTTTCCATTTTAAATTTTAGTTTTCATAGTTTTAAATAGTTCATTTTTAAAAAGATTTTGGTTCTCGTCTGCTTTTCTCGTCCTGTTTCGTCTTGATTCTCTAACTTTCATCGCGTCCTTTGCCAGCGCGAAATCTGCGAAAACACAAAAGGTGAAAAGTCTGCCTAAGCGTTTATATCCTCAAAATTCATATACTTAGTTTTCAAAACTTCCAGAGACATAAAGCATTTTGCCAATAAACTTTCTCAGGATTTAAAGTTCAATTTTTCCTTCGTTCAAAACAAATTCTGACTAGATTCCACGTTTTCAGTAGTTTCCGTTTTACAATAAGTTTTAGTTTTTCATAGTTTAAATAGTTCATTTTGCTTAAAATTTTTTAGTTCGTCTGCTTTCTCGTCCTGTTTCGTCTTGATTCGTCTCACAGCTTTCATCCGCGTCCTTTTGGCGCAAAATCTGCGAAAAAGCAAAAGAATTAGAAAAAAGAATCTACCTAAGCGTTGCATGTCTCAGAAAATTCATATGCTTAGTTTTCAAAACTGAAATTATAAGCTTGTTTGTAAACTTTCTCAAGTTTAAGATTAATTTTTCCTTCGTTTTAAAACAAATTCCATTAGATTCCGTTTTAGTAGTTTCCGTTTTACAATAAGTTTTGGTTTCTGGTTCCCAAATAGTTCATTTTGCAAAAATTTTTTTAGTTCGTCCTGCTTTCTCGTCCTGTTTCGTCTTGATTCGTCCTCCCCAACACCATCCGCGTCAGCACACAGCGCAAAATCTGCGAAAAAACACAAAAAAGTGAAAAGTCTACCTAAGCGATTGCGCTTATCTCCAGAAAATTCATATACTTGGATTTTCAAAAACTTCAGAATTATAAGCTTGTTTACAGCCAAACTTTCTCAAGTTTAAAGGATAATTTTTCCCTTCGTTTTCAAACAAATTCAAATTCCGTTTAATAGTTTCCGTTTTACAATATTAAGTTTTAGTTTTTTCATAGTTTCGATAGTTCATTTTGCAAAATTTTGGATTCGTCACCTTTCTCGTCCTGTTTAGTCTTGATTCGTCCCGCCTAACACCATCCGCGTCAGCACTGGCGCAAAATCACCGCGAAAAAAACACCGTTAAGAAAAAGTCCACCTGGCGGTTGCATGTCTCCAGAAAATTCATATGCCAGTTTTCGAGCGAATTATAAACATTTGCCGTAAACTTTCTCAGGATTTAAAGTTAATTTTTCCTTCGTTTTTAAAACGTTCGGTAGATTCCATTTAGTAGTTTCGTTTTACAATAAGTTTTAGTTTTCACCAATTTAAATAGTTTCATTTTGCCAAAAATTTTTTAAGTTCGTCTGCTTTCTCGTCCTGTTTCAGTCTTGATTCATCCTCCTAACTTCATCCGCGTCAGCACGCTTAAAAATCCTGCCGCAAAAAAAAACACAAAAATTAGAAAAAAGTCTACCTAAGCGATTGCACATATCTCAGAAAATTCACTATGTAGTTTTAAAACGCCAGAATTATAAACTTGTTTGCAGCCAAACTTTCTCAAGTTTAAAGTTAATTTTTTCCTTCGTTTTAAGGCAATTCCATTAGATTCCGTTTAGTAATTTTCCATTTTACAATAGTTTTAGTTTTCATAGTTTAATAGTTCATTTTGCCAAAAATTTTTAGTTCATTTCTTTCTCGTCTCTTTCGTCTTGATTCCGTCACAACACCATCCGCGTCCTTTTGAAGCAAAATCTGCGAAAAAACACAAAAAGTTAGAAAAAGTCTACCTAAGCGATTGCATATCTTAGAAAATTCATATACATAGTATTCAAAAACTTCCAGAATAGTAGCTTGTTTGCAGCCAAACTTTCTCACGATTTAAAGATAATTTTTCTCTTTGTTTTAAAATAAATTCCATTAGATTCCGTTGAGTAGTTTTCGTTTTACAATAAGTTTTAGTTTTCATAGTTTTAATTGTTCATTTTTGCCAAAAATATTTTAGTTCTTCAGCTTTCTCGTCCTGTTTCGTCTTGATTCGTCCTCCCCAACACCATCCGCGTCCTTTTGAAGCAAAATCTGCGAAAAAACACAAAAAGTTAGAAAAAGTCTACCTAAGCGATTGCATATCTTAGAAAATTCATATACATAGTATTCAAAAACTTCCAGAATAGTAGCTTGTTTGCAGCCAAACTTTCTCACGATTTAAAGTTAATTTTTTCCTTCGTTTAAAATAAATTCCATTAGATTCCGTTGAGTAGTTTTCGTTTTACAATAAGTTTTAGTTTTCATAGTTTAAATTGTTCATTTTTGCCAAAAATTTTTAGTTCTTCTGCTTTCTCGTCCTGTTTCGTCTTGATTCGTCCTCCCAACACCATCCGCGTCCTTTTGGCGCAAAATCTGCGAAAAAACACAAAAAGTTAGAAAAAGTCTACCTAAGCGATTGCATATCTTAGAAAATTCATATACATAGTATTCAAAACTCCAAATTATACTTTTGCATAAACTTTCTCAGGTTTAAAGTTAATTTTTCCTTCGTTTTAAAACAAATTCCATTAGATTCCGTTTAGTAGTTTCCGTTTTACAATAAGTTTTAGTTTTCATAGTTTAAATAGTTCATTTTGCCAAAAATTTTTTGGATTCATCCTGCTTTCTCGTCCTGTTTCGTCTTGATTCGTCCTCCCCACACCATCACGTCGCGCAGCGCAAAATCTGCGAAAAAAACACAAAATAATCGAGCCCCCGCCCACCCTTTCTTGATTACTTACGTTGATTCTACAGACCAGAAAACAAAATTTTTAAGCAAAATCAACTAAAGCCATAAAATTTTTATAGTATAAACCGCGACAGACGTCAGAAACAATGATTGGAGCACAAAAATTAGTCCAACAGGCAGAGGAGAGCGAGAAATCGCCCCAGAACTCAGAAATCTCCCAGAAAGGAGACGTGCAGGGCGTGAAACCCGCGATGCCACAACCTCCGCAGGCTGGCGACGTGTCGGGCCCAGTCCAATATCGGGACAGGTCTGAGGAGGCAAAGGCTGTCCTTTTAAAGGCAAAGGAGCACCTCCGCAACTCAGGGAACATCAAGAGGGAAATTAAGGCAGGCGTAACCGAAGCAATAGATAGGCTTTACCAGCTAGTGAAGGAATCCGAATTGGATAGGAAAAGGGGAACATCTAGGGCGGACCTTGCGGGACAGAGAGGAGTGGAAATGGGCCACGCCGCGGCCCCACCCTGAACTGAACATCTATGGCCAAAATGGAAGGAAGCATACCAAACTTTCCTCCAAGCAATACTATCATGACTAACTTGGGGAGACAATGGAAGGCGACCGCAACGGCAGCGAAGTTATGCCAGTGTAACACGCGGCAAACTCAAGTAAAAAAACAACACACGTAAGACAAACCCTGCACGCTCAGTCGTTGTCACCTCAATGACAGACAAGACACCGAGTGACAAAGTACTCGACAGAAGTCAGAGAAGCAGTTAACGCCAAAGGCAGCTGGATAGAGGTGCGCAACGTCAGACGGAGCTGGGACAGGAAAGTTGTGATAGGGCTAGCAACCACTGTTGAAAGAAAAGTTAAAAACCGACTAAGAAAAGGCCGAAACTCAACAAAATAATTTGTTTTGCAGAATCGTGATCCTCTATTAGTGCTGAACAATTGTCCTAAAGGTGCATTCTGACGACAGAAATTATGAGAGCCCTTCAAAATCAGAATAAGAACCTATTTGAAGGTCTCAGTAATGAAAAAAGAGTCGAAATCAAATACAGGAAGGCAGGAACCCTCATACCAGCAACATAGTGATCAGTGCTCTCACCTACCATCTACAATAGGAAGCACTAAACAAGGATACGTTCATATTGACCTCCAGCGAATAGGGTGAAGATCCATTACTGAGTTTAGTGTACCACTGTCTGGGCTATGGACGCCTTAAAAGTTCTGTAAAGAGAAGCAGCAGACCTATGCAGCCACTGCCGGAGGTGCCCATGTGCAGAGCCGGTGCAGGCGTGGCTCTCAAGCTGCCAGTTACCCCAACTACATCAAGGCAAAGTTGGAGGCAACTAAGCACAACACTTATTCAGCCATGCGTACCCCAACTTTGACAGAAGTGGATACCATAGCCCCGCTCGACGGTGGCGTGTGCTAAAAAGAGCGTCCGTACTGAAAATAAAGTATACAACATAGTGGATCAACCTCAACAAAGGCGCGACCGTGAAATCATAATTGAGGCGCAAAAAAGGAAGCTCGATTTCCTCTTAATCCAAGAGCCCTACGTAGGTGGAAGAGGAGTCGTCAAAAATTACCGAGGAGTAAAGGTCTTCCAGGGAAACGGTAACGACAAAGCGGTGAAAGCGGCGATTCTGGTGTTAAACCCAGAAGTGGATGCCAGAGCTCACCCCAATTACACCACTAGCCAGCATCTCGTGGTGGTGGAAATTGAAACCGGGAACTGGAAGACTGTGCTAATATCGGTATGTTTAGACCAGACCAACAGGTTGACGACTATCTCACGATACCTCAGTCGCACTCCCTCAAGGATCTCAACCCTATCCCACCATAGTGGAATTGGCGATTTTAACATAAAAAGTATATGGTGGGGGCGTGAAAAATCCCAACAAAGAGAGACACCATTATGGGCTTTGTCGGTCAAAACAACCTTCCATCCCTAAACAGCGGCTTGGCACCATTCAAACAATACAAGAGGGTGGAAAGTGTGCAGTAGTGTAATCGACGTCACCTTTTGCTCCCCTGATCTGCTATAGGCCAAAGTGGAGGACTGGAAGGTAATGGAGAAGACGTAGTCAGCTCCGACCACAACATAGTATTCACCGCGCGGGAAAGAGGTTAAGAAACAAAGCCAAGGTCAGCACAACCAGAAGATTTAACACCAGAAAGGCAGATTGGCCTACTTTTATCGAAAAGGTGACCCAAAAGAACAGGAAGGACAAAACCTTAACCCCGAAAAATTGAAAGTATCACAACAAAGAGGAACTGGACAATACCATCAAAGAGTACAATGCAGCTGGTGAGGCATGTGAGGAGACTAACTTCCAAAGTTAAAAGTGGAAATCTAAAACTAAATTCCTTGGTGGACTAAGGAATTAGAAAGAAATGAAAAGAACACACTTGTGAAGCGCCGAATCCGCTGCAACACAAAACCAGGAAACTACCGTCGTAGCGAAGTACCTGGAACAGAAAGAAGCATATGAAAGTGAGGTCAAAAAAGCCAAAATAAGGAGCTGGAAGGAATTCTGTGGGAAACAGGAGAAAGAAGGAATGTGGGATGGAATATATAGAATAATAAGAAGCACAACAAATAGACCTGAAGATGAGCTCATAGTCAAAGGTGACAAGGTTCTATCACCAAGGTCTGCCCAAGGCTTGCAGAGCTTCTTCCCCCCGACGACCTGGAAACGGACACAGATTACCACCGGGAAAGAAGAACATACGCAGAAGTTATAAACATCTGCAACCAAGGTGAAGAACTTGACCCACCCTTTAGCAAGGAGGAACTTATGAACTCAGTAAGGGCCTTCAATCCTAAGAAAGCACACCTGGAGACAGCATAACCACTGCAGATATAGTTGGGGCATTGGTTGAGGCGCAGTGACCCGAATTCCACCTGAAGATGGCCAACAGTTGTCTGAAGCTTGGGCTGTTTCCCACCATCTGGAAGGAGGCCACAGTGGTGGTATTGAGAAAGCCTGATAAGGAGACATACACCACACCGAAGGCATATAGACCAATAGGGCTCCTTCCGGTTATGGGGAAGCTCCTTGAAAAGATGATTGTCGGCCGTCTAAAGTGGCACCTGGTACCTAGGCTGAGTCCAAGACAGTACGGGTTTGTACCGCAAAAAAGCACCGAGGACTCCCTCTATGACCTCATGGAACATATAAGAGAAAAGTTAAAGCAGCGACTAATAACAACCGTGGTCTCACTGGACATAGAGGGAGCCTTCGACAGTGCATGGTGGCCCGCCATAAAGATAGGACTGGCAGAACAAAAGTGCCCACTGTGAACCTGAGAGGCGCCGATGGTTACTTTTCGGGAAGAAGAGTAAGACTAAGGTACGCGGGTGAAGAAGTGGAGAGAAGCACATCCAAAGGCTGTGTGCAGGGATCGATAGGGGGACCTATATTGTGGAACCTCCTTATCGACCCCCTGCTCCAGGATCTAGAGAGAAAGGGGCACTACGCACAGGCATTTGCCGATGACATTGTGCTGGTTTTTAGTGGCGAGACGACAGAAATCAACTTTAAAGCGAGAGAGGCACTCGAATATGTACAGGCGTGGGGAGCCAAAAAATAAGTAAGTTGCACCTCCACAGGGTAAGGCAATGGTCATCACCAACAAGCTGATACGACACCCATACCTGAGCATGGACGGGACTCAATAAAAATGGAAAAAGACTAACAAACTACTAAGGCCTAACAATAGATCAAAATTAACGTTTAATGAACATATTACAAAAGTTTGCAAAAGAAAAGTACGAAATTTACAGACAACTAAGTAGAGCCGCAAAAATTGTAGGGATTAGATCAAATAGTCAAAACCATTTATGCTGCTGCAGTGGAACCGCGTCATCACCTACGCTGCTGGAGCATGGGCGAAATCCGCAGCCAAATTAACATCAAGAAAACAGCTTAATGCTGTTCAGCGAGGTTTCAGCTCAAAAATCGTCAGGCGTACCAGAGCAGTATCTCTCAACGCCGCGCCCGCTCGCACTGCTCTGGACTGCTACCTCTCGACCTGCGTATCAAAGTGGCAACTCTTTTCGAAATCGGAAACACAAAACGGAACATTCCTTCGGCGACAGGAAGTAGAAAGAGAGAGACACCTTATGCCCAATCATTACACCCCCGCATACGAAACCCACACCTGAAGTACGACCACCTAGATAACCAGAGCAGATCAACAACCTGGCAAATTTGAGACCAAATTTACACGGACGGCAGCAAGCTCGAGGTAAAGGTCAGGAACTGCTCTCCTGCTTATGGAAGATGGACTCGAAACCGTCAAAAGCTCAAGCTGTCGTCCCACTGCCGTCTATCAAGCCGAACTCTTGGCTGTTTATAAAGCAACGAAATGGCCCTTGGAAAGGCGAAGATCCATCCAGGATATTCAGCGGCTGGGGCTGCACTAGACTACCATCTGCAACAGCGAGACGAAGCATCACTTTAACAACAAAAAGCACACAGCACAACGTCGTAGGAGGCAAATGAGCAGGCAAAATCGTCTCCTGTATTGGGTGAAGGCATGTTGGTATAACGAAATGGAGAGCAGATGGGTTAATACCAAACATGCCGCGTTACACATCAAAAACAAGACCAGACCTGATGAATGCGGTTTTCATTCATGAAGAGAGACAAATCAGAGAGGGCACTCTTCATGATGGAATCAGAACTCTAAGAAGAACAAACAGCGGCGACCACAAAAATTTTCCTACCCGATATATACACAGCATACAAATTCACAATTACCACTTCAACAAACTTTCATCTCACGCAACTGCTAACGGGACACGGGGGGTTCGCCGAGTACCTGAGCCGCTTCAAGTGCAAGGAAAGCCCGTCGTGCATCTGCGACCCCGACGCTAAAGAGACAATAATCCATCTGATAATAGAATGCCCCGTCCACTGCAGAGACAGACATAACTTGGAATCAAAAACCGGATCTAAAGTAGAATTAGAAAATCAGGTAACATATATGTAACAAACAAACTAAAAATGATTTTTATTGAATATTGTATTAAAATAATAAAAATAGTAAATAGAAGAAATAAGCTATAAATAGAAGCAAAATAAATTTAATTGTAACGTAAATATATATAGTTATTACTGTATTGTATTGCTTATTTATATATTAATTTAAGACTTTTATGTAACGTAACAAAACAAGTTGAATGTAAATACTTACATATTGTAGAACAAAATTGTAAGAAATAAGGTATTGTATTGTTTTATAAATGAATGTAGACTTTGCAATTTAACGTATAAAAGTGTAATATAAAAACACTTAATGTAAACTGTAAAAATAAATACAAAAGTAAGAGGTGACAGTACTTGAAAAAGAAAATAATATTAAGAAAAGAATTGAAAATACACAATTAAAGCACAAAAAGTCTCTGGCAATTACTCGCCAGGAGGGAAGATAATTCAGTAAAAAAAAAAAAGCCTAACCTAACCTAACCTAACCTAACCTAACCTAACCTAACCTAACCTAACCTAACCTAACCTAACCTAACCTAACCTAACCAGTCTCGTCGTGCCCGTTGTCGAGGACGCCACGCTTTTGAAACGCTCCGCGTTCAAAAATTCATAAAAGTGGTATTAAAAGTGAAAAGTGACAAGTGTTATATATCGTTAGATGCGCGCTGTTGTGCCCTTTCGGACAGTGAAATCAGATTTTCAATAAGTGAAAAAGTGGAAAAGTTGTGGAAGAAAAACTAATTTTCAAACCAGTTTTTGGCGTGCGGCGCCATTTTAAGATCTACGACCCCTACCTTTCTTGTTTGATTCGAGAGCCTCTTGGAGCCCCCGACGTGCCTGTGAAGTTTCAGAATTTTCCTGCAAGAAACGGCGGAGAAAACTGGAAAAACAGCAAAACCACGTGGCACGTGCCCTGCAAACCCGGACTTGAAAAACGTTTCAATTGCAGCTACGGATAACAGACACAGGTGGAGCCGGGGAGCCGTTTTTGGATCTCTGAAAAGGTTGAGTGAAGCCGGGTTATAGACTATAGAAAAAACCTGCGCCTCAAATTTTACTCAAATAATTTTAGTTGTAATTTTTCAGCGACAACGCACTGGTTTTTTAATAAGAATATTGTAGAACCTAGTGATAGCTATAACATATACAAATTTCAGAATTTTGATAACAATTGGCTAGTTATAAGCAAAAACACAAAAAATTCATACAGATTTGACGTATGTTCAAACTTTTTCACTTTTGTCTTAAGTAAATTTTTATTTTTATATTTTGCATATTAAAGGCCAAATAAATGCTCATACAGTAATAAATTTTAATATTAGAATCACCGATCAAAGTTATAAACTAATTCAAATTTTAAAAATTTCACTTTTAAATTGTTATAATTCAAAATTCTATTGCTTTTTATTAATATTATTATCTTTAATTGTTAAACTATATATACATAATAATATCTGTAAGTTTCAAAACCATTACAATATGGTTTTAGAGATATTTAATTTTTTATAAAAAATCATTTAAAATTTATTTTTCAAAATTTATTGCTTTTCTGCCACATCGCTCCCACTTTATCACAACCAAGATCCAGTAACGTATAATTTGTATTTATTGACTCTTTACATATACCTCAACATGATCGGGCCCACACAGGCTGGCGCGAAAGCCCAGCAGAGCAGGTTACACGGGCACCAAAGGTAGTCGTTTTAGTGACCGGAGAGCAGAGGCGAAAGCCTGCCTATGCAGAGCCAAGACGCAGATCAATGCTAGCCGAACACTAAGACCGAGATTAAAAACGCCGTGGTAAGTCAGTGAGAACGCCTTTACCAACTGGTGAAGAGTCCGAACTGGCTTTAAAACCGCTGGAAGACCAGATCAACAGAGCCACATAGCACAGCCGATGACGCCCTGGCGACGGTCGGTGTCGACCAAACTACAGGTGGCTAAGATGAAAGAGAACAGCAGGCTGTTGCACAGTCAAAATGCAATTATACGCTGAACTGAAAGAGGCAATTAATTCGCTGAGGTGACCATGCAAGAACAGCTACCTATGCTAGCGTGACGGCCAATCACTGATGAGAAGTCATCACGCAGGCACACCACTTTGCTCAATGGTGGTCACGAAAAAATCAGAATAGACACGGGGAGGAAATGCAGGAAAATTCGCAGCGCGATCGACGACGCCAAAAAGGGCTGGGTGACGGTCAAAGGGTGAGAAGGCGAAAGACCAAAATTTATCATGGGTTTGGCACTAAAGAGGAACGCACAAAAGCGAAATCTAGACTTGAAGGAGATCTGTGACCTCATCGTCGAGAAGTGAAAATAGAGACCCGCTGATTCTCAGGGGATGTCATCGAGGATAATTCCGACGACGTGTTGTCAAAGCCCTGAGAAATCAGAATCGGGATATCTTCACGACCTCGACGAAGAGGAAAGCCAGAGATATCCATCAAGTACCAGGAAGGAAGACAAAACCCTATTACCACCCATGTTATCATCAGTGTCTCTCCGACAGTATGGCAGAGGTCACAGTGGCTGGAAGGGTTCATCAGCCTCCAAAGGTGAGCCGAGGACCAGACGCCATTAGTCCAGTGCACGTTGCCTGGGCACCACGGCCATATTAAGCGGACTGCCAGCATGCTGAGTCGACGGATCTTTGCGGCCACTGTGGCGGTCCTCACGTAATCGGGTGTCCTGACTCAAGCGATAAACCCCGAGTTGCCAAAAGCTGTGTCGTTCGAAAAAGTGGACGACAAGGCGCACAACGCATTCGCCAAGACTGTCCGATACGTCGGAAATGGGACGAGCTGGCTCATCTCTACTACAACGCTATAGCTAAGGGCGTAACATGATCGCTGTGGCGTATTGGAGTCTGATGAATGACAGGCATGATGTGCACTGACTGGCGACATAAAAAAAATACTGTATACTGTAAATAAATAGCAAAATATAAAACAGATACTAAATAAAAGCTATAACTTGTATAAATATAAAACTGTGTTAATGACCAGATAGATGTAAAGACATAAATTGAGGTGTATATACAAGATAATATGAGCCAAATTATTATATTAGACTTAAGAAAATATTTATGCAAAAAGGTGTTTACAAATAATTATGGAGTGATTTAAGTAAATTGCCTGTGGATTTAACAATTTATAAATAAAAGTAGCAAACAAGTAGTTATAAGATATAAGAGAATTGTAATACTTAATCTAAGATAAAAACCGAAATGCAAATTGTATACCACGCATGGTAGTAGTTATAAGATGGATATAAGAAAATTGTAATACTAGTTCTAAGATAAGGGTGAGTAAAATTTATACAAGTAGTTATAGAATGAATGTAAGTCAAAAAAATTGTAAAATAAGATGTCGTTATGTGGTTTGCTACGAACTTATTTACCCCGTGTTTCAAAAGTGGAAATAAATAATAAACAAAACATAGGCATAGATTAGAATAGAGTAATGTAGCTAGGGAGATCCACCCAGAAAAGTTGTGATAGATGAAGAATGTAAAGAAAGGACAAAGTATGAAGAATGGAGAGTACGGAGAATGATCGCGAGAACTGGAAGAAAGGTATCCAGTAAACACAGGCTCAGAGCGAGTATGTTTTGGTGGTCCAGAAAATAAAAAAAAAAAAAAAAAACCTAACTAACTAACCTAACCTAACCTAACCTTTTGCCGTTGGAAAAAATCCGGCTTACGGATTCCCGCCGCCAAAGTGAGGGCAGCGGGATATGTAGAACTCCCCGGACCAGATGGAGCGCGGTATACCCACTAAAAACCAGCAGTTGTTCCTTTCTCATGTCGCTGTAGCCGGGGCGCGGGCACGTTACAGTCATCAGCGACCCGGCGCGACGTGGCCCTCTCAGGCCTCTTTCTCTCCAGGTGTTTGGGACACCCGGAACGTCGCCTGGCGCCGTGCGGAACAAACCACACGGCGCCCCTCGAGCCCTTCTCTGGGCGGCGGGCACCCTCTTGCCCGGCCGCCCAGGGAAGCTCAATGTCAGGGAAGGTTGCGCGTACGCCACTCTTCGGCGCCCTGGCCTTCTTCTGCAGATAGCCAGGGCGCTCACGGCCTCCTGTCCCTTTCACGCGGCCTCCTTCCGGGCCATCACGTCCTCGCAAAAAGCAAGGACGGCGCCCACGACCTTTCGCTCTCAGCATCCTGCCACTCATGGCGGGAAGCAGAGGTCGTGCCCCTGACTCACGCAGCTCTCGGCGTTGCTCGACCAGGCTGGCGCTCTTCCAGCGCGTGTTGGGCCGTCTCTTGGCACATACGCCACAGTGGTGCTCTCTCTTGGCTCCCTACCGGCCACGCGCACAGGTACCTCCCAGACAGCCGTGTCCCGGAGAACCTGCGTCGCGCGGAATTTGAGGAGCCGTTCCTCTTCTAGCCACCACTTTATGACAGGGCGTATAAGCTCTACTGTATGACGGCCGGCGCTGGGTGCTCAGCCGCAGCTCCCTCCTGTATTGCAAGGGAGCGCAATTCTTCTCTGCGCCCCTATTTCTTCCGGGGCTGGCACTGCGCCGAGACCTCCCTCCTCGCGCCAGACGAAGAGTGACGCGAGATTTCTGCTCTGGGTCCCAGGGCGAGGCCAGCCATCAGGCACGCCGCCTCGCCGGAGATGGTCCGGTAGCCCATGCGCCCGGATTGCCAACACCCTCTGAGTTCTCTTCAGCACTGCCGTGCTCTCCTTTTGGAGGTGTCAGCCCACGCAGGTGCCCATGCAGGACCATGGACCTGACGACTCCGGCGTACAGGCGGCGACAGGAGCTACTGGGTCCTCCGGTGTTGGGGAGCAGTCTGCCGAGCTGCCGCTGCTCTCGCACCTCTAGCGCGAGGCGCTCAAAATGGGCGCAAACTTCCATCGGCGGTCTAGGACTAGGCCGAGATACTTCATTGTCAGCTTGACGTCTGACGCGGACGCCGCAAACAATTATGTGAGGCGTCCGCAGGTAGCGTTCGAGGCCCGTAAAGAAAGGGCCTCGGATTTTCAACGCCACCTCTAGTCTAACGCCGGATGCGCCAATCACTTGGCGCCCGGCAGTGGCAGAATCGCAGCCCTGCGAAATTGGTGCCACGGCGGTGACGAGGTGTCGTCCGCGTAACAAGTGACGTCGACACCCTCGTGTTGCCGCCACGTAGCGCAGTCAAAACCAACGTTCACGAAGCGGTCCCAGCACCGACCCTGTGGAACTCCGCTTACCTCGATGGTCCGGGCCCATCTCGCGCGGAACTCGACACGTCGATGCGACAGGTGAAGCCCATCACCTTTGCGGTAGGGGCGCCCCGTGGTATCGGGCGCCTCCTATGCAGGCCCAGGGAGGTGTTGAATGCGTTGGCGATGTCGGTGACGCCGCCGAACACCTCACCCGAGACACCATCCTGCGTCAGGGACTGACCGCGCACCGCGTGGACGGTCGACCGGCCCTTGCGGAACCATACTGCCACTCCGCCAGATTTGGACCGACGTGCTCCAGGTGCTGGACGATGCGGGCCGCACGATTCTCTCAGTTTTCCCACATCGTCCAACAGCACGATCGGCCTGTAGGCGGAGCGAGTCCGCCGGACGCCCTCCTTTGGATGAGGACAGTCTGCCTGTCTTCCACCTCTGTGGTATTAAGGCTTAGGCCAGACAGGCGAAAATCATCGCTCCTCTGGGCATCAGGGCGTCCCCTAGGGCCAGCGCCGCTGCGTCCCGGAATGCCATCGGGACCCGGGCGGTGCGTTGCCCTCATTTTAGAAGGCTGCCGAACTCTCCCGGGCGACTTCTGGCGCTTCCGGGACTGGGTCGACCTCATCCGTGCCATCTGGGACCATCAGAAGTGCCGTGTGCTCCTCTCGCTGTGGAATAAAGCCTCGGCGATCGCCGCCCATCTGCGGCGCTAGACTCTCCGGTGAGTGGGGGGCCCAAGGACGAAGCCTGTTCATTACCATTTTGCGGGCCCACGGATCACTGTCTAGCGCCGCCACAATTCCTCCCTAGCCAGCGGCGTCGCCTCAGCTATTCCACCTGAGCGCCAACTTTTGCTGCTGAAAGGGCGAGCAATTCGGCCTCCAGGGCCGGGTCCTACGCCGTCGTCCCCGACAACGGGTGTACTGGCGCCGTGCCGATGCACTCTCTGCGCATCGCGGCGATTTCAGGATTCCACCAGTACACCCGGCGTTTGGGAGGAGACGTTTGGCGGGACATCGACGCGTCACACCTGCGACATTGCGTCCAGAGCCATTATGCCTCCCCTCCACATCGACAATATTGGGCGCAGAAACCCGACTGCACTATGCCGCCTCTTCAGCAGCTCTCGGTCCAGGCTTCCGAGGCGCCACCTGGGGCCGTCGTCCCTCAGGTCAGCCAGGGCCGAGCATCGGTGTCTAGGGGCGGGGCCCTGATCGGATGTAACGATGATCCGACGGGTCTCGACGCGTAACTGCTCAGCCCTGTATTCGGCAGGCCAGGGCGGGGCTGGAACGACATCAATTATCGACCGCCCTGGGCTCGAACACGTGTTTACCGAACCCCTGTTTAGACCGACAGCCCGACCTCCGGACCCTCCTCAGTGTCCTTCCCGCGCGTCTCCGAGGTGAACTAAGCCGGCGATTTGGCGTTGGATCCCGCGACCAGCCGGGAAGGTCCGTAAGAACGGATCAGTGACCCCAGTCGGTCTAGGTAGCCCTCGAAGTCGGCGAGAAGATCTGTTGGGAGAAAAGTACGCTGAACGACTACAATTTCTCCCAACAGGCGCCGACAACCTGGACCTTTTCACATCCCTCGGTTGGGGACCCGCAGCAGTCCGCAGACCACTGCCGCAGTGTCGGACGGTCCCCGGCAGTTATTGCCGGGGAACTAATACGTTCCGACACTACGGCCACCTGAATCGACCACTCGCCATGCTCTGAAACAAGGGTCCTGAGCTCTGGCGCAGTGGTTCAGAATTGTCTGCAGGATGCTCAGCGTGGCCATCTTTGTTGGACGGCCATTTGAGTCCCTCAGCCCGAAAGCACTGGGCAGGCACCTGGCTTCAGCCCAGGCCTCACATGCTCCTCCGCCTCCTGTCGGGTTTGGTGGTGCAGGCCGCGCTCCCCAACTTGTGGCCAGCCGTTTGTTAGCCGCGCAGCAGGGATGCGTGCGGCGCGGCCTCGCAGCCCTCTGCTCTGGTGGCCCAGCTGGCCACAGCGGTAGAGCACTGCTGCGGTCGACGCCCGATGTGGCACTGCTCCGCTACGTGCCCTGTTTCCAGGCACCGGAAGCAGCGCATCGGACGCGCCGCAACGCGTTTGACCTGCACGGCACCACCCGATTAGAGGCGCCCACCGCAATTACTTTCTTGGTGGCTGCAATGGGCAGCTCACCACTACTCCACCGAGACCGGACCGGTCCGGCGGATTTCTCCCTTTACGAGGTGACGGGCGCTGCCTTTTGCGCTACCGCCTCCAGCCACCTCCGTCTTTCCACTAATCATCAGGCCCGAGATGCGAAGATCCGCGCACTTTTCGGGCCTGGATATGAACTCCTCTGGGCCAGCCAATTGGCGAATTTTCTGCCAATTGGTTGGCCTTCGCTGTCGGCCCCGGAACCTGGGATCCGGGCCCCGTTACCGCCTGGCGGAAGCAGAGCCATCGATGCCGATATCCTCCAGTTTACAATTCTTTTGGCATCTTGGGATGTCGGCAGCCGTGACCTTTCTCAGCTGCCCGGCTGCGGCAGTCACTACAGCCGACGAGCTGGGCCAAAGCTTCCCACCCTCCTTGTTGCCGGTGTCGCTTTTGGACCAGCGCCTGGTTTGGCGGTTTTGCGGCGCGTCGCAGCGTCCACCCGTCCGTGGACTGCCCTGGTGCCGCCGTTGCCTTGCGTGCGCTGGTCGCTAACCTGGTTGCTCCGGGGCCTTTTCTTCCCTTCTTGGCCTTCCTGGGGAAGACTTGCGGGCCCATCCTTCGGCGTCGTTGTCCTTTTTGCCGCTGTGGTCACCGGCGCTGCACGTAGCGTGCAGCGAGGGCGGCAGGGGCGTAGGTAACAGGGTGGCAGAGGCAGCAGGCCTCACCACTGCAAGCAAACGTCGGTGCCGCCGTTTTCGGCGCAGCGGTGGACGAAGCCGCTTCTCTGGCAGGCGGTCCGCTTATCGTCGCGATGGGCCCAAACTATTTTCATGTCACGATGAGCGCCGCATGTTGCTCAACATCAGTTGGCATGGCCCTCCAGCTGGACTCCTTTGGCCCTAGCTGCCGGTTCTCTACTTCGAGGCCACAGACGCCGCACTTCCTCTTCAGCGCTTCCACCCTGGCTACAAGGCTTTTTTGTCAGCTGCTATTTCCTTATTTCAGCTGACTGGGTGGGCTGACTCTCATCCACCGTCTTTTTACGGCGGAGAGCAATCTTTAGGGCACGGACGTACGTGCCCGCCAAGATGCCGGATCTTGTAACCTGGAGATGATGCTCGAATTTCTGAGCGCCATCTCCTTCATCCTCCGCCGTTAAAGGCATCCTCATCTAGCCTCTGTCTCCTCAGGCAGCCTCCACAATTTCTTCAGGCGTGCGGTCCTTCTCCGCACGCTCTGCTGCCTTTTGAGCTTTTCTGGTTTTAGCCAGTAGGACCAGATCGGTAGTTAGGTCCTGCTGGCTGCCACTGCTGGAACGCGATCTTATGGTTGTCGCGGTTGGGCGTTTCAAAAAACGCCCGCGTTCGTCCCGCGACAGCAAGGGAGACAAAGATGGCTCCTCTTCTTCTGCCGCTACAAATTTTTGGGCCGGCTGGTCGTCCTCACTGGACGACTCGCTCTGAGTGCCGGCCGTGTCCTCTCTAGTGCGCTTTCGGAAAAATTTGAGGGCATACCCTCGCGCCTTCACCATCGGAGAGCCGGCCCTCACCTGGTCCGCGCCTCTCCTTTCAACTGATCCTTCCGAAAAGATTTCAGTGTCCGTTTTCTCGCCATTGTTGTTATTGTTTCCACCTCCAGTTTTTTTGTTTATTTTTGATTGTTCCATATCCAATCCCACGAATATTAGGTAACAAAAGTCCACCGGGCCAGGGACCATGTAGCACCGGTAACCCTAAATACGCCTGGGGGCGGAAGTTCCAGGTGGGCCGCTAATGGCTGGTGTATCTTCCAGCCGCTCTTGCGAGCACCCGACGCCACATCCACAACGCCGAGATCAACGGTTTTTAGAAGGTTGTCTCCTCGCGGTCCGGCCAATGACGGGACCCTCAGCACTACCGCAGGCCGCGAGACGTGATCCGGCACCCGACAGGCCGAGATCGCCCGGTGTTCAGCAAAGCCGAGTGCAATACACCGGACGAATCACCGTCCCCTCTCGGGACTTCCATTCGCCATCTCACTTTAGCCCTTTGCCCAATCCCCACCACATTCCTTACCTTTGCTCTTACATACCTTTTGCTCTTTCATACATCACGCTCGGCGAGGCTCTGAGCGCACTCGCAGAGGGTGAACCGCTCGCATCCCGTGTTCCTCTTAACAAAGGAGGTACAGGGAGCGAGGTCTGAGACCCGCCACAACAGGCTCACCTCTGGGAGACAGCTGCTCCCACATCTCCACCCTTTAACGGAGCAGAGACGCAGCACCCCTGTCAGTTTCTGTCCGCGCCGGCCGAAGCCGGTACCCCCCATATCTGGGGGGCGTGCCCCTATCCGCAACCTGGGGACGCGCCGGATGGGAGATCTGACAACTCCACACCGGAACCTAACCTAACCTAACCTAACCTAACCTAACCTAACCTAACCTAACCTAACCTAACCTAACCTAACCTAACCTATTCTTCTAATCCTACTAACCCCAGGTGCGGAGGCGCCTCAACATGAGTGACAACGCGGCTTCGTGCAGAAAGATTATTAGGGCATCAGGACGGTCTCGCAAACTCGGCCTTTGCTCGCTGGATTCTTCCTTGGACCTCAGGGTCCAGGAAGCGCCACTCTTTACGAGGTAAGAGGCCGTTCCCAGCAAGTGATAGGTGCTCGAGGCTTGAGAGTCCTGTGCCTATCATCAACTGCCTCATCCGGCGGAACAGGTAGGGCCCGGAGTTCGTTTGTCTGGAGGGCGGTGCAGACGTCTCCCAAGATACTTCCGTCCATAAGATCTTCACGGACGGAAGTAAAATAGAATATGAAGTCGCGCGGCATTGTCCATTTGGGACGGTGCCGCAGAAACTAAAGTCAAAAGAAACTAAAGTTGGGAGACTTCTGCACCGTCTACCAGGCGGAACTACTGGCTCTCCAGTAGGGCCGTCAGTGGCACTTCACATCCTGCACGAAGCTGCAAAATATACAGTGACTCAAGGTCGCCCTAGAGACACTGGTAGATGACTCCCCACACCCGCTGGCCGTAGAGGCAAGAGGATATCGCCAAACTGGTAAATCAGGGCGACTCTCTTGGACCTCTACTGGATTAACACATGCGGGTGTGGAGAGTAACTGAAAGCGGACCTCTTAGCGAAAGAGGACGCCACGCGGATTAAAGACGACGGACTACGATAATGCCGGTTTCATTCGTCAGAGGATTCTTCGGCAAGGTCCATTGACGAATGGAATCAACGCTCTAACAGGAACCAACAGCCTCGACCACAAGCTCTTCTTCCCGAACGCGATCGATGCGCACGCACCATTAGGAGGTTGGAACTCGGTCCACAGCTGGTGCAGGCTTTGACAGGGCATGGAGGCTTTGCCCTCATTTTTGAAGGGCCGCACCGGAACTCTCCGGGTGACTTCTGGCGCTTCCGGGACTGGGTCGACCTCATCCGTGCCATTTGGGACCATCGAAGGTGCCGTGTGCTCCTCTCGCTGTGGGAATAAAGCCTCGGCGATCGCCGCAACCAACTGCGGCGCCAGACTCTCAGTGAGTGGGGGGCCCAGGGACGAAGCCTGTTCATTACCATTTTGTAGGGCCCTTGGGTCCGTCAGCGCCCCAACAATCCCCCTGCCGGCGACGCCTCGGCTATTCCACCCGGAGCCATCCTTTTCGTGAAAGGGGAAACAACGGCCTCAGGCCGGGTCCCGCCTCGTCGAAACGGTGTAAGGGCCGGCCCGTGCACTTCTGCGCATCGCGGCATTTCGTTCCCAATACCCCGTCGTTTAGGGGAAAATTTTGGCCGGGACTCACGCGTCGCACACCCGGACTTGGTCCCGGCCATTGTGCCTCCCCTCCAATCGACAATATTGGGCGCGAAACCCCTTCCCAGCCTTTCCCAAGCCTCGGTCCAGGCTTCCGACCCCTGGGGCCTCGTCCAATCCGGCCAGGGGCCCGGGGTTCGGGAGGCGGGAGACCGTCGGATTAAAGTGATCCGACATCCGACCCCGTCAACACCTTCCAGCCCCGATTCGGCAGCCAGGACGGGGCTGAACGTACATCTTATCGCCCGCCCCGGTCGAACACCGGTTTTGCCCCTTTTTAAAACAGCCCGACCCAAGGCCCTCCTCCGTGTCCCTTCCCCGCCGTCTGCCGGTGAAAAAGGGTGATTTGGCTTGAGATCCCCCGACCAACGGGGAAGGTCCTGGAACGGATCAGTGACCCCATGGTCGGGCCTCGAACGGGAGAGATCGTTGGGGGCCTAAACACAATATCTCCCAACAGGCAAAACAACCTGGTTTCTTCACCCTCGGTTGAGGGGACCCCCCAGCACCGGCACTGCCCAGTGTCGACGGTCCCGGCCCGGTGGCCGGGGAACAATGGTTGACCACCCACCTGATGACCACTGCCTGCTCTGAAAACAAGAGGTCCTGAGCTCTGGCGCAGTGGTTCAAATTCACAGGATTGCGTGGCCATCTTTATTGGACGGCCTTTGATCCCCTCGGGAAACACTGGGCTTGGGCACCTGGCTTTGGGGCCCCTCCCTCCTCCGCCTCCTGTCGGTTTTGGTGGTGCAGGCCACCCCCAACCCGGGCCCGCCGGTTTGAGCGGCCACAGGATTGAGGGCGCGGCCTCGCGCCTCTGCTCTGGGGCCCAGCCCCAATCAAGGGCACTGCTGCGGGTCGACGCCATATGCCTGTCCCTGTGCCTTTTGAGGCCCGAAACACCATCGGACCGCCGCAAATTTTTCCCGGCCCCCACCCGATTAAAGGCCCCCAACCGATTATTTTTTGGTGGCTGCAATGGGGCGTCACCATACTCCACCGGACCGGACCGGTCCCGGCGGTTTCTCCGACCTTTGGAGGTGACGGGGGCTTTTTGCGCTACCCACCCACCTCCGTCTTATTTTGGGAATCATCCAGGCCCGAAATGCGAAGATCCGCGCACCGGGCCTGGATATAACCACCCTGGGCCAACCAATTGGGGCTTTCAGCCTTGGTTCCTTCCCCTGGCGGACCCCGGAACCTGGAGGATCGGGCCCTGTTCCCATGGGGAAAGGCCATCGATCCGATATCTCCAGTTTGCATTTTTTTGGCATCTGGGGGATGTCGGCATACGGCCTTTTCGCTGGGGCTGCAGTTTGTTTCAGCCGACAGTTGGGGCCTTTAATTTCCGCCCCTCCCTTTGTTTGGTGTCCTTTGGAAGCGCCAGGCACAGTTTTCGGCGTGACACCAGGTCCACCCATCCTGGAATGCCCTGGTGCCGCCGACTGCCACTTTGCCCAGCGCCGGTCGCATCCTGGCCTGGGTTGGTCGGGGCCCCCCCTTCCCTTTTGGCCTTCTTTTGGGGGGTTTGGAAGGCGCGTCCTTCGGCGGGGGCCCACCCTTCCGCTGCGCAGTGGGGCAGCAGGGGAGCAGGGGGGCAGAGGCGTAAAGGGGAAAGGGAGGTCACCCCTTTGGGCAGGGGGCCGTTTATCGGCGGCCAGTGGAGGAACGGGCCGCTTCTCCGGCGTAGGCGGTCCAATTCTCGGGTTGGGCCTGGACGGGCCCCACCATGTCCACGAAAGGCGCCAGATTTGGGTCAAATCGGTTTATCCCTCAGTGGACATCTCCCCACCGCGGCCCTTAACCCGGTTCTCTGCTTCGGGCCGGCGCACCTCCTCTTCGAACCTCTATTTTAACGTTTGTCCCGATACTTCCGTTTCGCCGACAAAAACCTCATCACACCCTTTTTTTGGGGAGGGAAATTTTGGGCACGTCTAATGCCCTTTGGGTTCCTGATCTTGGGCCCGGGAGATGATCTGATTTTTGGCGCCATCTCCTTTGCTCCTCCGCCGTTGGGCATCCTCCTCCACCCTCGCCCCTGGCCTCTACCATTTTCTCGGCGTGGACCTTTCCGCCGCTCTGCTGCCGGGCCCTTCCGTTTTTGCCAGCTGGACCGGATCGGTGAGGGTCCTGCGGCTGCCGCTATTCGATCGCGATCCGCAGCGGTGCGCGAAGCCCCCGTTCGTCCGCATCAGTGGGATGGGTGCCCTCTTCCCCCCACCACCCTTTGCGCCGGCTGTCCTCCTCCTAAGACCGCAGTGCCAGCGTACCCCGCCTTCCCAAAAAATTTAAAACCCGCGCCTTCCCCCAAGAGCCGGCCCTCACCGGTCCGCCCTCCCTTCATGATCCCTCCGGGTTTCGTGTCCGAACCCATTGTCGTCGGGCTCCTTGTTTTTTGGTTCATTTAATTGTCCGATAAACCCCGAAATGGTAAAAAGTCCCCGGGCCAGGGACCAGCACCGGTAAATACGCCTGGGGCGGGGACCCGGTGGGCCCGCAATGGCTGGTGTATCTTCCGCCGCTCTTGCGAACCCGGCGCCACGTACCACAACGCCGAGTTAAGGTTTTAAAGTTGTTCCCTCGCGGTCCGGCCAATGGGCGGACCTCAACCCCCAGCCGCAGATGTCCGGACCCGCAGGCCGAGATCGCCGGTGTTCGCAAAGCGGTGCAAACACCGGAAATCACCCGTCCTCTCGGGACTTCTTCCTCTCCCCTCTTTTCCCTTTGCCCCAATCCCCAAATTTCAACCACCTTTCTTTTCCTTTCATACATCCCCGGCGGCTCCCGGGCCTCGAGGTAGCTCGATCCCGTGTTCCCTTAACAAAAGGGGGAAGGGCAGGGTCTGAACCCCCAACAGGTCACCTCCAAAGGCTTCCCCCCTCCACCCTTTAAGGGCAGAGATCAGCACCCCGTCAGTTTTGTCCGCGCCGGCCCGGGCCCCCCCCATATCTGGGGCGCCCTATCCCAATGGGGACGCGCCGGATGGGAACGCAACCCACCCGGAACCTAACCTTTTTTTTTTTTTTTTTTTTTTTTGCCGTTGGAAAAATCCAAGGATTCCCCGCCAAAAGTGAGGGGAGGGAGGGCCCCGGACCAAGATGGGGGCGGTATCCCACAAAACCAATTGTTCCTTTCTCGTCGCAGCCGGGCCGCGGGGGTGATGAAACCTTCGGCGACCCCGGCGACTCCCCGCCTCTTGGGGTCTTCTCACCGGGTGTGTTGGGACACCCGGAACTCCTGGGGCCGTGCCGGGAACAAACACACGGCGCCCCTCGAAACCCCTTCTGGGCGGCGGGCCCCTCCGGCCGCCCAGGGGCCCATTCAGGGGAAGGTTGCGCGGGCCCCCGCGCCCTGGCCCTTCGCGGAAACCGGGCCTCCCGGCCCCTGTCTTTTCGCCTCCTTCCCGCCCATCACCCGAAAGCGGGACGGCCCCCCTTTCGCCCTCTGGCATTCCCCCGGCGGGAAGCGAAAGGTCGGCCCCCTACGAGCCTCGGGTTGCTCGACCCAGGCGGGCCTTTCAGCGCGTGTTGGGCCGTTCCCTCGCCAGTGGTGGTCCTCCTTGGCCCCTCCCACGCGCCGGTACCCTCCGAAACAGCCGTCCCGGAGAACCTGCGGCGCGGGTGTTGGCGGTCCCTTCCACCACCACGAACGGGCGATGGTTTATAGTTTGACGGCCCGGGCTGGGCCCAGCCGGCTCCCCCTGGCAGGGAAAGCCCCTCCGCCCCCTTTTTCCTCCGGGCGGCGTACAGCCCAGACCTCCTCCTCGCGCCAGAAAAAATGACGCGAGGATTTCGCTCTGGTCCCGGGCGGAGCCAATCGGGCCGCCTGCCGGAGATGGTCCGGTAGCCCCCATCGGCCCGGATGAACACCCTCTGGGTTTCTTTACAGGCCGTTCCTCCTTTGGGAAGTGCGGCCCAGGGGTCCCGCGGACCGGACCTGACGACTCCGGCAGGCGCGACAGGGCGCTGGGTCCTCCGGTGTTGGGAGCAGTCTGGGGCCCCGCCCCGCCACTCAGGCGAGGCGTCAAAAGGGGGAAAATTCCATCGGCGGTCTGGGACGGCGAGAACCCTTCATCTCGGGCGTCGGCGACGCCCAACTTTTGGGGTCCGGGCCGTTCCGAGGCCCAAAGTAAAGGGCCTCCCGTTTTCACACCTCTGGGTCTCCGCCGGATGCGCCCAATACAGCGACGGCAGTGGCGAGAATCGCAGCCCCGGAAAATGGTCCCGGCGGTGACGAGGTGTCGTCCGCGTAACAAGGACCGACCCCTCGACCGCCCTGCACCCAATTCAACGTTCCACAAGCGGGTCCCCCACCGACCCCAGGGCCCCACGACCTCGATGGTCCGGGCCCATCTTGGCACGGAACTCGACCTCGATCGACAGGTAGGCCCCGATCACCCTTTGCGGGTAGGGGGCACCCCGGGTATCGGAGCGCCCTCCTTTAGCAGGCCCAGGGGAGGGTGTTGAATGCTTGGGCGTGCGGTGACCCCCACACCCACCCGGGACACCCATCCCGTCAGGGACCGACCCGCAGCACCGCGTGGACGGTCGACCGGCCCTTGGAACCTCCCCCGCAATTTGGACCGGTTCCGGGTTGCGGACGTGCGGGCCCCCGATTTCTCAAGAGTTTTCCCACGTCCAACAAACGATCGCCGGGGGCGGAAGTCCCCGGGACGCCCCTCCCGAAAAGGGACGAGTCCCTGTCTTCCCCTCTGTGGTATTAAGGCAGGCCAGACAAAACATGCCCTCAACGGGCTCGGGCGTCCTCCGGGCCGCGCCAGCGGTCCCGAACCCATCGGACCGGGCGGTCGTTTGCCCCCCTTTTGAAGGGCTGCCCGAACCTCCCGGGACCCGGCGCTTGGGACTGGATGACCTCATCCGTCCATTTAGGACCATCGGTGCTTGCCCCTCGCTGTGGGAATAAACCTCGGCGATCGCCGCCCAACTGCGGCGCCAGATCTCGGTGATGGGGCCCCAAGGACGAAGCCGTTCTTACCATTTGGGCCGCCCCCGACCACGTCCAGGCCGCCAACAGCTCCCTCTGCCGCGGCGATCGCCTCCTTTCCCACTTTGAGGCCTCCTTTTTGCGCTGAAAAGGCGGCAATTTCGCCTCGGGCCGGTCCCGCCGTTCCCGACCGGTGTACCGCGCGCCGTGCAAACTCGCATCGCGGGATTTCGGATCCCCAGTACACCCCGGCGTTTGAGGGAGGACGTTTGCCCAGGACATCGACGCGCCACCTGCGACATTGCCCCCGGAGCCATTTGCCTCCCCTCCACATCAATAACGTTGGAGAAACCCCGCTACTTTGCCGCCTCCCCCAGCGCTCTCGGTCCAGGCTTGAGGCGCCCCGGGGCCGTCGTCCCTCGGGTGGCCAGGGCCGGATGGGGCAGAAGGGGGAGACCCTGAATGGTGTGATGATCCGGGGTCTCGATCAACACCTTCAGCCTTTTCAGGCCCGGGGCGGGCTAAAAGATACATCAACGTCGACCCGCCCTGGGCTCTCCACGGTTTTACCGAACCCCTGTTTGACCGACAGCCCGCCTCCAAGGAGCCCTTCAGTGTATTCCCCTGCGTCTCCAGGTGAACTGCGGTGATTTGGGTGGATCCCCCGCGACCACAGGGAAGGGTCCGTAGCGGATCATGACCCATCGGTCGGAGCCCCTCGAAGCGGCAGGAGATCTGTTGGGAAAAATGGTGAAAAACCCTTTCTCCAACAGGCGCCGACAAAGCCTGGACCTTCTTCACGTCCCTGTTGAGGGACCCCCGGCGTCCCAACGATTCCCGGCCCGTTTCCGGGGGAGAATTTCTTTTCCCATACCTAATCGACCACGGCCATGCTCCAAACAAAGGGTCCTGACTCTGGCGATGGTTAATTTTCTCGGTCTCACTATCTTTTTGACGGCCATTTAGTCCCCTCAAAAAGGGCGGGGCCCTGGTGCCAGGCCCATTTGTCCTCCGCCTCCTGTCGGGTTTGGTGGGCAGGCCCGCCCCCAACTTTGGCCACGGTTTGTTAGCCGCGGCGGGGAAATGCGCGCGGCCTCCATCTGCCTGGTGGCCCAGCTGGCGGGTAAGGGTTCTGCGGTCGACGCCCATGAACTTTCTCCCACCCTTTCCGGCACCAAAAGGCGATCGGACCGCCGCAAGCAGTTTGACCTGCAGAGCACCACCGATTAGAGCGCCCTACCAGATACTTTCTTGGTGGCTGCAAGTAGGGAGCAGCTCACACTACTCACCGAGACCGGACCGGTCCCGGCGGATTTCTCCCACTTTTACGGAGGTGACCGGGCAGCTGCCTTTTTGCGCTACCGCCTCAGCCACCTCCGTCTTTTCCACTGAATCATCCAGGCCCGAGATGCGAAGATCCGCGCACTTTTCGGGCCTGGATATGGTTGCTACCTCTGGGCCAACCAATTGGCGAAGTTTTTCTGCCAATTGGTTGGCCTTTTCGCCGCTGTCGGCCCCCGGAACCTGGAGGATCCGGGCCCCCGTTGCCGCCTGGCGGAAACGGAGGCCATCGATGCCGATATCCTCCAGTTTACAATTCTTTTTGGCATCTTGGAGGATGTCGGCATACGTGACCCCTTTCTCAGCTGCGCCCGGCTGCAGCTTGATCACTACAGCCGACGAGCTAGGGGCCTTAAGCTTCCGCACCCTCCTTGTTGCCGGTGTCACTTTTGGACCAGCGCCTGGTTTGGCAGTTTTGCGGCGCGTCACCAGCGTCCACCCGTCCGTGGACTGCCCTGGTGCCGCCGTTGCTGCCATTTGCGTGGCGCTGGTCGCACCCTGGCCTGGGTTGCTCCGGGGGCCCTTTTTCTTCCCCTTCTTGGCCTTCCCTTTTTGGGGAAGACTTGCCGGGGGCCCATCCTTCGGCGTCGTTGTCCTTTTTGCCGCTGTGGCCACCGGCGCTGCACGTAGCGGTGCAGCAGGGGCGGCAGGGTAGCAGAGGCAGCAGCAGGCCTCACCACTGCAGCAAACGTCGGTGCCGCCCGTTTATCGGCGGCCAGCGGTGGACGAAGCCGCTTCTCTGGCAGGAGGCGGTCCGCTATATCGTCGCGGTGGGCCTGAAACATTGGGCCCACCATGTCCACGATGAGGCGCCGCAGTATTTGCTCAACATCAGTTGGCAGGCCCTCAGCGTGGACATCTCCCTTCACAGCGGCCCTTAGCTGCCGGTTCTCTACTTCGAGAGGCCGCAGACGCCGCACTTCCTCTTCTAGCGCTTCCACCCTGGCTACAAGAGCTTTTTTGTCAGCTGCATATTTCCTTATTTCAGCTGACTGAGGCCGCTCCACCGGAACCTTTTTTTTTTACCGTGGGGAAATGCCTACGCATACCCGTCCTCGCGGGGGCAAAGACAGGTTATGTCGGACTCGCACCGACTAAAACCACCACGTTGTTCCTTCCTGACGCCTTTAGGGTGGGGTCACAGGAACGTTTTGCACTCATCTGCAACCCACCGGCGCTGGCCGCCAAGCAGCCCCATCTCGGCCTTACGGCCATCTGCCTCCCTCTGGGCGCGTCGGAACTAGCGCGCCTTCGTCTCGGCCCCTCGAGTTACGCTAACAGACTCCCCGAGTCTGTTACTCAGAGAACCATAGAACAGGAGTTCCCTGACCACCGGACCAAACTCCCAGCCCCAGCGGCCCGGATGTTGAGCTCCGCCGCTGCTCCATTTCGGCCGTAGAATGAGGAGAGATCAGGCGACTCCTTGCCGAATGTCCCCTCCTCCCACAGCCCCTCCACACCGCATCAGCGGTACAGCCCCCGAGTCGCGGAGGATGGGGAGGCGCCTACGGAATACCGACACTCCTCTTCCCCGCGACTCCTCCTTGGTTTGCGAGAGACAGGAAGGGCAGGCACCTACCTCCTGCAACCCGTCCCTCGCACCCTCCTTAGGCGCATCCAAAGCGGCATGAGGCCCGCTGGGCAACCTCCTCCACGGCCGCTTACACCTCAGGCCGGCCGAGGTTCTTCTTGCTCCGCGGCTGACCCAAGCCGCAGGTACTGAACCCCACCGCTACGACAAGCGAGAACCTGTTCGGGGGCAGCCACCGACTTTTTTTTTTTTTTTTTTTTTTGCCGTTGGAAAAATCCAGCTTACGATTCCCACGCCGCCAAAGTGAGGGCAGCAGGGATATGTAGAACTCCCGGACCAAGATGGAGTGGCCGGTATACCCACTAAAAAACCTACAGTTGCTCGTTTCTCATGTCGCTGTAGCTGGGGCCGCGGGTACTGATGACAGTCATCGCGACCCCGGCGCGACAAAGGCCCTCTCGGGCCTCTTCTCTCCAGGTGTGTTGGGACACCCGGAACGTCGCTTTAAGCGCCCGTGCCGGAACAACAGCACGCGCCCCTCTTGAAGCCCTTCTCTGGGCGGCGGGCACCCTCTTGCCGGCCGCCCAGGGCTCATGTCAGGGAAGGTTGCGCGCGTACGCCACTCTTCGGCGCCCTGGCCTTCTTCTGCGGATAGCCAGGGCGCTCACGGCCTCCTGTCCCTTTCGACGGCCTCCTTCGAGCCATCACGTCCTCGCAGAAAGCAAGGACGGCGCCCCGACCTTTCGCTCTCAAGCATCCTGCGCACTAAGGCGGGAAGCGAAGGTCGTCCCAGACTCTACGCAGCTCTCGGCGTTGCTCGGCCCGAGCTGGACACTCTTCCAGCGCGTGTTGGGCCGTCTCTTCGCTTATCACGCCACGTGGTGGCACTCCTCTGTGGGCTCCCTACCGCCACGGCACTGGTACCTCCAGAGACAGCCGTGTCCCGAGAGACCTGCGTCGCGCGGAATGTTAGGAGCCAGTGTCCTCTTCTAGCCACCACTTTAGAACGAGGGCGTAGGCTTCCTATGGTTTGACGGCCGGCGCTGGGGTGCTCCAGCCGCAGCTCCCACTCCTGTGTGCAAGGGAGCGCAATTCGTCTCTGCGCCCCTTATCTCTTCCAGGGGCTGGCCTGAGCCCCGAGACCTCACTTTTTTTTTTTTTTTTTTTTTTTTACCGTGAAATGCCTGCATACCCGCCCTCCTGAGAGCAAAGACAGGTTATGTCGGACTCGCACCGACTAAAACCACCACGTTGTTCCTTCCTGGCGCCTTTAGGTGGGGTCACGGAACGTTTTGCACTCATCTGCAACCCACCGGCACTGGCCGCGGAACGCCCCATCTCGCCTTACACCATCTGCCTCCCTCTGGGCGCGTCGGAACTAGCGCGCCCTTCGTCTCGGCCCTGTAGTTGGGTAACGACTCCGAGACCTCAACCTTTTTTTTTTTTTTTTTTTTTTTTTTGCCGTTGGAAAATCAGCACGATTCCCCGCCGCCAAAGTGAGGGGCAGCAGGATATGTAGAACTCCGGACCAAGATGGAGCGGCGGTATACCCACTAAAAACCAACAGTTGTTCGCTTTCGCGTGTCGCTGTAGCCGGGGCCGCGAGGCACTGATCACGAGTCTTCAGCGACCCCGGCGCGACGTAGGCCCTCTCGAGGCCTCTTCTCTCCAGGTGTGTTGGGACACCCGGAACGTCGCTTTACAGCGCCGTGCCGGAACCAAACAGCACGCGCTCCCTCTTGAGCCCTTCTCTGGGCGGCGGGCACCCCTCTTGCCAGCCGCCCAGGGGCTCATGTCCAGGGAAGGTTGCGCGCGTACGCCACTCTTCGGCGCCCTGGCCTTCTTCTGCGGATAGCCAGGGGCGCTCTCGGCCTCCTGTCCCTTTCCGAGCCTCCTTCCAGGCCATCACGTCCTCCGCAAAAAGCAGGACGGCGCCCAGACCTCGCTCTCTAGCATCCTGCGCACTACGGCAGGAAGCGAGGTCGTGCCCGCCTACGCAGCTCACCTCTGAGTCAACCTTTTTTTTTTTTTTTTTTACGTGAATCCACGCATGCCCGTCCTCCCGGGGCAAGACAGGTTATGTCGGACTCACTGACTAAAACCACCACGTTGTTCCTTCCTGGCGCCTTTAGGTGGGGTCACAGGAACGTTTGCACTCATCTGCAACCCACCGGCGCTGGCCGCAACCCCATCTCTGCCCATGCCATCTGCCTCCCTCTGGGCGCTCGGAACTAGCGCGCCCTTCAATCTCAGCCCTTGGTTGGTAACAGACTCCGAGACCTCAACCTCTTTTGACCTGGAAATGCCTACATACCCGTCCTCGCGGGGCAAGACAGGTTATGTCGGACTCGCACCGACTAAAACCACCACGTTGTTCCTTCCTGACGCTTTTAGGGTGGGGTCACGGAACGTTTGCACTCATCTGCAACCCCACCAGCGCTGGCCGCCAGAAGCAGCCCATCTCGCCTTCGCCATCTGCCTCCCCTCTGGGCGCGTCGGACTAGCGCGCCGCTGATCTCGGCCCTGTGGTTGGTAACAGACTCGAGTCTGTTACTCAGAACCATGGAATAGGAGTTCCCCGACCAGCAGGACAAACTCCAGCCCCAGCGGGGCTCCGATGTTACGCTCCCCGCAGCTCATTTCGGCCACGAAGGAGGAGAGTCGACGACACCATGCCAGAATTCCTCCTCCACGGCCCTCCACACCGCATCAGCGGTGCAGCCCCGAGTCCGCGGAGGATGGGAGGCGGCCTACGGAATACCGACGCTCCTCTTCCCCACGACTCCACCCTGGTTGCGAGGGACAGGAAGGGCGGCACGTCTACCCTCACCCCGTCCCTCGCACCCTCCTTGAGGCGCATCCAAAGCGGGCTAGTGGGCCCTTGGGCAACCTCCACGCAGCCGGCCTCCCTCCAGGCCGGCCCAGGTTCTCTAGCTTCCACGGCGGCCCAAGCCGCGGTACTGAAACCCCACCCGCTACGACAAGGCGAGAAGCCTGTTCGGAGCCGAGACCTCAACCTAACCTAACCTAACCTAACCCAGTAGCTAACCGACCGCGCGGTGAGACGTCACGTTTTTCTTGCGCTCCGCAGTTAAAAATTCAGAAAAGTGGTAAAAAGTGTCCGAAGTATATAGTGTTATACATCGTTGCATTCGTTGAAACGAGCCCTATCGAACGGTGTAAAGTGCAGTGAATTGGTGAAGAATTGGAGAAGTTGTGATCGAAAACTTGTTTTTAAAACAGTTTTCAGCGTGCGAGCACGCTTTTGAAACGACGACCCTACATTTCTCTGCAATTCCAAGTGCTCAGTGGTGCTTACACCTGCCTGCTGAATATCAGAATTTTCTGACTCAAAACAGCGGAATATCGGCAAAACCATCAACCAGTGGCACGTACTGCAAACCGGACAACTAGCGCAACACCAGCTACAGCTACGGGTAGCAGTCACGGAGAAGGCAGGAGCCGTTTTTGGATCGAGAAAGGTGTGAGTGGAACTCGAGTTATAGACATTTTCTTAACATAACCTCAAAATTTAGACTAAAAATAATTATTTCAAAATATTCAGCGATAACCCATTATTTCTTTTGTTGTATTCGATAGATATAAATGTTAACTGTATCTGTGCATATTTCATAATTTTAAGCTATAAACCACTAGTTATAGCCAAAAAACCATCAAAATTATTGTAAATTACGTAATTTCAAAATTTTTCACTTTTTCTCCTTTTAGTAATTTTAATTTTATAATTCCATATTGTTATTGCATAGAAATAAATGTTCTCGATGCAAGTACATCTCTGATCAGAACACAGGCACCGAGATATACTAAAACTAAAATTTTTGTAAAATTTAAATTTTAAATTGTCTTTTACCAAAACTTCTTGTCTTTTCTATTTTTTCTCATCAATCTGTTCGTTAACGCAATAGAACACTCTGTATCAATTACAAAATACTCAGACAACATTTGGCTGACTTAGCCAAAACAATAAATACACCTCATGTACATACTTATTGACATTACATGTCAACACCATCAGGACTCACCGACCCCAGTCAAGCAGTCACCGCTGAAGCTTCAACAACCCAGACGAGTAGCTATAAGCACCAACCAGTCAACATTGCTGGCAGAACCAGCTCAAAACAAAATATGCAAACAGATCAGCGAAGCAAAGCATGCCTCACAAAGCCAAAATACATCTTAGCCAATCGAGAAACATAAAACGAAAATAAAAGTAGAATAACGCGCCGACAAACTGTACCAGATGGTTAAGGATGCCGAAACAGATTTAAAAGGAAAAGACAACGGTAAGGAACACACAAGACCGGGTCAAACAAACATTGAACCAACGAATGATAGCGAAGTGTGAAAGATGAAGGATGGAAGGTAGAATGACAGAGAAGCGGCGAGATAGCTTAGCGCAAAGATTGAAGAACAAATGAAGGCGATGAACGAATTAAAAAGAGGATGGATGAGCTAAGCCAAAGAATGGAAGTAAGCAATGAAGATTAGGGCATACGTATGCACAGTGTGGCGGCAGGCTAAAAATGAAAACCGGTAAACAGAACGCTGCACTCGCTAGTAGTAACTTCTAACGACGACCAAGAGTCCGGTGAAGAAGTACTACAACATGTGAGAGAAGCCATTAAGGCGAAAGAAGGAGGGGTCCTTATAGATAGAGTAAGAAAGGCCAGAGACAGGAAAGTAATAATAGGATGCAGGACAACCGGAGATAGAGACGTAGTGAAGGAAAGACTCGACAAAGCAGGGGGGAAATTGCAGGTGGCAGACATGCAAAACAAGGACCCGCTTGTCATCTTTAAGGACGTGATGGCTTACAACGGAGAAGAAGAGGTGCTGCGAGCACTAAGGAACCAAAACAGAGAAATATTCGACGGACTGGAAGAGACAAGCAACAGGCTGGAAGTTAGATACAAAAGGAAGGCTAGGAACGCCCTAACAAACCACATTGTAGTCAAAGTCTCTCCAGAACTATGGAAAAGGCTGGTGGAGAGAGGAACGGTCCGCATTGACATGCAGAGAGTGCAGGTAGAAGACCAATCTCCACTAGTCCAGTGCTCGCAATGCCTCGGCTACGGACACACTAAAAGAATATGCAAGCAGGAAACAGAGGTCTGCAGCCATTGCGCAGGGCCGCACAAAAAATCCGAGTGCCCGGAGTGGAGTGTAGGATCGACACCAACGTGCAAAAACTGCGTAGCCACAGGACAAAGAAACGTAGCACACAACGCCTTTAGCTCAGACTGCCCGACAAGACAAAAATGGGATGCACTGGCTAGGGCCACAACAGCGTATTGCTAAAGGCAAACACGGAAGCAGGCAATACCATCATCGCACAACCACATAGAGCCCAAATCTACAACCTCATGAGTCAACCTGCGGCGAAAAGAACTCGCAACTGATGAGATTGTGATAGAAGCAGGCAAAAGGAGCTCGACTTCAGCCAATTCAGGAACCGTGCGTGGGTGGAAGAGTCGTCAGAACTACCGGGTCAGGGTCTTCCAGGAAACAGCAAAGACAAAGTGGTGAAAGCAGCCATGGTATTAAGCCAGATGTGACAGCAGAGCCCACCCCAAGTACACCACCAACAACATCGTGGTGGTGGAAGTCAGACAAAACTGGGAAAACCGTGCTGATATCCGCGTATTTCGAACCAGAACAACAGGTCGACGACTACCTCGACCACCTAAGTCAAGCGCTCGGAGAGTTCGGCCAAAAGCTCCACAATAATCGGAGGCGACGTAAGCCGAAAGCATGTGGTGGGGCACGGCAAAAATCCGACAAGAAGGAGAAACAATAATGGGCTGTAGGCACAACCTCAAATACTAAACTGCGGCGGTGCACCACTTTCAGACAATAAGAGGTGGAAAAGTATGCAGTGCGCATTGATTGATGTCACCTTCTGTTTCCCGATCTCCTAAATAAGGTGGAGGACTGGAGGTGATGGAAGATGTCGTCAGCTCCGACCACTGCATTGTATTCAACATAAGAAAGAAGGTTAGAAACAGGCAAAAGCTAGCACAACTAAAAGATACAACCAGGAAGGCAGATTGGCCAGCTCTTACTGAAAGTGACCCAATTAAGAAGAATAAAACCTTAACCCTCAAAGGCTGGAAAGCTATGACATCAAAGAAAGAATTTGAAAACCATCAATGAATATAATTCAGTTGTGATCGGAGGCATGTGAGGAGGTGCTTCCAAAAATAAAGTGGTATCAAAATCTGAAATTCCTTGAGTGGACCAGGAATTAGAAGAATAAAAAAACACTCACCTGTGAGCGCCGAATCCGTTGCGCACCAAACCGAAGAAGCACCGTCTGGCGAGTCCTGGAACAGAAAGATGCATATGAAAATGAGGTCAGAAAAGCTAAAATAAAGAGCTGGAAGGAGTTCTGTGAAACAGGAGAAAGAAGGAATGTGGGATGGCATATATGGATAATAGAAATGTTACAGGAGGCACGAGGACGAACTTATCGTAAAAGGAGACAAGGTGCTTTTCTCCGAGGTCTGCTAAGAACTATGAAACGTTCTTCCCGAATGACGACCACGGAAAGCACCGACTACCACCGCGAAAGGAGGAAAATAGCTGATGCAATCACAACAAGCGATACTGGAGACAACAAGATCCACCTTCACTGGGAAGAACTTTTAAATGCAGCAAAGCCTAACCCAAAAGCACCTGGAGAGATGGCATAACAGCCGACATAGTCAGAGCACTGTCGAGAACGACCCGAATTCCACCTGGCATTTACAAACAGCTGCCTTAGACTGGGGTATTCCTGCCATCTGGAAGGGGCTCAGTGGTGGTGCTGAAAGCCCGACAAGAGACTTACTGCCGAAGTCCTATAGACCAATCAGGACTCCTCCCAGTGATGGGAAGCTCCTCGAAAATGATTGTCGAGCCGCCTCAAGTGGCACCTGGTTCCCAGGTTGAGCTCAAGGCAATACGGGTTTATACCAAAAAGCACCGAAGACTCCTCTGTGACCTCATGGAGTACATTGAGAAGCTGAAACAGAGACATATAACAACGGTGGTCTCACTCGACATAGAGGCCTTGACAGTGCATGGTGGCCCGCCTTAAGATCAGATTAGCCAACAAAAGTGCCCACTAAATTTGAGGAAGGTGCTCGATGATTGTTTCTCGGGAGGAAAGTAAGGCTCAGATGCGCGGGAGAAGAAGTAGAAAGGAGCCATCAAGGGCTGTGTGCAGGGATCGATAGGGGCCCATACTGTGGAACCTCCTATTGACCCTGCTCCAAGACTTGGAGAGAATGGAGCCATTACGCTGCAGGCATTCGCCGACGACATAGTTTAGTCTTCAGCGGTGAGGACAATAGATATAAACAATAAAGCACGAGGCACTCGACTATGATACAGGAGTGGGGGTCAAAATAAACTGAAATTCGCCTCATAAAACCAAAAGCCATGGTTGTGACTAAGGGTTAAAATACTGCCCCACCTGACATGGGAGGACGCCAATCAAGTGAAAAACAAATAAAATTACTGGGCCTACAAGGTGACAATAAACTAACATTTAACAATCATATCACAGTGACATGTAAAAAGCAATAGAAATTTTCAAAACTTAACGAGCAACAAAATCACCTGGGGACTAAACGACATCATTAGAATCATTTACACTGCAGTCATAGACAATCGTGACGTATGCAGCAGGGGCCTGGGCAAGTCCTCTGCAAAACTGAAATCAGAAAACAGTTAAATTCGTTTGAGAGGGCTTTGCACAGAAAATCTGCGCATCAGGCGACGTCCCTTAACTCAACACTCGCACTCACAGGAATACTCCCACTCGATCTGCGTACCGAAACTGCCACACTATGAATAAGAAAGGCAAAATAGAGCACGCCTATGGCGATAGGGAGGTCGAGGGTATACACTACAAAACCACACCCAGCACACAAAATACATAACATATCACCTAGAAAGCCAGGGCAAATTAACACCCTCAATGACCAAGACATTAGAATATACACAGACGGCAGTGGGCTTGAGGGGCAGATCGGCCGCTGTTCTTTAGCAACACGGAGCTCGAGAGGTCGAGACAAAAGTCTACATGCTCGTCTCATTGCACCGTATGCCAAGCTGAACTCCTGGCTCTCCCGGAACGCAACAAGGCCGCAAAGAAAAGCTGGACATTCGCTTTGGAATATTCAGCGACTCTAAGCAACTGTAGACCTCATATGCCAATACAGACACCAGACACCACGCCGCCTAAGCACAGAACAATATCACACGAAAGCCATCCAAAAGGAAAAACAGTTACACTCTACTGGGTAAAAGCACATGCCAAAATAGATGGAAATGAAAGAGCAGATGAACTTGCAGAAACAAGCCGCGCTACAGCAAACAAAAACCGCAATACGACCAGTGTCGGTCTCATTCATTAGAGACAAATCCGAAAGGAAACTCTCAATAGTGGAACCGGAGATATGTCGAGGAACCACAGCATCCAGCACAAAACTATTTCCTGCCAGACATCTACGCCAAAAAATTCCTAAACACCACGACAATGAACATCCACATAACCAGCTTCTCACCGAGGCACGGTGGATTCTCAAGTATCTGAATAGATTTGGATGCAAAGAGAACCCATCGTGCATCTGTGACTAAAAACAAACAGTAATACACTTGATAACAGACTGCCCAGTTCATTGCGTAGAACGAAACAACTTTAAGTAAAATTGGTACAGATAACAATGACAACTTAAATAATTTAATATACCAAAAGAATACAAAGAAATTTATTGATTACTGTGTGAATATAGTTAAGAGATGCAATAATAGAAATAAATAAAAGTGTATATATTTGCTTACTTTAGAAATAACACAAAGACAAATCATAAATTTGTCTTATAAATAATTTATTTAGTTATAAGTATGTGTTTGTAATTTTAAAAAAAAAAAAATAGGTTTTATTGTGTTATATATTATAAAATGAGTGTATAAATAGATATAGAATGTGTAAAATGTATGATTAGATGAAAACAAATTTATGTAACTAATTGAATTATGTAAACCTATACAACCTGTTTTGTCTAGCTAATATGTAAACGCTAAAACTAACTATTCTTGAATATCTAGTATATATTGTATGTCCAAAGAATATGTAAACAACGATGTTGTATCAAATGAAGCATGCTGAAAATGACCAGTGTAGAGAAGAAAACAAAATTGTAAACAAACCACCAATGTAACAATCAATGATCTAAAGTTAAAGACAAAAGATAAAGACTCAAAATGTCTCTGGCAAAGACTCCCAGAGGACATGCAATAAAAAAAAACCATTTACAAATATGCCATCATCTGCAGAAAAAGGTTAACGAAAACAACTTTTTCTTCCTAGCTTTTAATTCCAGAACGTTACCGCTATACCAACCTGGCCTGGGCAAGCAGGTATTCAGCCCACAAACCCATTGTCCTTCCTGACGCTTGGGTGGCACAGCGAACGCTCCTTATCCTCGGCCCCTTCACACCCCGAATCGTGCTGGCCCGAGAGTTCCTCCACGCGACGGCATCTGCCCCCGGCGGCTCGGATAGCGCTCGCCCTCATCTCACCCTGGTGCAGAAGGCAGGAATCCCCCAGCCGAATCCCTGACCCTCAACCGCATCAGCGGGTGCAGCCCCTGACCGATAGGGAGCCCTGGCCCCAGCCGGCACTCTTTAGCTCCGCCGCTGGCTCCACGGCCGCAGACAGGAGGAGACCGACGACACCTCCTGCGAAATGTCCCCTCCACACCCTCACCAGGCGCATCAAGCGGCTTTGCAGCCACTTGAGTCCTCAGGCAGACCGGGAGCGGCCTCAGGAACCCGCATTCCTCTTCCCCACCGCAGCAGTGCCACGCACTGAGCCCGGCACGACAAGCGGGACGTCGGGAACTGCCTTGCACCGTGGGAAATGCCTCGCACCCTCTCTCGAGGGCGCAAAACAGGTTATGTCGGACTCGCACCGACTAAAACCACCACGTTGTTCCTTCTTGGCGCCTTTGGGTGGGGTCACAGGAACGTTTTGCCTCATCTGCAACCCCACCGGCGCTGGCCTCGAGGCAGCCCATCTCGGCCTCGGCCATCTGCCTCCCTCTGGGCGCGTCGGAACAGCGCGCCCTTCGTCTCGGCCCCTGTGGTTGGGTAACAGACTCCCCAGGTCTGTTACTCGAGAACCATGGGAACCAGGAGTTCCTGACCACGCAGGACCAAACTCCCAGCTGGCGGCGGCCCGGATGTTAAGCTCCGCCGCTCAGCTCCATTCAGCCGTAAAGGAGAAGAGATCGACGACTCCATGTCGAATGTCCCCTCCTCCACGGCCCCTCCACCGCATCAGCGGTAGACCCGCATCGTCGGAGGATAGGAGAGGCGCCTACGGAACCTGACCTCCTCTTCCCCCGACTCCTCGCTAGGTTGCGAGAGACAGGAAGGGCGGCACACCTCCTCCTGCAACCCGTCCCTCCGCACCCTCCTAGGCGCATCAAAGCGGGCATTCAGCCCGCTTGGCAGCCTCCTCCACAGCCAGCCTTACACCTCAGGCCAGGCCAGGTTCTTAGCTTCCCCGCAGCCAGCCAGGAAGCCACGGTGCTGAAGCCCACCGCTCGACAAAGCGGGAACCTGTTCAGGGGACCTCTAGTCAAGCCTTTTTTTTTTTTTTTTTTCCAGTGAAATGCCTACGCATACCCGTCCTCGCGGGGAGCAAGACGGGTTATGTCGGACTCGCACCGACTAAAACACCACGTTGTTCCTTCCTGACGCCTTTAGGGTGGGGTCACAGGAACGTTTGCACTCATCTGCAACCCACCGGCGCTGGCAGCTGAAGCAGCCCATCTCGCCTTACGGCCATTTGCCTCCCTCTGGGCGCGTCGGAACTAGCGCGCCCTTCGTCTCGGCCCTCGGTTGGGTAACAGACTCCCCAGGTCTGTTACTCCAGGAACCATAGGAACCAGAGGTTCCCTGACCGCAAGGACCAAACTCCCAGCCCCAGCGGCGGCCCGGATGTTGAGCTCCGCCGCTAGCTCCATTTCGGCCGTAGAAGGAGGAGATCGACGACTCCTTGCGAATGTCCTCCTCCCAGCCCTCCACACCGCATCAGCGGTACAGCCCCTCCGAGTCGCGGAGATAGGGAGAGCGGCCTACGGAATCCGACACTCCTCTTCCCCGCACTCCTCCTTGGTTGCGAGACAGGAAGGGCGCACCTACCTCCTGCAACCCGTCCCTCGCACCCTCCAAGGCGCATCCAAAGCGGGCTTATGAGGCCCGCTGGAGCAACCTCCTCCACACCGGCCTTGCACCTCAGGCCGGCCGAGGTTCTTAGCTTCCCGCAGCTGACCCAAGCCGCAGGTACTGAAGCCCACCGCTACGACAAGCGAGAGACCTGTTCGGGGGACCTCTAGTCAACCTAACCTAACCTTTTTTTTTTTTTTTACCGTGAAATGCCTGCCATACCCCGTCCTCGCAGAGGGCAAGACAGGTTATGTCGGACTCGCACCGACTAAAACCACCACGTTGTTCCTACCAGGCGCCTTTGGGTGGGGTCACAGGAACGTTTGCACTCATCTGCAACCCCACCGGCGCTGGCCGCCAGAAAGCAGCCCATCTCGGCCTTACGGCCATCTGCCTCCCTCTGGGCGCGTCGGAACTAGCGCGCCCTTCGTCTCGGCCCTGTGTTGGTAACAGACTCCCCAGGTCTGTTACTCAGGAAGCCATGGAGACCAGGAGTTCCTGACCCGCAAGGACCAAACTCCCAGCCCCAGCGGCGGCCCGGATGTTGAGCTCCGCCAGCTGGCTCCATTTCGGCCGTAGAAGGAGGAGATCGACGACTCCTTGCCGAATGTCCCCTCCTCCACAGCCCCTCCACACCGCATCAGCGAGTACAGCCCCGAGTCGCGGAGATAGGAGGCGCCTCGGAATACCGACTCCTCTTCCCCGGCTCCTCCGCCTTGGTTGCGAGAGACAGGAAGGGCGGCCACCTACCTCCTGCAGCCCGTCCCTCGCACCCTCCTTAGGCGCATCAAAGCGGGCTTATTGGGCCCGCTTGGGCAACCTCCTCCGCCACGCTACACCTCAGGCCGGCCGGGTTCTTCTTAGCTTCCCGCGGCTGACCCAAGCCGCAGGTGCTGAAACCCCACCGCTACGACAAAGCGAGAACCTGTTCAGGGAGACCTTTTTTTTTGCCGTTGGAAAAATCCAGCTTACCAGATTCCCCGCCGCCAAAGTGAGGGGCAGCGGGATATGGGGCTCCCGGACCAAAGATGGAGCAGCCGGTATACCCACTAAAAACCAACAGTTGTTCCTTTCTCTTGTCGCTGTAGCCAGGGCCGCAGGCACTGATTACAGTCTTCGCGACCCAGGCGCGACGTGCCCTCTCGGCCTCTTCTCTCCAGGTGTGTTGGGACACCGGAACGTCACTGGCGCCGTGCCGGAACAAACAGCACGGCGCTCCCTCTTGAGCCCTTCTCTGGGCGGCGGGCACCCTTGCCGGCCGCCCAGGGGCTCATGTCAGGGAAGGTTGCGCGCGTACGCCACTCTTCGCGCCCTGGCGCTTCTTCTGCGGATACCAGGGCGCTCACGGCCTCCTGTCCCTTTCGCGCCTCCTTCCGGGCCATCACGTCCTCGCAGAAAGCAGGACGGCGCCCCGACCTTTCGCTCTCTGGCATCCTGCGCACTACGGCGGGAAGCGAAGGTCGTGCCCACGACTACGCAGCTCTCGGCGCTGCTCGAGCCCAGGCTGGGCACTCTTCCAGCACGTGTTGGGCCGTCTCTTCGGCATCGCCACAGTGGTGGCACTCCTCTAGGGCTCCCTACCGGCCACCGGCACTGGTACCTCCCGAGAACAGCCGTGTCCCGGAGAACCTGCGTCGCGCGGAATGATGGGAGCCATGTCCTCTCTAGCCACCACTTTGAGAACAGGGCGTTGGCTTCTATGGTTTGACGCCCGGCGCTGGGGTGCTCCAGCCGCAACTCCACTCCTGTATTGCAAGGGGCGCAATTCATCTCTGCGCCCCCTTATCTCTTCTGGGGCTGGCCTACAGCCCCGAGACCTCACTCTCCTCACGCCAGAAAAAGTGACGCGAGAGTTTCTGCGTCTGGTCCCAGGAGCAGGGCCAGCCATCAGGCACGCCGCCTCGCCGGAGATGGTCCGATAAGCCACCGTCGGCCCGGATCGCCAACACCCTCTGGGTCCTCCTTAAGACTGCTGTACTCTCCTTTGGAGGTGTCGGCCCACACAGGTGCCCTGACAGGACCATGGACCTGACGACTCCAGCTACAGGCGGCGACAGGGCTGCTGGGTCCTCCGGTTGAGGGAGCAGTCTGCCGGAGCTGCCGCTGCTCTCGCCACTCTGGGCGCAGGCGCGCTCAAAATGGGCGCAAAACTTCCATCGGCGGTCTAGGGACTAGGCCGAGATACTTCATCGTCGGCTGGACGTCGACGCGGACGCCGCAAACGATAATGTGGGCGTCCGCAGGTGGCCGCGTTCGAGGCCCGTAAAGTAAAGGGCCTCGGATTTTCGAGCGCCACCTCTAGTCTAACCGCCGGATGCGCCCAGTGCCGGCGACCCCGGCGGTGGCGAGAATCGCAGCCTGCGAAGTGGTGCCACGGGCGGTGACGAGGTGTCGTCCGCGTAACAGTGACGTCGACACCCTCGATGTTGCCCACGTAGCACCCAATCAAAACCACGTTCCACAGAAGCGGTCCCAACACCGACCCCTGTGGAACTCCACGACCCTCGATGGTCCGGGCCCATCTCGGCACGGGAACTCGACACGTCGATGCGACAGGTAGGCCCCGATCACCCTTTGCAGGTAGGGAGGCACCCCGTGGTATCGGAGCGCCTCGCTATGCAGGCCCAGGGGAGGGTGTTGAATGCGTTGGCGATGTCGGTGACACCGCCAACACCCTCACCCAGGGACACCGCATCCTGCGTCAGGGACCTGACCCGCATCACCGCGTGGACGGTCGACCGGCCCTTGCGGAAGCCATACTGCCACTCCGCCAGATTTGGACCGACGTGCTCCAGGTGCTGGACGATGCGGGCCGCCGATTCTCTCAAAGGTTTTCCCACATCGTCCAACAGCACGATCGGCCTGTAGGCGGAGGGCGAGTCCGCCGGACGCCCCTCGTTCGGGGAACCTAACCTAACCTAACCAGTCTCGTCGTGCCCGTTGTCGAGGACGCCACGCTTTTGAAGCGCTCCGTGTTCAAAAATTCATAAAAGTGGTCAAAACAGTGAAAAGTTATAAGTGTTATATATCTTTAGATGCGCGCTGATGTGCCCTTTCGGATTGTGAAAACAGATTTTCAAAAAGTGAAAAGGTGGAAAAGTTGTGAAGGAAAAACTAATTTAAAAACCAGTTTTTGGCGTGCGGCGCCATTTTTTGAGCGACGACCCCTTCTTTTCTCGTTGGATTCGAGAGCCTCTTGGCGCCCCACATGTTTCTGTGAAGTTTCAGAATTTTCCTGCAAGAAACGGCGGAGAAAACTGAAAAAACAGCAAAACCACGTGGCACGTGCCCTGCAAACCCGAAGACTTAGCGCAATTCCAATTGCAGCTACGGATAGCAGACACGGAGTGGAGCCGGGAGCCGTTTTCGGATCTGAAAAAGGTTGAGTGGAAGCCGAGATATAGACTATACAAAAAACATAACCTCAAAATTTAACTTTAAATAATTTTAATTTGTAATTTTAAGCGATAACGCACCAGTTTTTTATTAGAATCCTGTAGAACTTCGTATTAGCTATAACTTATACAAATTTCAGAATTTTTAAAGTAACAATTGGCCAAGTTATAGGCAAAAAACCCAAAAATTTATACAAATTTGACGTAATTTCAAACTTTTTTTCACTTTTTTGTCTTAATTAAATTTTTTATTTTTATATTTTTATATTATTATAGGCCAAAAATAAATGCTCGCACAGTAATAAATTTTAATATTAGAATCACCGATCCAAAGTTATAGCTAATTTAAGTTTTGTAAAATTTCACTTTTTAAAATCGTTATAATTCAAAATATTATTACTTTTTCTTTAATGTTTTTATGTTAAATTGTTAACCTATATACACCTAATTTAATCTATAAGTTTTAAACCTCTGCAACAAATAGTTTTTGAGATATTTAATTTTTTATAGAAAAACCGTTAAACTTTATTTAAAATTTATTACTTTTCTGTCACATCGCTTCACTTAGCCACAACCTAGTTCTATAAGCGTTCAATTAGCATTTATTGACTCTGCTGCATACCTCCAACATGATCGGAGCTGAACATACAGCTGTAAGCCCAGCAGAGCAGGTTACACAGGCGCAAGGTAGTCGTTTTAGTGACCGGACAGCAGAGGCGAAGGCCTGCCTATGCAGAGCCAAGACGCAGATCAATGCTAGCCGGAACACTAAGACCGAGATTAAAAGCGCCGTGGTAGAGTCAGTAGAACGCCTTTACCAATTGGTGAAGGAGTCCGAACTGGCTCTAAAAACCGCAGGTAAGACCAAAACAGCAGAGCCACATAGCACAGCTGCTGACGCCACATCGACGGTCGGTGTGAGACCACACGGGTGGCAAAGATCGAAGAAAACAGCAGGCTGTTGCTGCAAACAAATGCCATAATTGAAGATCTCAAGAGACAATTAAATCGACTAGGTGACCATACAGGAGGCAGCTACCTAGCTGAGTGTGACGGCCAATCATGGCGAAAGTCGCCACGCAGGCACCACGCTGCACTCAATGGTGGTCACCGAAAAATCAGGAATAGACACAGGGAGAATATTGGGGAAAATTCGCACGTCGATCGGCACAAGAGGGCTGGGTGACGGTCCAAAGGTTGAGGAAGGCGAAAGACCAGAAGGTAATCATGGGTTTCAGCACCAAAGAGGAACGCAGTAAGCGAAGTCTAGACTTGAAGGAATCTGCAGACCTCATCATCGAGATGAAGAATGAGAGACCCGCTTCTGATTCTCAGGGATGTCATGAAGGATAATTCCGACGATATTGTCAAAGCCCTAGAAATCAGAATCGGATGTCTTTCACCAGCGCCGGTCAGCCGGAAGCAGCTCCCATCTCGGCCTTCCTTTACGGCTATCTGCCACCCTCTGGCGTGTCGGAATCGCGCGTTCTCTGCCCCGGCCCTAGTTTGGTAACAGATCTCCAACCCACATTGGGGCCATGGGAGTCAGGAGTTCCCTGATACGCAAGGACCAAAACTCAGCTCCCCAGCGGCGGCTCAGATGTTACGCTCCGCCGCTGCTTCATTTCGCCGCAGAAGGAGGAGAGATCGACGACACCATGCCGAATGTCCCTCCCACGGCCCCTCCACTGCATCAGCGTGGTGTGGTTCATTGAGTCGCGGAGTGATAGGAGAGCGGCCCACAGCTGTACCTCCGACACCTCTCCCTGCGACTCCACCCTGGTTGGTGAGGACAGGAAGGGCGGCATCGCCCATACCTCCCGCGACCCGTCCTCGCACTCTCCAAAGGGCGCATCCAAAGGGGCTTGTGCAGCCCACTTGGAGCAGTTTTTCACGGCCGGCCTTACACCTCAGGCCGGCCAGGTTCCTTCTTGAGTTTCCCGCGGCCAACCCAGCCGCAGGTACTGAGCCCCACCAAGGCCGGACAAAGCGAAACCGGGGGAACCTAACTCACCGTGGGGAAATGCTCACGCATACCCGTCCTCGCAAGTAAAGACGTGTTATGTCGGACTCAAAATTGACCAAACCACCACGTTGTTCCTGGCGCCTTTAGGTGGGGTCACAGGAACGTTTTGCACTCATCTGCAACCCCACTGGCGCTGGCCGCCGAGGCAGTTCATCTCGGCCTTTACGGCCATCTGTTCTCTGGGCGCGTTCTGAACCAGCGCCTTCTGTCCTTCTCGGCCCCTGTAGTTGTGGCAACAGACCTCTGAGAGTCTGTTAATTAGGGCCAGAGCCAGTGGAGTTCCCTGACCACGCGCAGACCAAACCCCAGCCCCAGCGGCGGCTCCGATGTTAAGCTCCGCTGCCATTCCCATTTTCGGTCAGAAGGAGAAGAGATCGACGACCCATGTCGAATGTCCCTCCTCCCACGGCCCCTCCACACCGCATCAGCGGTGTCGAGCCTGTTATCGCGGAGGATAGGAGAGCGCCCACGGAATACTGACACCTCTTCCCTCATGACTCCTCTCCTTGGTTACAGTGAGAGACAGGAAGGCGGCACACCTACTCCCAACCCGTCCTCGCACTCCTCCCAGGCGTGACTCAAAGGGGCTTTATTCAGCCCGCTTTGGAGCAGTTCTCCTCCACGGCCGTGGCCTTACACCAGGCCGGCTTGTGTTCCTCTCTAGCTTCCCCTGGCACAACCCAGGAAGCTGCAGGTGGCTCGAGCCCACCATGACAAGTGGAACTCGTTCCTGGGGACCTTCCAGTCAACTTTTTTTTTTTACCGTGGGGAAATGCCTACGCATACCAACCTCGCGGGGCAAAGACGGTTGCGTTAATTCGCACCACTAAAACCAATTTTCACGTTGTTCCTTCCCGACGTTTTAGGTGGGGCTCACAGGAACGTTTTGGTGAACTCATCTGCAACCCCACCGGCGCTGGTCACGCCGGGCCAGCCCCATCCCGGCCTTACGGGCCATTCCAGCCCCTCCGGGTGCCCGGAACTAGCGCGCCCTTCGTCTCGGGTCTCGAGTTAGGGTAACAGACTCCCGAGTCTGTTACTCAGGGGCCATGGGAGCCAGGAGTCTCTCACCACGCAAGGACCAAACTCCCCAGCCCCCAGCGGCGGCCCGGATGTTGAGCTCCGCCGCTAGCTCCATTTCGGCCGTAGTATGAGGAGACCGACCCTTGCTGAATGTCCTCCTCCCACAGCCTCCACACCGCATCAGCGGTGGTCGGTTTCGTTGAGTCGCGGAGGATAGAGAGCGGCTCATGGAATACCGACACCTCTTCCCCGCGACCTCCTTGGTTGCGAGAGACAGTGAAGGCGGCACCACCTCCCGCAACCCGTCCCTCGCACTTCCCATAGGCGCATCCAGCGGGCTTATTGAGCCCGGCTTTGACAGCCTCCACGTACGGCCCACCTTGCAGGCCGCCAGGTTTCTGCTTCCCGCGGCTGACCCAGTAAGCCGCAGGTACTGAGCCCCACCGCCAGCCAAAAGCGAGAACCCGTCTGGGGACCTCTAGTCGTAACCTAACTCAACTTTTTTTACCGTGGGAAATCGCCTACGCATACCCGTCCTCGCGGGGCAAAGACGGGTTGCGTTTCTGGACCCGCACCGACTAAAACCACCATCGTTGTCTTACCAGGCGCCTTTAGTAACAAGTGAACGTTTTGGCACTATCCGCAGTCCCCCACCGGCGCTGGCCGCCAGTTAGCCTCATCTCGGCCTTACGGCCATCTGCCTCTGGCGCGTCGGAAATAGCGCGCCCTTCGTCTCGTCTCTCAGAAGCCAGGTGAACAGACTCCCGAGTTCGTTATCAGGGCCAAGTGGGAGCCAGGAGTCTCTGACCGCGCGCGACCAAACTCCCAGCCCCCAGCGGCGGCCCGATGTTGAGCTCCGCCGCTAGCCCATTTCGCCGTAGAAGGAGGAGAGATCGACGACCTTGCCGAATGTCCTCCTCCCACAGCCCCTCCACACCGGCATCAGCGGTACGAGCCCCGCTGATCGTGGAGGATAGAGAGCGGGTTTCATGAATACTGACACCCTCCTTCCCCGCGATCTCCTGGCTGCTGGGCAGAGACAGGCGGCGGCACATCACTCTGCAGTTCCGTCCTCGCACCCTCCTTAGAGGCATCCAAAGCGGGCTTATTGAGCCCGCTTTGAGCAGCCTCCACGGCCGGCCCACACTGGTGGCCGGCCAGGCTCTTTCTTAGCTCCCTGCGCCGGGACCCAAGCCGCAGGTACCGAGCCCCACTGCTACGACAGCGAGAACCTGTCTGGGGAACTTTTTTTTTTTTTTTGCCGTTGGAAAATCTGAAGAGCGGATTCCCCCGCGGGCCGCCAAAGTGAGGGGTATAGCGGGGATATGTGGGGCCCCGGACCAAGATGTGATGGCCGAGGAGCACTCACTAAAACCAACGGTTGTTCCTTTCTTTGTCAAGCAAAGGGGGCTGCAAGCACTGATTACAGTCTTCGGCGACCGGCGCGACGTGGCCCTCTCGGGCCTTTCTCCGGGTGTTGGGACACCCGGAACGTCAGCGAGGTGCCGTGCGCCGGAACAACAGCATGGCGCTCCTTCTTGAGCCCTTCTCTGGGCGGCGGGCACCCTTTGCCGGGCCGCCCAGGGGCCCAGTGTCAGGGTTGCGCGCGTACGCCACTTCGGCGCTCTGCCTTCTTCTGCGGATAGCCAGGCGCTCACGGCCTCCCTACCCTTTCTCATGGCCTTTCCGGCCATCACGTCTCGCAGAAAGGCGACGGCGCCCCACGACCTTTCACTTAGCATCCCTGCGCACTACGGCAGGAGCGAAAGGTCGTGCCCTGAGCGACACTACGCGCAGCTCTCGGCGCTGCTCGACCCAGGCTGGGCACTCTCCAGCACGTGCTGGGCCGTCTCGGCGCACATACGCCACAGTGGTGGCATCTCCTCTGTGGCCTCGTCGGTCACGCGGCACAGGCACCTCCTGAAACAGCCGTGTCCTTGGAGAGAACCTGGCATGGAATGTTAGAGCCATGTCCTCTTTCAGCCACCACTTAGAACGAAGTATGGTTTCTGGGCTGATTGCGCTGGGGCAAACGCAGCTTTCAGTTCTAATTCGCATTAAAAAGGGAGCGGCACCATCTCAGCCCTTTATCTCTCTGGTTGGCTCTACAGCCCGAGACCCCGCCTCCCTACGCCAGGAAAAGAGTACGCGAGATTTCTGCGTTCAGGTCCCAGGGCAAGGAGCCAGCTATCGTGGGCACGCCGCCTGCCGGAGAGTCCGATGAACGGCCCGCGGATCGCCAACACCCTTCAAACTTTAGTACTGCTGTACTTCCTTTTGAGGGTGGGTTGGCCCACACGGGTGCCCGTGGTTGAGGACCATGGACCGGACGACCCAGCGCACAGGCGGCGACAGGAGCTGCTGGGTCCTCCGGTATTAAAGGTCTGCCGAGAAGCGTCGGCCGCTCACACTTAGGCGCGAGGCGCCCAAATGGCGCAAAACTTCCATCGGCGGTCTAGGACTAGCCGAGATACTTCCATCGTCGGTTTGACGTCACGCGGACGCTGCAAACGATAATGTGGCGTCCGGTGAGGCGCGTTCCGAGGCCCGTAAAAGTAAAGGGCCTCGGGATTTTCGAGCGCCACCTTCTAGTCTCTAGCCGGATGCGCCCAATGGCTTGAGCGACTCCGGCAGCGGCGAGAATCGCAGCCCCAGTGAAAATTGCGCCACGGGCAGAGACGAGGGTGTCGTCCGCACAAGTGACGTCGACACCTCGATGCTTGCCGCCATGTAGTACCCAATCAAAATCCCATGTCTCCATGCAGAAGCGGTCCCAACACTGACCCTGTGGAACTCCACACGACACCGAACCGGAGCCCATTCGGCACGGGGAACCGACACGTCATCGATGCGACAGGTAGGCCCCGATCACCCTTTGCAGGTAGGAGGCGCACCCTGCAGTATCGGAGCGCTTCCTTTATGCAGGCCCAGGAGGGTGTTGAATGCCAACGTCGAGGACACCGCCAAACACCCTCACCCCGGGACACCGGCATCCTGCGTCAGGGACCCGACCTGCATCACCGCGTGGACGGTCGACCGCTCTGCGGGTGCTTCGCCATCGCCACCCGATTTGACCGACGCCTGCGCGGACGATGCGGGCTGCCACGATCTCCTGGAAGAGTTTTCCTCAATATCGTCCAACAGCAGATCGGCTCAGGCGGAGTGGGCGAGTCCGCCGGACGCCCCTCGTTCGGGGGAACCTAACCTAACCTGAACCCAAGTCCTCAATGTGCCTGTTGTCGGCGACGCCACGCTTTGTAAGCGCCCAAAATTCACAAAAGGGTCAAAACAGCAGCAGGCAGTGTTATATATATCACAGATGCGTTGGTCAAAGTTCTTTTCGGATTGTGAAGAGATTTTCAAAGTGAAAAGGTGGAAAACAGAAGGAAAAACTAATTTAAAACCAGTTTTTGGCGTGGCGCCATTTTTGAGCGACGACCCCTTACTTTTCTCATTTGATTCGAAAGCCTGGAGCTTCCTCACAGCCTGTGAAGTTTTAGAATCTCTCGCAAGAAACGGCGGGAGAAAACTGAAAGAAGCCAAACCACGTCGCACGTGCCCTGCAAACCCGAAGGACTTAGCGTGACCTGAACCTGCAGCTACGGGATAAAGTGACATGGAGGGAGCTGGAGCCGTTTTCGGACTCAGAAAAGGTTGGAGTGGGAAGCCGAGATATAGAGCAGTTAAGAAACATAACCTCAAAATTTAACTTTAAATAATTTAATCTTGTAATTTTAAAGGATAACGCACCAGTTTTTATTAGAACTTGCAGGAATTTCATTAGCTATAACTTATACAAATTTCAGAATTATAATTGGTCAAGTTATGGCAAAACCCAAAATTTATACACAAATTGACGTAATTTCAAACTTTTTTCACTTTTTTGTCTTAATTAAATTTTATTTTAGGCTTTTATATTATTATAGGCCAAAATAATGCTCGCGTACAGTAATAAATTTTATAATAGAATCACCTGATCCAAAGTTATAGCTAATTTAAGTTTTGTAAAATTTCACTTTTAAAATCGTTATAATTCAAAAATATTATTACTTTTCTTTAATGTTTTTGGCAAGTTCTGTTAACCTATATACACCTAATATAAAATCTAAGCAAGTTTTAAACCTCTGCAAACAAAGTTAGTTTTGAGATATTTTAATCTTTTTATAGAAAACCGTTAAACTTTATTTAAAATTTATTACTTTTTCTGTCACATCGCTCACTTAGTCACAACTTGTTCTATAAGCGTTCAATTAGCATTTATTGACTTGCCGTATACCCTGAAGAGCGCATCGGTTTAACAGCTGTAAGCCCAGCAGGCGTCACAGGCGCGTTAGAAGTCGTTTTAGTGACCGGATGCAGAGGCGAAGGCCCGCCGCAGAGCCAAGACGCAGATCAATGCTAGCCGGAACACCAAGACTGGAGATTAAAAGTTGCCGTGTAGAGTCAGTGTAACGCCTTACCAATTGGTGAAGGAGTCCGAATCCGCTCTAAAAACCGCGTGGTGGCATCAAACAGCAGAGCCACATAGCATGCTGCTGACGCCATTATCGGCGTCAGTGTAGACCAACACTGGGCAAAAGATCGAAGAAAACAGCAGGCTGTTGCTGGCAAACAAATGCCATAATTGAAGATCTCAAAGAGACAATTGGGGTCGCACAAGGTGACCATACAGGAGGCAGCACGGCGCCAGTGTGCGTGACGGCCAATCGCGCGAGAAGTCGCCACGCAGGGCGGGGCCACCTCTACCGCTGCACTCAATGGTGGTCACCGAAAACCGGAATAGATGCTGGTGAGGAAATATTGGGGAAAATTCGCAACGCGATCGACGCAGCCAAAGAGGGCTGGGTGACGGTCCAAAGGTTGAGGAAGGCCAGCGACCAGAAGGTAACTGGGTGGTTTCGGCACCAAAGAGGAATCTGGCAGTAAAAGAAGTTCAGACTTGAAGGGAGATTCAGACCCTCATCGATCGAGGAAGTGAATAGTCAGGTGATTCCCGCCTGGACTCAGGATGCCGCATGATAATTCCGCGACTTCGACGATATTGTCAAAGCCTCGAGAAATTGGTGAATCGGATGTCTTTCACGACTTTCGGATGAGGAGGAAAAGCAGGGTTCCGCCCAAGTAAGGGAAGAAAGACAAGAAACCCTAATACCACCCATAGCATTTACCGCGCCCTCCGACAGTATGGCAAGAGGTCATCACGATGGCTGGAAGGGTTCATATCGAATTCCACAAAGAGTCAGAGCCGAAGACCAGGACGTCATTAGTCCAGTGTACGTTGCCTGGGCCACGGCCATACGGTAAGCGGTTCTGGTACTGAGCCACTATTCAGAAGTACCGTGGCGGTCCTCACATGAAGTCGGAGTGTCCTGACCCCAAGCGAATAAAACCCTCGAGTTGCCAAACTGTGTCATTCAAAGGTATCTATTACAGGCACAACGCGTTCAGCCAAGACCGTCCGATACGTCGAAATGGGACGAGCTGGCCTGCCTACCACAGCATATAGCCAAGGGCGGCCAGCACGATCCTTTTCTTGGCGCAGGTGGAGGTCCATGAATTATTGAAGTGGCATGATGAGCAATTTTTAACTGAACGATGATAAAAATACTGTATACTGCAAAACAAACATGTAACACAAACAGACATTTTCAAAAATAAAGTATAATTTTTTATAAATATAACACTGTGTAACTAATGGGCAGATTATAGGAACATAATGTGAAATTGTACAAGTATAACATGAAATTATTATGGTATTAGACTAGAAAAATATTTATGCAAAAATTGTTTCACAACAATTATGTAGATTTAAGTAACTGCTTATAATAGATTTTAACAATTTATAAAACGCAAAATTGGTAAACAAGTAGTTATAAGATAGATATAAGAAAATTGTAATAATTTAATCTAAGATAAAAACTGAAATGCAAAATTGTATACAAGTAGTTATAAGATAGATATAAGAAAATTGTAATACTAGTTCAAGATACAAAATTAAATGCAAAATTTTATACAAGAAGGTAAGATAGATATGTCAAAACGTAAAGAAGATGTCGTTATGGTGGTTTGTTACGAACTTATTTGTGTTTAAAATTGAAATAAATAATAAAACAAAAAGATAGGTATAGATTAGAATAGAGTACGGTGCTAAATCCTACCCAGAAAAGTTGTGATAGATGAAGAACAAGAAAGACAAAGTGCATGAAGAATGGAAGTACGAGAGGAATGCATCAGTGAGAACCAAAAAGAAAGAGTACCAGTAAACACAGGTCTGACCAAGCGTTGGAGGTAGTCCGAGAAAAAAAAAAAAAAAACCTAACCTAACTTAACTTAACCATATATCGTCTGAAGCCTTGGTGCCTTCATGTGCTCATGCGTTTGGATTTTTCCGGCTAAGAGCGGCCGAGAACAGCCAAACAAGTAGCACGGAACGTGCACTCCAAACCGGAACCCTGAGGACTTCCAAACAGTGGATCCTGCAGCAGTCACCGAAAGCAGCCAGTAAGTAGCTTCAGATCCAAAAAGGTGCAGGGTTGCAAAATTATAGGATTTTTGTAAAATTCGGCCATTGTTTAAAAACTTAAAATGTTTAAAACAAAATTTTTGAGGATAACTCAATTAATATTTTGATTATATCAATAATAGAGTATTATATAGGAATGCACATATTGTACTTGAGAATTTTTGGTCGTAAATTGATTGAGTTATATTTTGTTCAAAATTTGGATGTACTTTTGAACACGATTTACGTAATTATAAACGTTTTCACTTTTATTGTAATATATTTCAAAAATTCGAATTGATAGATAGTCAGATATTGTAATATAAATTAGAGTAGTGAAAAAATTATTGTAATTGGTCAAACAGGGCGTCTTTTACGAGTCTGTAAAGTTTTTAAAATTTCCGTAAACTTCTCGAATAACAACAACGTTCCATCCCTTTCTAACCTGTACGTATTCATATCCTCTGTCTCGCCGCTGTGACGTGCGAGCGGGTGACGTAGTTGGGACTTAGAAAATTTTCAAGTCTGCTTAATATGTTTTTAAAAAACTTCTTAAAAATTTTTATTCTAATTTGAGATATATTAATAAACGTAAAATAACTTTTTCTAAAAACCTTAATTCTCTTTGAACAATTTTGGAAATTAGTATCAAATTTTTAAATATTTAAATATTATAAACTGTGACGAGATCTGCACTTGGAAAATTCTCCGGGTTCGAACCTATTGTTAAAAAATTTTATTTCCAAATTTATTTTCCAAAAACTTTTTATATAATTTCCTATATTTTTCTGGACATCTTTTAAAAAATTTTTAGCATTTTTGAACATTTTTTGACAAATTTAATAAAATTTAAAAATTGTATAGTGTGACGTAACCGGGACTTGTAAAATTTTCGAAGTTCACACAAATTGTTCTTGTACGGTAAAACCGACTGTATTCACCTAGTTTATAAGATTCATATGACCAACTTGTATATAGATATTGGCTTGGGCCCCTCGTATTTGCAATCAATACTCGACTGTATCGATCTGGACATAGGAACGTGGATTCCATATCAACCATATCTAGAATAGACTTAGAAAATTTTCAAATATTTTTAATATTTGAATACAAATATTGACCAAGAATCCAAATATTAATAATACGGGTCAGTATCATTATTATTGACCCACGAGGTGGTAGGTGAGTCAAAAAAGTTGGAAGATTATATTGACCTTGACTTTTGACAAATTTTGGACAAATTATTTGGAAAATGCTAAGTCGATGTAGAGCAAAGTTTTGTTTAGGTAGAGCTCAAAAAATTTTTTATTACAGTTTTCAAAAAATATATAATAGCAGCAGAGTCTCTAACCTTGGCGACAGAGTTTTAAAACGGGAACATCTCCTGAACGGACATCGCAGCGTTGGGGAACTTGGTGGAAGGGTCAGCCTGTAGAGACCCACAACACTCCGGCCCAAACGGAGGCTCCATCTTGAAGAGGTATACAATCTCACCTGGCACAAAAGAGGTCACGAGGCAAAGCTAACATACCGAAACCGCACGCCAGCGACCATTTATAGGGAGATAAGCTCGTTCAAAGTTCCGACGACCTTCAAAACTGGAAAATTTTGAAATCGTAACTTTGTCATTTTTTCAACTTAATGAGTTCCGGTTTCTTTGAATTTTAAAGTTTATAGTATCACCATCCGGCTTTTGACTAAATAACAGCGTTTCTTTAAAATATTTTAATTTTATAAAAATTTGTAATTACAGTTACAAGGAACTAATAGGTGAAAAATATTAGAGTTATAATTCAATTAGAGCAATATACTGACATAAATAAGACTATTATATACATATGGCATACATATAGCATACATACATTTATATTTACAGTATATAGGATAAACATTGCTCTGCTTGGCGCTATAAAAGACCAACTCAAAAATTCATACACACAGAGGACCAGTGTAAGACCTATTTAATACATTCCTCGAGATGTTTCGGGCATAGAACCCTAAGAAGAATGAGATGCGGCACACTTCCCTGAGAAGAGAGATGGCAGTGACCATCACCAAATCAGTAATGCCACAAATAAAGTCAGAAGGGGAGCATTGTGGGCGGGAGAAGGAGTTTGAGTGGAGCCAGCACGAAGACCTGCTAAAGCTATCGTGGCAACTCGAGGATCATCACTTTCCGCCACAACGTCACAGGAAGTGTAAACTTACTCAGAGAAGTTGAGGAAGACGAAAAGCGGACATGGCAGAACGAGACCCAGTATGAGCAAGATGTTTTGGTACAAGCTCAAATAGCCTCAAACAATTCCCGTAACTTAAAAACGGAAATAAAAAACAAGAGCTATGGACGCGAAACATAAACAGAAGGAAACTCTAATGTCTCCAAATGAAAGAAAGATCAGAAGAAGAGACGAAGATAGGAGAAGAAAGGAGAAAGAAACTAAAAGAATGAAATAGAAGAAAACTTATTAATAAACCCGACAGAACACGGAAAGGCCCTCGGAGAAAATAGTATGAAATAGAAAACTAAAAGAAGTTTCCAGAACAAGCGAAGAGAGAGAGAACCCATGCCACAGCCGCCGTAACCTACAACAACGAACAAGACACCACTAACCCATCGATAACATGCCTCCATTCGATCCGTCACCACCTCGGTGCATTTACATGATTACTGGAGACGAAGTCATCGAACGCATAAGAAAAGTAATTAAAGCACGGGATCAGGGCCTAAGAATAGATGCCATATGAAAGGCAAAGGATCGTAAGATCATAATAGGGTGCAGCGACAAAAACGAAATCAAACTAAATCAAAGGACAAATAAATGGTAAGGATGAAACTTGTAGGAGGACATTAAAAGAAAGCACTGCCACTTTCAACAAGTTGAGGGACGTTGTATTGTACCGCAGACGGGGACCTAATAGAAGCACAATAAGAACCAAAAACAAATAACTGAGGGGTGAGCGAGGAAGACTGTTTGAAGTCAAATATAGAAAGACTAAACCCGCTCACCTCCCCACGTGTAGTACTACGAGTAAGTCACCTGTCTGGGGATCATGACGCGTCAAGGCTGTCATATGCCGACTCTGCAAAGAGCACAGTAGACCAGCCGCCGCTCGTAATGGCTCCAATGTTTGTACACATATTTAAGGACTTTGTGTAGAAGTTAGCTGAGGCAAGTGCAGCTACCGTGGAGGACCCCACATGCTCAAATCAGTGATGGCTGGCAGGAGAACATCCATCTTAAAAGCGTGGTAAAAACTGCTCTAGGGCAAAGCATGACAATATACAGCATATCGCCGAAGCGACTCCCGCCCGATGGAAAGGGACGCATTGGCAAGGTCATCAGTAGCTTACTTTGCCAATGCTACCAAACTGTAGACTGCTGATAGGATTCATTGCCCAGTCAGAAAAGGGCCTACCAAAGAGAGCGGCGATCGTCGGGAGCTAACAAACCATCCGCATGTAAATATCTTCAAGACCCCTAAAATAAGCATTAGAACAGCACTCGCATACTGAGCATTGTAGTACACTGTGTCATTTGCACTATAGGGGAGGTCAGTTCCAGAAATGAGGCATACAGTCAAACTAAATTAGATATTAAATTAAGCAAAGCATATGAACTAAGCACATAAGTTAATAAAAATAATGTAGTAAATAAATAATAAGCACTAATAAGTAATTGTGATGACATAGATGGCCACAACAATTTGCCAATGTAAAAATAAAATTCAAGAGATGGTGTATAAGAGAAGTTTTTAGAAAATAGAGACTTGAAATAATATAAATAAGTAGCATTGAAATTGAAATAGGAAAAAACAAGAAATTACTAGTTAATACTAAGAAAACATGTATCAAAATTATATATAAGAACTTAATGTAAAAGTACGAAATGTAAGTCAATATAGTTGGGAAAACGTCAGCATACTGTCCAGAAAGGTCGCCTATGAGTAAATGCATTAAGGAACAAAACAAGACAAACATTGTAACTGGCAAAACTGCACCCAAAACATTGTAATATTTGAAAGATAAAGAACATAAAAATGAATTATGTCAGTGCGTCCGACCCATATATACTAGAGCGAAGCGAAAAAAAAAAAAACTAATAAACCTTTTTTTTTTTGCCGTTGGTGGAACTACAGCTTTTTTACGGATTCCCCGCCGCCAAAGTGAGGGGGCAGCGAGGATATGTGGGCCCTGGACCAAGATGGAGCGGTTGCATACCCACTCAAAACCAACGGTTGTTCTCTCTCTTGTCGCTGTAGCCGGGCCGCGGCGCTGATGTCTTCGCCGACCCTGGCGCGACGTGGCCCTCGCCTCGCCCTTCACCGCGTGTTGGGACACCTGAACGTCGCTTAGGCGCCGTGCCGAACAAACAGCACGGCGCCCCTCTGGAGTTCTTCTTCCGGGCGGCGGGCACCCTCCTGCCGGCCGCCCAGGGGCTCAGTGCCGTGGAAGGTTGCGCGCGTACGCCACCGGCGCCCTGGCCCTTCTTTCTGTGGATAGCCAGGCGCCTCGGCCTCCTGTCCCTTCCGCGGCCTCCTTCCGCCATCATCACGTCCTCGCAGCGGGGCGACGGCGCCCGCCGACCTTCGCCCAGCATCCTGCGTACTTACGGCAGGAAGCGAAAGGTCGTGCCCCTGACACCAGCGTGCAGCTCTCGCGTTGCCGGACCCAGGCTGCGCACTCTTCCAGCGCGTGTTGGGCTGTCTCTCTGGCATTACACAGTGGTGGCACTCTTTCCGTAGACTCCTTACCGGCCACACGCGGCACAGGCGGCCTCCCGAAACAGCCATGTCCCGAGAGAACCTGCGTCAAAAGTGAATGTTAGAGCCGTGTCCTCTTCTAGCCACCACTTAATACGGGCGTATGGTTTACTGTATGATGGCCGGCACTTTGGGGGTGCTCCAGCCGCAGCTCCACCCCGTATTGCAAGGAGCGCACCGTCTCTGCGCCCCTTATCTCTGGTTGGCTGAAGCCCCGAGACCTCGCCTCGCGCCAGGAAGAAGAGTGACGCGAGATTTCGTTCAGGTCCCAGGGCAAGGAGCCAGCCATCAGGCACGCCGCCGCCCTCGCCGGAGATGGTCCGGTAGCCCCAGACGGCCCGGACTGCCAACACCCTCTGAGTTCTCTTCAGCACTGCCGTGCTCTCCTTGAGGTGTCATCGGCCCACACGGGCGCCCCGGCACAGGACTACGGGACCTGACGACTCAAGTACAGGCGGCGACATAGAGCTGCTGTCCCCTCCGGTGTTAGGAGCAGTCTGCCGAGAAGCCGCCGCTGCTCGCTAATTTAGGCGCGAGGCGCTCAAATGGGCGCAAAATCCCATCATGGCTCCAGGGACCAGGGCCGGAGATAATTCATCGTTGGCTTGATGTCGACGTGGGACGCCGCAACGATACCGGGCGTCCGCAGGCGCGTCCTGCGTCTGTGTGCA
>JAGSMT010000686.1:0-230932 GCA_029286875.1 Lamproptera curius
AAGAAAAAAGTTGAACAAAAAAAAAAAACAAAATTAAATACGTACAGACAAATAAATACATAAATACTACATTATTGAAACAATAAATTACATTGCATACATAGATAAATTAACTTTGATCTATGTATGCAATATATTATATTTATTCATATCTTATGTATGTATAGATAAATATAAAATAAGTATATCATCACCCATTAAGTTATTACTTTTAAATGTCATGATCCTTTCGTCCATATTCGTTAAGACAATGTGCATTCTTTCATAGGACAGACTGTACGGGAAAAGAAAAGTGCATGAAGTCAAAACGGTAATAAGGTCATTGAAGTAAGCGTTTAATACATTATTTAAATATTTGAATGGTTAAGTTGTATTACATATTCTCACACTTTTCTCACACTTGGTATTTACTGCTGAAAAAAAGGATATTATGATACAATAGACGTATTTGATAAGTTAACGTCTTTAAAAAGAATAATATACATGTGAAATGTTTTCAGTTGTAGAGACGAATGAAAAACATTTAAATATTCCTATAAACTATTTACTAAAGTAAGTTAACAATATATTAACTTGTAAATTTTAAGTTTACATAACACGCAACCATTTAGATTATGAATCGTTCCATTTCAGAAGTGGAAAGTACGTTTGTTCCCAAGTGACATATTGTTAACACGAACAGTTGTACCATAATACATTTAAACTGTGTCAAGTCGTAAGTAGGACTTTCTTGAAGTTCCTTAACAGCTACCCTTACATTGTTAATAATATTTAATAAAAGTTTGATTTGCTGAAGGTCCCCCTTTAGAAATAAGCTGTTATATATTAATATTTAGTACCTTTAATATTCTTGTACTTTTGAAAGAACTTTAAGTATTTTATAAGATAAGAAAATACTTAAGCAAAACCTATTACTTTCTCTATGGAAAGATTATACAGGAATTATATATAAGCTTCTTTATAATATAAACATAGGTTAAGTCTCACAAATATAAAAAAATGGGTGCGTGTACTTATGTACGCGTGAGAAGATATACTTCTTTGGCATCATTAAAAATAGTTTTTAATTGCATGCAAATAATTAATTACAATAAAATAATGAGAAGGATTGGAAAAGCTATAATCAACAAAGTTCAGTTTAAATTTGAAAAATTAAATAAATAAATATTTATTTTCTTACATTAAGTCTAATATAAATTTCTTATTATTCGGAATTGTATTTTTAATTAAATGATGTCCACTTCCATAGTATCTTCCGTAATGTCTGAATCGGAACTTCAGTTATCAATTTTATCAAAAATTTTCTTTAAATTTATTGAGTTATTTTTATAAATATTTATTATTTATTCAATTTAATAACAATATTAAAATTAATATTATAATTTGATGTTCAATTTTAATTTTATCACAAACTTTTTATTAAATGTTTTATTAAATTTATTTCTTTATTTTGTGAATATTAAATAACCAATAATAAGTATTTAACATTAATAATTTAATAACATTTAGTGTTAATAATATTAAATAAAAGTATTTTAATTTATATCAATAAATAATACATACGGATAGTTCACCTCAATTATATCGGAGCACTTGAAAAAGTATATAAGCAATTTTTTTCAATAATATTCACAAATAGTAATTAACATCAATCAAAAATAATTAAGACAATTAAAGATGATAGATTTACAAGAACTAATCATAAATAATTCGATTAAAATTTATGGATTCACAAGACGTACTTTTGATATATCCATATAACTGGTAGTTCAGCGCTATCTGTTGCCTACAAATGTAGAATTCCTCAGAGATGTTGAGCTTACTTGTACAGGGTACTATAAATCAGAAGCTTTGATTATGTGTGACTAGATGGCGCTTATCTAAAACGTATTACATAGATAAATCACAATGTTGATATATTAAATGAATAAAAATATTACCATTATATCAAGTTGAATAAACATCATTACAAATATTAATATATTTATATAATAATATATTTAATATATATATTTAATATAAATTTAAATAATATAAAATATATTATTAATAATATATATATATATATATATATATATATATACCAAAAACGAACCTTAATCCTAACTCATAGAGCACATTATGCAACAACTATCGCAAATAAAAAACGACAACTCCATTATCACTACACAAAAATCAACCTTATCACTATGTAATATGGACCTTATTACATTTCACCCTTTTCATTATTAACTGTTAATTTTGTGTCACAAATCGTAAAATTTTACTCTCATCATTTTTCTATAACACGCCTAAAAAGTATAACTTCAATAAACTCAAATTATTATACTATAAATTTAATATGCATTAATGCAATGGCGCTTTTCGCAGGGCTTTTTAATAAAGGAATTTCAAAAACATGAAGCTAGCTGATTAAAATTTCCCTAAATTTATTACTTAACAATTAAAAATTATAATTCATAACTTGTAGTACAACATGTCATTTCGTGCAATAAGAGATAAGTTACTCACTCTATATAAGTATACATTTCATTTCAAAAACAGTCCGTTGCAGCAGCCGTCCGCACGTGGTCGCCGCAGTCTTCTGAGCTCGCCGCGCAGTTTCCATTGTCCGCTTCCGTGAAGTCGTCGCGCTGCACCATCTGAGTTTTATGAGTGCACCTGCGCTCATAGAGCTTTTGTCGCACTGCTGACGTCACCGCAGTTGCGATTTATTGCGCGGTCGGCTTATGCACAGCTGTGTTTTGCAACTCGTTTGCCTAACACAATTGTGTTGCTAACCGCTTGTTGAACCGTTCTTCTTGTTTCTTAGGGTAACTGTCTTGTTTCTCGGCCGAACTAGTTGTTTTTACAACTAGACTAGGCCGCTTGGACGTTATAATATTTTGTTTCTTTTGTAGAACCTGCCACTACATACCTCCTTGCCGAGCCCGGCAGGGCGGGTAGGATTTCTACGCCCGGCATTCGCCGGGATTCACCGTTTGCGTTGGGTAACGCAACCCATGGCTCATCCAAACTAGGCGCGACCTTACTTGTACGATGGTCGACCGGGAGCTCAGTAGTCGCTTTGGTCTCGATACCAAGGCGATAAGTGAGAAACTCGGTCGAAAGTTGTACATAAAACTGACCGACGCAGTACACCATCTGATCTCGGAATACGCTCCAAACCACCCATCTCCTTCCTCAACGCCTAGACCGACCCAACCATTTCCTGCTGATGAAAGTGACGGTAACTATGTCGACATTAGTATTCGGACGGAATCGGATATAGACGTCCAGGCGTTACCCAATCCCCGACGACGGTTTCAAAACCGTCAAATCAAAGAGGAAGCGCAAGGTCCACACCTCTTCACCCGCACCCGTCCTTCCCGTCAAGGCTGCAAAGCCCGACGCTCCCACCACCTGCCCACAGCAGGCCGCCAAACCGTCGACCTCCCAGTCGGCAAAACCCCCCTCTATCCATCCCACCGATCCTAGGTGCCCCGCCGTCCCAGCCTTCCCAGGCACGGCTCCCCATAGGGAAACACCCTCCACCGATTTACCTCCGCTAAATGGAGAAGTGGGTCGAGATTCGCTGGGCCCTATCCAATAACATCAAATTCGAGGCCTCTGATAGCAATAAAATTACAGTTAGCCACACCCGACGGGTTTCAGAAGGTGACTTCTTTTCATAGAGAAAAGGAGCACCAATATCATACATTCGCGCTCCCGGACGAGCGCGTACTTAGGACAGTGGTCAAAGGACTGCATAAGTAAAACCCTTGCTCTGAGATAGCATCTGCTATCAAAGAATTAAATATTTCCGCTCTTTCGGTACAACGCATGTACCACCCACGCACCAAACGCCCTTATGGTATGGTGCTGGTTACGCTAGAGCGCTCTAAGGAAGGCAAGCGCATTTACGATGTAGATCAACTGTGTGGGATCGGCCGTATCTCTTTTGAGCGGCCGCATTCCAACGGTCTCCCAGGGCAGTGTCATAACTACCAGTTCGGTTCGGTCACGCTTGCAAAAGCCTCGGGGATCACGGCACCGCCTCCTGTCCCAGACCCAAGGACAAAGAAGTCCTCGCCACCTACGAACCTCCTGCGTGCGTAAACTGCCGCAATCCCGGCCACACGGCCAACTACCTCGGCTGCCCTAAGGCGCCAAAACGCAGAGTTCCTGCAATCCCAAGGGAAGCCTCTTCCAGGCGACCACCAAACCCATCCAACAACACCGCATTCCCACCCCTCCGTCCTTCCAACGCTTGGCAGTTCCACCCGCGTGGCAACAGCCAGCGCCGGAGCCGACTCCGAGCGCACAGCGGCCCGCCGCCGCCTCAAATAGCCAGCATGCTAGCCATAGCAATGGCAGCACTGGCAATAATTGCTCGTCATTTTTTATCTCTTTGATCTAGACGAATTCAATCAAGTAGCAGATGCATTCGTCGCCACCGCCGGCGGTAGGTTGCGACACCCTAGCAGTAGCCAGACACACCCTACACTTAGAGTGTAGGATAAACACACACATTCATGATATAGGCCCCACCGGTGATGTCGAACTTACAAACCCTTTGCTATATGACACGGTAGCTTAACACCAGTTAGATAGGGGCGTTGTTGGAGTTTCTTTTCCCAGCGGCAACGCTTTAAAAAGTGGTAGTAAAGTTTAGATAGAGCTCTTCTAGCTATTAAATTATCCTTGCAAAGTGTCTGAATCGAGCCGAGGCGTCGGTACCAGAAAGTTACGGCCCAAGCCGAAGCTCACCATCTAGGGGCCCTTGGTGCAGTTAAATCGCTCGGTGGGGAGACGTGCCTGTGGCAATGGCCACCCCCACATCCGGTATTTTCTAATAGGTTTATTCCACAGAGCACGAGATCCATCAAAAAAAATCCTTTAAAAATTACTGCTAACCTAAAACAAGGTGCAGTTGCTCAACCTTACATTAGGAAGCATTTTAAGCCTATGCGTATTATACTCGCTGAAAAGCAGTTTTAATCAAAATTAAAAAACCAAATAATATTTACCTTTAATGATTAATAGTTTCAGATTTACGTAATTAAAGTAAAATAGTCAATTTACTCACTAGAAATAACCTTTTCAATATAGTAGAATAAGCTGAAGATTTGGAACACAAACTCTTGACACATACACACAATGAAGTATAATCGAAAATAAATATTGTGATGAAAATAGTTAATCATTTTTTTCACCAAATTATTTAATTTATTACTATATATACTATCAAAAGTTGAACGTGGAAGAAACCAAATAATTGCCAACTCAGAGTTTTTAAAGATTATCTTCTTTTAGAGTTTCTTTCGCCGCTTTTTCGCGTCCTATTTCGAAGCGGTAGTAGCGTGTTTTTCAATCAATAAGTAAGCGTCAACTTCCATGCTAAATAAAGATAATTTAATTTAAATCTGAATGGTTGATGTTTATTCGTATACTTTAAAAATGTTACGATAAAAACTGCTCCAAAAAATTTCAGTTTTAGCAGCTAGAAAACAAATACCCTTGTCAACTAATCAACCCTTCGATTTGATTTGTTGATAAAGGGCAGTTATTATTTTTGCTGCAAAATTGTACTGCGAAATGTAGTTGAAATGGTTCAGTCTTTCAAAACCAGCGTGCATAGAATGATATCAATGTGAGTTATATTAATGTAGAAATCATTGCGCGTTTCACCTTCGCCTAACATTATAATAGTAAACGGGTTATATTTTATCTAGAAGAAGGACTAAACGCTTAAATGTTATAGATTTATTTCAATTTTCTCTGTATTTCTGTTTCTCTGTTATTAAATTCTGACAAGATTTAACATTTCTGATATAATGTAGTAAATTATTTTTATTAACTATACGTACAAAAAAAATAATAGTTTAAAATTAATATTTAACAGTCATATAATTATATTTCAATAAAAAACTTTGTTACTAAAGTATTTTTAGGGCTACTTTCATAAGATAATGTTAAAGTACAGCATTTATTACAAATCATTATTCAACAACATCTTATCTAATATTATCTCATAAACAAAGATAAACCTAATTAAAATTTTAACGATATGTTTAGACATGGGTATCTCTTTCAACTCAGAGTCCTCATGTCTTTTACTTGCTTTTAAAAAGTATAAAAGGAAAGCACTTGTATCGTTCAAAGGACGAAAGAAACGTGAACACTTGAATAATAGAAACGCTATTGTTGAAATAAAATAATGTTGACTAGTATTCAAACATTTGAATACTTGTCAAAATTATTTTATTTCAGTTACGCGTTGCAACTCTGACAAATCTGTTTTTATATATAAAAATGAATCACAAAAAAATTGTACCCATTGCCTCCGATAAACTGCAGTGAATTGATTCATGATTTTTATTTTGTTTTTGTTAGAACAAGGTTTCCAAGTTTAAACAAAATAAATATTATTTAAACTAACATCACATCAATTTCAATCTTATTATATGAAAGGAAAGCGACGACGACGACATCATGTGGTCGGTTAGCAATATTTTAAATTTAAATATAAGTAAAATAATAATAGTGCAGTCACTTCTCAACAAAAAAATAAGGTGTTTGGTGTATCGTGCGATTATTAAGTACTTTTTGTGTTTAATAATCCATCAACTGAGAATAATGTACTAAAGCCTTTTTGACGTAAGCATATTTATTACTGTAATGTTTTGAGTTGCTGGATCGAATTAAAACAATCGTATTTTATTAAATTTTAGGGAGGTAAGTGTTGAAAATTACAAATTTTTAAAGATATATGATACGGATCATATATGAAATTAAAATTTAACAATATAAAAGCCAAACATACGTTTCAATAAGCGTAAAATAACTCATAAACAATCTCAAAATAATAATATTTTGAGATTTTTTATCAGTTTAGCGATTGACATCAGGATTAGTAAATAACAAAGTAAAAAAAATCGCTTAATTTTGAACACTCTTAGACTGATATGCGTCTTCTTTATAATTAACGTATATAAAAAAAAAACAAGTTAATATTTATTACAGAATTAACTAAAATTAAATTCATATTTATTAATTATATCCCAATATATTTTAACTATGTCGATAATAATCATAACATGGATTCAAAAAGAATTTTCTGAAGTAGAATATCTTTTAACAACTTTCTTTTATTTTTAAAATAGTGAGTTTCAGTCTATATGTCAAGACCTAACAGAAACAGTTTTCAATTTGCAACGTTATCTATCCCAGGTGATTGTGTTGCTTCCATTGAAACCATAACAAAGCCGAGTTCGCATGACAGTCTATATTGTTTCAACAAGGTATGTTGTACTGAACAAATGTTTACGTCTAATGTAGCAAAATATGTACTTTAGGCACATAATTCAATCGTTTCATTTTGGCTGGACCACTTTGTATTAATATAAATTAAAAAAAGTAACTTAGACAGTACCGTCTTTGTAAATAAATGTTTACTGACCATAATTAATAATCAAAATCTTGCTTAATTATAAACAAAAATTACGCAGAAATAAAATAATGAACTATAAAATTTATAAGCCGAGATTTCAAATTTCTTATCTTATTACAAAAATGAATTATTTTAAACAAAAAATACGTTCGCTAGGAATTGAGTAGCGGACGTATTTTTATATATACTATATACTACATCCTTCTGTTGATAAGTAAGTCAGAAACTAAGTAAGTCAAATTTATTATCAATATTTCATGTATAAATGTATTAAAATTATTACTTAATTAAGCTTCCGGTACCGAGGGAGCTAATTATTGGCTTGTATTAGAATATACACATATGTATACCTCCTTTACCGGAAACTTTTTATTTGTTTTCAATTAGGCCATAATGTTTGAGTCGTAATTAATCCCTTTGTTAATTTAAGAGTATGGTGTGCCTTAATATGTACATAGTTCATTAGTGTCTAATCAACTCAATTATGGCCTAAAATTATGATTGAATGCAGTAAAAGTAAAATTATGTATGACTGTAATTAACAATACATAATTATAAAAAGTGTTTTAGTTGTGTGTGTTATGAAAAGTTTAGAAAAAGACAAACCTTTGTCTTATTTTTTGTATAATATTATTTGTTATCCTTATATGTTTCTTCCACGAAAAAATAATAAAAAGATTCAGATTAAAACTTTATAATTTATGTCCCAGCCATAACATGCGATGAGTAAAAACACTGGCCAAAAGAAACTTTGAGGGTACTTTTTGGATTTTTAATCGATGACACTAGAGCGTACACCGTATCGTTATAAAAACGCCGTGTAGTGTAATTAAAATAATACTTTGGAAAAAAAATAGGTCTTGCGATGATTTGTTCTAAGTCGGTTTGTTATAATGCGAGTACAACTGAAGAACTTAACATTTGACGAACAATATTTTTTCAACAATGCATAAATCTTTTTAATTTTTGTGGTATACAGCTTCAATTGAACTAGGATCAAAGGAAGTACAAAGTTATCGTAGATTTTTGGTACGAACAAAGAAAAGTTTGAGAACAACATAATCTCCGTCAGATTATGTTGTTATGCATTGGTAAACCACTATGACCAGTCTAAATTAAGATTTATTCGCAGTGGGGCTATAGCTTCCTCAAAAAGGAAATATATACAGATTTCCATAATAGAATTTAATAAATTATTATTAATTTTAAATAAAGTTCAAGAAATGTATACAAATAAGATGTCAAAAAGTCACAATCTTATGTCATATTAAACCAAACAAGTAAAATTTTTACCAAAAAATATGACTGAATTCAAACTATATATAACCATTTTATGTAATAGCAAGCGGGTGTCAACGTGCCCTTTGCAAGAAACTACCCGGCGATGACTCTCTTACATCGTTAAATATAAATTTATAATTATGCTTTGTTGATCCTTATCCAAATAAATATATTTTATGTATTTAAAACATGCGATTGGCCACTTTTTAATAATTATCACCTTCGTGGTTAGAATGTTGCTATAAAAAATGCAGGTTATTTTAAATACAATCTTCGATACGAAAAGCAATATAGATAATTACGTTATTTTTTTAGTATCTAAATATTATAATTATTAAACAAAGTTATATAAAATGTTATGTTGCATGTAGTGTTGCACACACTCATTTGGTATTGACATCTCCGCTAAGTTTACAGCCTGCAACTGATTTGTATTTCGGGTCATCTTTTTAAAAATTTCTTGTACGTTGGCTGAAAGAAAATAACCGAACAGCACCGGCCGTTGTTTTGGTTTCGGCTGAAACTAAGCTTACGGAAGCTGAAACTTTCAAGTTTTTGGTCCGGATTCGGCCGAACATCCGTTTTGCCGGACTTTAGTGATACATTATAAATAGATCCGCTGGTGGTTGCTACTCAATAGACCATATTATATGCAACACCACACACATCTATTTTCAAGCATTTTCAGCGCCGATGGGCAATAAGAGGTTTGAAATTATTCGAAAAGATAGAAAGATAGATAGCTGATTTGTTGTCCATTGGTTTTAAATAACCAAGGGTGTTTTCGGAAGCACGTTATATGCCATTTGTTATACCATAAATGACCACATCAATGAGATTATTAACTAAGCTACTGCAGGCCCCTGTAGTTTACAGGAGACCGTCTGGTGGGTACCACCATGCCTATATTTCGCCGTTATAGTTAGTAGTGAAAACACTGTTGTGGCCCGGCTTCGAACGGCGCTTTCCAGCCAGCGTGAATTTACTGCAAATGAGAATTAACACCGAGTGTCCTGAATGGCAGCGCGTTGGCTGACATGACTGAGACACACGTTCAGGCGCGATGACCACTTCCCATCAGGTGGCCTGACTGCTGTTGTCCGTTCATAGCATATAAAAAAAAAGTTGCCCAATTAACAATAAACGCAGTTTTTCGACCACTACGTACAAAATTGGTGAAATAACAACCTATATAATTTGATCAGTAATGTAGCCTGGTTCTACAACTTTTACAGTTTGTATGGCATTATTCTGATATATATTTTTCATTTATAATAGATCTTCAAAAGACATACTGGATTAATATAGTAAATAATTTGATAAAGGTCGGGATAAGGAAACACCGTGAATGGGGTGTTTTCAAGTTAAAAGCCACACCCATTGAATAAGTATTCCAAAGGACCTTCAAGTTTAACAGGAGGAATTTCATTCATCACTTGGTTTTAATAAAACATTGCAACTTAAAAAAACGAACTAATAAAAATCTTTCCCATATAAATACCAGCTTTGACAGGACAAGCAAAACACATATTTTGCGTAATACCCTCTAGGTGAACGGAATAAAATAACCACATTTTTAATAGATCTTTTAAAAAAATCCCTGTGTTCCTGGTGTGATGCCTTCATGTGCTTTAAAATTTTCAAAAACCGTTATGAGGGATGATTACTAGTTATGCCTATTTCGAAAAATATATTTTGATATTCTTTCTATCATAAAGAGGTAAAAGGGGATCCTCTTGCCATGATTTGCCCAACATATTTAAGAAACAACTATTTTTAGGTGTTTCCATCATAACGCGGAAAACACTGCCTGGCAAAGCTAGACATTAATAAGTAAATAAATAGTAATCTGCGTCTACTAAAAAGTTGTCTTTCTAGAATAAAAAAATAAAAACTGTGGTAGTCAGACTGACCAACCACACGACAGTCAACACACATTCCCATCCAATTCATCAATTAATATGATTTTTACCAATGTTGGATTTGAATGAGTATATCAGCCGCGCTGCTATTCTCCATAAACCAATATGGGTGCTATTTATACCACTCAGATTCAAAACTTGCTGACTGATTTGTCAATTCTATCACCTGGGAACACGGCCATGGAAGATTTAAGATTATTTTGATAGAATGTTTGCATTTGCATTACCAATGTATTGTGGCACTTGATCTGTCACGCAAAGGAATCATCATCAGCCTGGTGATAATTCCACGTTGGAAATAGGCCTCTAACACATCCCCGCCATCTATTAGCTTGGAACGTATTCCACCACCTATCCAATGCGGGGTTATGGCGGATCAGACTATACACGCCCACCGACGCATGTGATCATCTTACTTTTTTCAGATAATTGGGTGATCAATCTAAATTGCCCCAACCAACTAGAAACAACAATGAAAATTCGAAAGGGAAACGTTGAAGTTATAAGCAAGATATGAAATTAAATAAACTGACTTAAACGTCAACCTGCCTCATTGCTCTGAACACACCCCAGTTTCCTTCCTGACATTGAACTATTTAGGCTGGCTGAGAGCCACCCAATTCATTCACACCAAATCCTGCACACATCTGTATACGCTCCGGTTCTACCTCATACTCCTTTGTAACAAACTTGTTTAATAAAGACCCAGGCAAATTCCACAAACTGTTGCCGTCAAGCATTTATTCATTTGGAATTTATTATTTTATGTAAATACGTAAACTAATAAAATAAAATGCTTTAGACTATATTTTTATTAATAAATAAAAATCAACAAATAATAAGACAAAAAATAAAAAATGTCACCAAATCACGTTAAAATCTTTTTCATTTCGAACTAGGTATGTTGCTCGTGAAATAATTTTTATTCTTAATTGTTTCTTGCTGTTGTTTTTGTTACTGTAGTTAGCTGCATATATGCCTGCATTATCGTTTTCACAGCTCACTCCACAGCTTGAATATGACATGGTAGACGCAAGAAGTGCTGACTCATCATCGCCAATTGATTCAAATCCAGATTGAAGAGTCCTTATCTGCATTGGTCATCATGCGAGCAAAATTGCCATGTATCAAATCGATGAAGACGGAAGGTTAAACTATCTAGGCACATCAAAAGACTCGAAGCCGAAGGATCCAGATGATTAGTTCGTAAAATGCTTCTAGCGTGGCAATTGTCTTACATGTTTTTGTTTGTCAGATAACATAGACACAGCAAATTCCTTCTGTGTGTTCAAAAATTATTTTGTCATTATATTCAACAAATTTTTAATACTTATGGAAGATATCGACAATTTTATACCAACTTCAAAAGTGGCTCTTTGCTCCATCTTTGCTATGTCGGATTTAATTTGATTTCGAACCCAATGGGAGTACATACTAAAACTGCAAGTAGCGAGTTGTTCTTTGAGGGTACCTAGACACATATTTAAGCCGCAAAACTTGTTGGCTTTGTTAGCCACTCCAAGTAGACAATCTTCCCGGAGAGCCGATTAGACAACCGTCAGAAGAGCGCTTTAACACCGGTGACGGGTAGATGACATCATGAAAAGGCAACGTTGATCGAACTGAGGCTTTATATTTGAAATGCTTGAAAATACACCTTATATTTTTCACACACCACAACACGGCGCTGCAATCATTCAATAATCTTCCGATATCACCGGTCGCACCTGGTCGATGTAAACGCTTTTCTAAGAGCTGTATGATTCTGCTGTATTGACTGGTGTTGGTTAACGTCCCATCACAACTTATGTGGCAAGAGGATCCTCTAGTAGAAACATATCTACTCTTGACCTATGGAAAGATAGCAGACTCCAGCCCTTTTTGCAGTTTCTTAACTCGGTTCTTTCTATTTTGAAATATGTTCTTCCACGGATGTTGTTAGTATTTTTTTCCCCTTTCATAACAATTTTGGCCCTTTCTCTTTTCGTCAAATCAAAAATAACATCTCCGGTATAATATCTAGCGGGCCTATAAAGTTTCTCCCGTATTTTGCCCTGTTTCCGTCACAATTTACTTTATCGATTACTTCGTTGTTGATTGTGACATCTGCGCAAAACAGCAGAAGTTGCTCTGTCGGATATCCTGCATCGGTTTCACAGAGAGTTTATAATTCACGAGAGATGTTATTTACATTTTTTTGATGTTGGTTTTGATGAATTTGAGTGTGTATGTTCTTTCATCCTACTCTCTGTGACGCCAGAGGTATTGGATTTTCAAGAGAAAGGCCCGGTTCATGTAAAACGCCAGAATCGTATAGGATTTAAGCTTAATTTTCATCATTTCAAGTTTTTCTTTTACTTATCAATAAATGAACAGTCTCCATGTTCATTAAATAATCATTTTTCTCTCTGTTCTCTGATTCATTAAAAAGTTCGGTTCTTTTCTAGGATCTTTGTCTTTGACACATTTGCAAAACTGTGAATCTTTACACTTACGTGACCTTAAATCAAACAGTCTTTCAAAATTTTTATGAAAATCTTGAATCTTTTCTTCTATCAAATACCAAGATTTTTCATATTTTTACAATTATGTGGTAACCAATCAATTGCATCATTGACGATTACAGATGACAGTAGGAAGGAATGCTTTCCTCTACAAATATTTAACTTTAGATGCCACTTTTTCAGATATACATCTTTGGTTGACGGATACAGAATTAAGTTTCAAGTTAAGGATGTCACATTGGGGTGAATATTTCATAACTTATTTGTAAGCGGGTAATGGATTTTTGTTAATTTCTTCCGGAACTCCAAAAATGTGACAACTTGTGGATTTTTGAGTATTATTCGAAATTTCCATGATGCACAACGTCAGGCAAAATAGCAAAAAATACAAATGCTTGTGACCATTTGAACCACTAGCTGTACTTGAGACACACGGTGATTGATAGGTTTTTGGCCTGCCCACCTCCGTCCCCCGCACCATAGTGACACATGATAATTCTAATATTTTGTATGATTATTGTCGGTAATATGTATAGAGATACACGTTTCTGAGAATGTTATGAATATTTACTTCCTGCAGCCTATACAACAAACCTGGATACAAAATAAATTAAATTTTAACATGTTTTGATTTAAACGTCGCACGAGGTACTTCCAATGTTAAAATAAATACAAAATACTGCATACTTTTTGTCACTAGCATCAGTTGCGTTTTCCTGGCCATTACAAAATCAAAATTGGAAAAATCTGGATCGACCCATACTATTGCATAATAGTACCAACTAGTGGTCATATCAAATATCGATATGATAAACACCCGCCCGGTCCAGGGTGACGTTATTACCTTCACATTTTTTGAAATTATGCATGCATCGATCGCAAACCTGTCTTTGGATTACAAAAGTCAGACCTAGATGGACTAAAAGCTCACGCCATTTAATTAAGGAAAAAGTGTTACTTGCGTTTTAGAACAGCAGAAGATTAAGAAATTCACATGACCTGGATAAAGGATCTAAGTGAAATCTTGGTGAACATTCTCTTCCTTAATATATATTTACTCGACAAGCTAGATGTTTCCTGCATAAGACAAAAGACATAAGACACCATTTTTGTAATGGATGAATGCATAAAATTCCTCACAGTCCCGAAGTACGACTCTACCTCAACGTAATAATTTGAGCTTTAATTATTATTAAGTATATAAAATCTGTTTATGCAACGTGTAAAATCGATTTTGAAAAAACCATCCCATACGCTTTAAAAAAATTGTAACGTGTATCGCAACATTTTTCGATATGATTACACAGAAGTTATCATCCCATGTATATTTAATGCACAACATTGCCATGAACATGAACCATTGTTTCCCACGCGATAGTTCGTCCACAGTTTCTTAGATGTGTACGGGCTATAACTTTGCGAACGTTTGAAGAGTGGCTTGTGACTAGCCTTTCACAGTAACTGCAATAACTTCAGTGGATGATTCTGATCGTACAAAACCGCCTCCGTAGTCTAGTGGTAGTGGGCGTGTGCTTAGGAAATCGAGGTCAGGGCTTGAACTCTGCGACTCCTGAATAAATTTTAATTGTTGTAAATTTGAAGTTATTTTGGGCAAACTGGGCTGATCAATTTTGGCGAAAGTGAAGACGATCCATGTCGGATGGGCACAGAAAAAATGGGTCCATCTCTACCAACCTGCATTAGACCAGCGAGGGTTGATGTCTGCAAAAACTTCTAAAGGATAGGGGGTGTATTAGCGAGGTCATGTCCAGTAGTGGACTATCACAGGCCAGATGACATGAACTGAATTTGTGGTGTTACGAGCTGAGGCTTAGTTTTGATGTCTTCCAAATTATGTGAACACGTTTATATTAAAGTCACATCTTGTATTCGGTGATGAACACGACAAATGGGCTTGTACGCTATTTAGGTACGTGGACAAAATATGAGTGAAAATAAATAAGATTCACGCTCCTGATACACGCAATATGACAAACTGGCTAGTATGACTTGATAAGATCTAACAGTTGTGATAACACAAATTTAAGCCCATATTGATTGTAAAAAAAGCAAAAACTGTGACAGGTACATTCTGTCGTCCGTTTTCATCTTTACGACAAGGCAGAGTCAATAAACTTAATTTAAAACTAATGCCGATAAATATATAATAAGAATGATATAATTTTAAGACATTTGTTTGTATTATTCAGAGTTCAGAAACTGTTATTTTCTTGTTTCATGTTATTCCTACTTCCATACACATAAAACATGTTTAAAATATGTATATAACTAATCGTTGCTTATCACACATTATTAGATAACTTATCATGAAGTACAGAGTGAAAGTACTGGATAGGAAGTTGAATAAAGGCTTTCTTCCAGAACATATATAAAATAATATTTTGTGACAAGGTTAACATTTATTTGTTTAAATTTGTTCTAAACCAAGAGCAGAAATATAGAACAAAATTTTCAATTTTCTAACATATTGTTTTATTTTTGATAACTTACTTGTATTATCATTTCAGCTATCATAATACAAGGCTGTGTTACTGGATAGAACACTGATGTCATATTGCTACCCCATCGAATTGATCCGATGTTTTGAAATTTATTTATTCACCCGATATCGATGCAATCTTATAAAGAATAGTACAGCATTCGGGACTGTTGTAAAGCTATTGGCACAATATTTTGTATCAACTACAGTACTATAATTTATTTATTTATTTTATTTGCGCAAGTATTTCTTTCGATAATATTTCAAGCACACATCTTTGAGCGTAGACCGAAAAGAAAACAATTTCAATTAAATAAATAACAGTTAGTATTGTTTTAAATATTTTCATTATTTACAACAAGGCTGTGGGTTTTTATTATCTTACAGCAGTTGGTTTTCAGAAATGTTTATTTCATTGAAACTATATTTACAGATAGCTGAAATAAGAAATACAAGTTTGTGACTTGATATCCTCTGGCCCAGAAAATATCGCACAATGGTGTTCTATTTTGTTGTGACTTTAGATCATATACTAATTTTAAAATTCAATGTTTTGATAGAAAGTTAGTCAACGTCGCTCTGATTTATGCTTTTCAAAACACAATTTCACAAGCACAGCTATTCATTGTTCTGTTACAACACCATACCTATTTCAGCGATTCCTGCCACGCACACAAGTGGGCTAGAATTCTACTTATTTTACATTGTAGACAATTAACTTATACAGATAAATTGAAAGGAGAATATAAGTCATGACGACCACCATTTTTATAGATAAACGGTCACTTAAAACCATGACCTGATGATGTTAATGATTGCACCTAAAACGTTGGAAAAGGTCAATGACTGGTATAAAATCAATTAGATTAGTATGTAATGACAGACTGAAGATTGATTAACAAACAGCTTTTTCTGGTGATATCGTGCAAAAATTATACAAAAGAGTTAATTGTAAAAAATTACAATCTTTTTTACTTACTTTCTTATTAAAATATAAGAGTAATTCTTGTGTGGATACGGAGCATATCACCAAGAACATAATTTTAATGTTTTAATTCAACTGTTAAAAACAAAGAACAAAAGTTGATTATATTCGTTGCAAGCGTGTTGAAACAAATTACCGGAAATAGCTAATAAATAACGGATATACAGTACTAATCGTATCCGCTGTTGAATATGTCAAGTAAATATTTCATATAGGATACTTACGACTTTTTATTATCTTGTTTGTAAAAATTCATTTAACTTATCACGGTACGGAGTGGCGGGCTGTTAGACGCTATTATTTTATATTATTCGATATTTTTTTAATTGATGGTTTGGTATAAAAATAAATTCATGTTATGAAGTTATTTTTGTTTTTAAAATAAATAAAAATTTTACTATAAATTAACTCTCATCAAAATTAATAAATTTTTAGCAATTACTTTATTATTGTACCACCTACTATTACCAATGAAAAAGTTTATAATATTCATCCGCGCCAATTATTGACACACACAACGCAACCATAGACACGCCACACCGTTATAATCGCATTGTAGCAAAACATTTTTGTAATCAAATAACAATAGTGTCACTGTTAGAAAACACACAGTAATTATAAATTAAGATGGGCTATTCTATCTTTTTAAGTTGATTAAATCAGATGGTGGCATCTATATTTCAAAATTGGTTAATTATTTTAGATGTTCATCCCGTGGCAAAACATCGCACAAGAGATTTCCATATATTGAAGAAGATCTGATTTCAGCAAAACAGCCGCTATGTATTCGTCCGATTTCGAGCAGCTCGTCTCGATTCAAAGGAGCCAGAGTCGCACAAGGCCTTAACGCACATAATGCCGTATAGAAGACCAGCCGAACTGAAACGACGTTAGACGATGCACTGGCTTTCAAACCACACCTGCCCATCGGGAGTGGCAAGGCGTGAGGTTTTTTTCTGTTACAGAATTTCGGATTCGGTCACTGCGCTCAATGTCATGACAGGAAGCTAAATAGCTAATATCATATTTTGTGAAAATTTTTTTCACATTCCCAATAAGTAATTTATTAATACCACAATCATTTAAAAAAATACATTGTCATTACTTAGAGCCACAGAAAATGAAGGTTATTTTCTTTTCAATTGTAATTGGTCGGTATGCAGTTGTATTCAATTCTAAATTCATAATGCAAAAACTTTTGCTTTATATATCTAAAACGGACTGGAATAGATTATAATCAGTAGTTTAGAACACAATCATATAATGTATTTACGTGTTCATTAGATAAGGAGTATTTTTATAGTTCTTTGTTTTGCAAATACTTTTAAATTATTTAATAACATAACCTTACAGTGGTTATTCATATTCGTATGTTTTAAGGTTTATGTTTCAAAATCTTAACTAAAATAAATAAATAAACAGTTCTTAGTTTAGTTTTATATAGCCCCACGGTATAAAGTTCATCGAAAAATCGTTTTATATGGCCTACAGTTGACTTCCACAAACAGTGTTTTAATATGATGATTAAATTATATATATTTGCTGAGTGATAATCACGAAGTGCGGTATTGACTTGAAACATTGGCATTAATTCACAGATTAGTGTGGTGATATTGATTTTGACTTTCATCTTTATGTTTGTGTTGGCTTGTAATCCATGGGTCGATGGCCAGCGTAAATGAGTAACGAAACAGCCTTAGATGGTTTTCACACCCGCATAAAACCATCTGAGGGCAGTTGCCAGGAACAGGCGTACCTGCTTACTGATATATAGAATTAGAGCAAATGATCAGCCTTGGTTAGTGATGACAATGCCAGTCGCTTTAAAAGAATCAAGAACAGGGTCAAGATGGTGAAGAAAGCTTGAACAAAGAAAAACATGGAAAATGGCTTGAGAAAGGTACTGTAAACTCCTTAACCTGTATTATCTTATCTATTACTAAATAAGCAACACATTCAAGGACTTTATCACACACATTTTCAAGGATACCTGATTAGAACATTGCATTATAACTAGAAATCTCTTGTTCTCCGTAATTATATATTCTCGCTTTAAACAATCTCAATGCTAATTGTTTGTTTAACGTTCTAACATAATGTTGATACTTAAAAAGCATATCATAATGTTCCATGAAGAATGGTAGTTCAAATTATTACCTATTTTCACGGAATAATAAACTAAGAGGCAATAGTCATTCTAAAAGTTTAATCTCGTAGTGTAATGATTGTAAATTAAGTTCTTAATATTCACTAAGTTTTTTATCCACGTTGAAACAGCTACAGTTCACCAGAAAATTAACTCAAACCATTTCTCATAAGTAATGTTAATTATTACAATATGGTAATTGATGTGTTAATGGATTCATTATATATATGCATATAACTCAACCATTTTTTTATTTAACAACATGTTATATAATATATCTCTGGTGAACGTCAAAATGTGCCAAATTGGAATCGTTGCGTGTGTGGTGTGTCTGTGTGTGTGCTGCAGATTTTAAGAATAAAAAGGATAAAACAAAATGCTGAATCAAATATAATTGTAAAATACTGGGCATATTAAAGCAGAGAGGCTGGAAAATCTTGGAATTCGAAATTAGACGGATGGTTTAAAGTAGGAAACGACGGATGATGGATACACGTCTTTGTTTAAATTCATGAGGTGCTTTTATGAGGTAGCTATCTTATTAAGTTTAAAATGACAAGCGTAGCAGTTGTTAGCTGAAATAATGGAAATATATATAAACCAATATCTGTTAGTTTTACCTACTATACACAAAATTAATTGTAAATACTCTAAGCCTACTTAATTTTAAAAATTTTATAACTTAGCAGCCAATAGCGGAGTTTTATACATCTTGTTTTTAATAGTTGTTACTCAAAAAAGAATGTAAATTGAACATTAACTTCATACTGAAGGAAGACAAACAATGTCAGTTGTTTTCTTAAGCTTTTACATTAACTTATACTATGTTATTTGAACAAATATACATCGGTTATGTCGCATGTAGAAAAACGCGTTTAAAATTTTTTTTTCTTTATTATGTGTTGTGTAATATTAATGCGTCAATATTTAATACCGGCAGTATGTGAGCCAGATAATTAAAATAAATTTCGGAATGTAAGCTGGAAGATATAAACAGTGCTGGAAACAGATTATGTTTTAAATTCAATACAAACATTTTTCGTTCGAACGCTTTGAATCTTTTAAAACACTGGAGGTGTATAAAAAACACCGACTGGTGTTTTGAGGTGAGTCGATATTGTACTTCCTAAAGTAGCCAATAAAAAAGATTATTATGTTGTACGAATTAATTTACATTGTTGAAACATTGGCTGAGTGGAGTTTAGAGAAAAATATCAAAAGTTGGTACACGACGTTGAAATATTTAATTAAGAATTTAAATAACTTTATGATGATTTATTTTTATAAATCATGATGAGTTATTTAAATTTAAATTTTTGAAATTTTCTTGAGGTAAAGTCACTATTTTGTTGGTGATTCAACGATTTATTATTGTTTTATTTCACACATTAAAGCCGAAGGCAGCTATCATTTTGCTTATCTTTCATTTATTTTATTTATTTATTGAATAATTCAATGCCAACTGTTTGACGGCGCTGAAGAATTGATGATTTAATAACACGCAGCTCAACAAAAATTTTTGCAAAACTGACACGAAGTCATTTTTGCAAAAATTTGTTTTGATGAAGAAAAAAGACTGAGCACACACATTACAGGTTGTGAGCAAGTTTTCTTACTATTGCTTCATGGGAAAATATCGAAACTGCACCCGATTGTTGCAAGACGAACAAATAGCGGATATGTATAATGACAGCTAGAATAATAAAATATGTAATTAAAATATGCTATTAAATGAATATCTCTCATAGTAAATATCGATATTTATTTTAATATACATGTAAAATAAAAATATATGGTTTCATAGCGGAAATAGTTATTGGTTAATGTATACACGCGTTATTTAAAGTGCTTTTATTTTTTGAAGAGCACACAGTGCATAACAAACACACACAGGCGTTAGAGGAAATAGTTGGTTAATGAATATTTTATGTATTTAAATGAATAATAAAAATGAGTGGTGCAGATATTATATTTAGAGAAATTTAAATTGAAATTAATTATTTTTAAATGGTAATTGAATTTCACTTTGCTTTTGTATTTCTAATGAGAGCAGAACGATAAAAACAACTTGGTTCCATCTACCCTTTTAAACGTTTTCATCTGCTGGAAAGATTTGGATTAATGAACTTGATTATTGTTTAATCCAAAAGTTGCTGTGGAAATTTTTATTAAGCCTAGCAGGAGACTGAAAAACATTGTAAGAAACGTCCAAAGAGCCCCTCCGGTAAAAAGGTTAAGTTGTCGTAAGATTACAATTTTAGCACCTGACGGAAAATCGTAATTTTTTGTTTTCATTATAATAGAAAATACATCAAACAATAATAGTCAATGGGCTCTTTTGTTCAAGACAAACAAATCGGGTATGGTTGTATCGTCTTTTTTAGCACAAAGAAGTTAACTTTACGATTAGGCATTTGTGATCTCTGTTGACGTCCACGCTTTTTATGTTCTGACCGGAATTCCGTAGGATTTCGTCAGTAGAGTTCGTTTTTAATAAATTTGCATGGTAAACACCGTACCGTGTAGTTGTTAGTAAGCAGCTATGTGAGCTTGGTCTGATTTATATCAGATGTCCATTGTGTGTGTTTATATTAACTCTGCTCTATGGGACCTTTAAGAATGAAAATTTGTCTTTGTATTTAACAGATTTTCACTATAACAGCATAAACTTTATTATTTGAAGTACGTTTATCTTCCCTTTGTAATGATTAAGTACTAGCGCAATTTATTAATAACGCAAACATTTGCAATTTTCGACATTGAGAAATATTTGTTTTTATTTTATTAACGGAGCACTTTTAATGTAGTTGATAATTGACCATGGCTGACTAGACTAGGTCTCTTGCCACCATTTACCGAAATAATTCACGATATTCTACATACTCATACAGTAGAATTATAGCTTATTCATATTTTTAAGGTAGACATAATGGTCCGAACTGAAAATAAAACAATACTATACAGACTTGATGTAAACTAAAAAGACATCTGCAGTGCCGCCATACCCAGTGACAATGATACAAGTGGAATAGAAATTGATTACCGGGCCACACATGTTATATTGTTTAATTACCTAACCACTATTGTCTGTTTGACAGATGCCACAAGTGCCATCTCCCACAGCAGCTAACAGCAAGCAGTTTGACAAATGTTCTATTAATCAGCACGAACTGCAAAAGACATTAAGAATTCACAATGGATTGATCATTTTCAAGCATTCGTTTGGCTTGGTCAGACATACATGACCAAAATTGCAAACAACCAAGTGTGGAAGCTTCAGCCTGTTTAGTTAGTGTTTTTTTTAACATCGAGTTGAAACGATACTGTTGTTTCTAAATCCAGTATAGGACTTTCTCATATTCATTTGTAGAGAGGACTTAACTATGATAAAAAATGAGACAAGAAAAGGTGATAAATATTTTAGTAAAAAAATTTTGCTCTTATTAAAGCGTTACGTCAAAATACGTGTGTATAAGAAGAAACCTCTCACATCCAATACAAAAGCTCTGGTTTTGTGCTTATTTCTTTTTTGTTTTCAAATGGGAAATAAATGATCTTTGTAACTTAAAATTAAAATAGCACAAAGCAAAAGTGGTGTAAGGACTGAACAGCATTCCATTTGGTAGTTGACTAACGGGATTTAAGAATCGGTTTCAGGAATGCTTTTTCCCACACCAATGGTCTGCAAACTGAATGTGAGTTATTGCTTTGTTATCATTTTTCTATATTGGCATGAAGTCACTTGTTGATACTTGTCGACTTTAATAATATCTGACTAAACTTTAACTCACTACTAACCTGCATTGGACCAGTGCAGTAGAATACGGTCCAAAAAACTTCTGAGTTTATGATAAAATTAATAACCATGATTTTATCTTCGACTTCATAACTCTCATTTTGCTTGAAACAGCGTTGTCATTGGCGAGAAAGTAAAATGAAAGAGCGTGAGCACTATAAAAAACATATTTTATATGCGCATAATATACCACAACAAATTAGAAACCATAGAGCAACCGTCTTGTTAATTGGTTGCAGCATGGTCACCTGCTCACGTAAACAATTTGGACCAATCCAGCTCGAGCGACGGCACATGGTAGATCCGGTACGGTTGACCAGAAGCGATGATGCGCGGGTTCGATGACCATTTGCGTAATCCGGCCTGGGACAACGTAAAGGCGAAGCCTGGATTGAAATGCGACAACAGAGCGACAACACCGTCTGATGGCGGCACAGCCGCAGGCGTTCGTGATGCGGTTAGTTCGCGTAAACTTAAAACTATTAGAACGGGAGCGTTGGTCATTCGGCGTCAGTGCGACTTTATAATATAATGCGTCATGGTAGAACCCCGAAGACAATTCTTCGCCGGAAGCGGTGCACTGCCGCCGACCACGTCAATGAAGTATTCTCTCGCATCTCTTTATTCGCGAGATGAGTGGTACTGGGTGAATAAGGAGGGCAGGCGAAAGGCATGATATAGTAAGAAAGGAAGCAAGATTTTATGTAACCTGTTTGCGGCTGTAAGAAGTGACATAGAAATGCGCGCGAACATTAACCAAGTCCCAAGTTGATAACCCAGTGCACAAATCAATAAAAAAAAATTTCAATTTAGCTGAATATTAAAATCAGCCTATCGAATTTTATAAAATAGTTGAAAATGATAATAGAAGTTGATGTGTGAAGACCGCTGAAGTTGTATTATACACATTGGATTATTTACTTCTTGCAAGTATACTATGTTTATTTAATTAACAAACTAGTCCCTTTCGTATTTATTAATTCAAGAGAATAAGTGACAAACTTTACACTCTTTATTTACGCAGTGAATAAAATTGTACATTTTCAGCACTGAAAGAAAGCCATTTTACACGTAAAGCCTTAAAGAATAGAAAGAAAATAGTTAGTTACTTTTGCTAATGGTATAAGTGACGCGTTAATGTGTTAGCCAGCGTGATTGCAAGGTAACTATGGTTGAACTGTGGTATGAACAAAAGTCACTATTTTATGGTTATAACTCAGTTGTAGTAAATCATCAAACATTGTTGGCAATATTTTATTCAATGTGCTGTTTTTATGGTCTAGTTAAATAATCATTACTTAAAACACACTAACAAACAACGATAGAATAAAAATTAACGAACGATAAAGATTACCAATCAGAAAACTTAAAAACTGGTCTGTTGCTGCAAACTGTACAAAGATTTGTTTATATAACTTGCAATCTTATTCGTAATATATGTTTGTTTTCACATTAATCTACACTTATAAAAAGTATGTTTAAAATCTCTTCCAAAATATTCTTGATATTGACTTCTAGATAGTTTATTTTGTTGTTTATACAACAACACCAGTTTCTTTTGTTGTACTGATTTATTTTAAAAGGCTTTTTTTTTATACCGCGTATGCTTTTTGATGTCGAGTGAAATATTTACTCTATTATACACAATCATAATTAGGAAATTTGGTACACAGCTTATATAAAGATGCACATAATCATAAAGAATAGTGAATACTTTTAGATTATCCAAAGAAACAATTTAGGACGATGCGGCTGTCACGCACCTGGTTTGCGCACATCGCTAGTGAGAGATCAAACGAGAGTGCAAACAGGCTGGACGAGCGTGTTGCTAATTGCAGTACACATGCTTTTTAACTGCATTGCGCGCCTCGCCCTGGTCGGTTCTTAATTTTATTGACATGAAATAAAGTTTGCAGTACGAGAAAATTAAACAAATGCGTCAATGGAAATTATATTGTCTTGCCAGATTACAATCATTATGCACATTAGTACCGGTATTACAATTATAATTGCATAAAAGATTCAGATTACAACTTTATAGTTCATGTCCTGTTTCATAACATGCGACAAAACACGGGCCAAAAAAAGAAACTTGAGTTTACCTTTTTGATTTAAATTGATGACATTGAGCATAGTCGTGCTGTTACAAAACGCTGTAGTGAATAAATAACATTTGAAAAAATATATTCATATGATTTGTTCTAAGTCGTTTGTTATAAATGCGAGCAATAACTAAAGAACTTAACATATTTATCGAACAATATTTTTCAACAATGCATAACCTTTACCTTTTGTATGTTTTGAATTTGCATCAAAGGAAGTACAAAGTTATCGTAGATTTTGCAATGAACAAAGAAAGTTTGAGAACAATATAATCTCCGACAGATTATTATGTTGTTATGCATTGGTAAACCACTATGACCAGTCTAAATTAAGATTTATTCGCAGTGGGGCTATAGCTTCCTCAAAAAGGAAATATATACAGATTTTCATAATAGAATTTAATAAATTATTACTATTTTAAATAAAGTTCAAGAAATGTATACAAATCAGATGTCAAAAAGTCACAATCTTATGTCATATTAAACCAAACAAGTAAAATTTTTACCAAAAAATATGACTTACTTCAAACTATATATAACCATTTTGTGTAAAAGCAAGGTGTCAATGCCTTTGCAGGAAGAAACTACCCATGACTTTACATCGTTAAATATAAACTTATAATTATGCTTTGTTGATCCTTATCCAAATAAATATATTTTTGCGTATTTAAAAAACATGGTGATCAATACTTTTAACAATTATCAATTTCGTAGGTTAGAATGTTGCTATAAAAAATGCAGGTTATTTTAAATACAATCTTCGATACGAAAAGCAATATAGATAATTACGTTATTTTTTATTATCAAATATTATACTATTAAACAGTTATATAATATGTTATGTTGCATGTAGTGTTGCACACACTCATTTGGTATTGACATCTCCGCTAAGTTTACAGCCTGCAACTGATTTGTATTTCGGGTCATCTTTTTAAAAATTTCTTGTACGTTGGCTGAAAGAAAATAACCGAACAGCACCGGCCGTTGTTTTGGTTTCGCTGAAACTAAGCTTACGGAAGCTGAAACTTTCAAGTTTTTGGTCCGGATTCGGCCGAACATCCGTTTTGCCGGACTTTAGTGATACATTATAAATAGATCCGCTGGTGGTTGCTACTCAATAGACCATATTATATGCAACACCACACATATCTATTTTCAAGCATTTTCAGTCACTTGATGGGCGTAAGAGGTTTGAAATTATTCCTGTTGGAAAAGATAGAAAGATAGATAGGCTGATTTGTTGTCCATTGGTTTTAAATAACCAAGGGTGTTTTCGGAAGCACGTTATATGCTATTTGTTATACCATAAATGACCACATCAATGAGATTATTAACTAAGCTACTGCAGGCCCCTGTAGTTTACAGGAGACCGTCTGGTGGGTACCACCATGCCTATATTTCGCCGTTATAGTTAGTAGTGAAAACACTGTTGTGGCCCGGCTTCGAACGGCGCTTTCCAGCCAGCGTGAATTTACTGCAAATGAGAATTAACACCGAGTGTCCTGAATGGCAGCGCGTTGGCTGACATGACTGAGACACACGTTCAGGCGCGATGACCACTTCCCATCAGGTGGCCTGACTGCTGTTGTCCGTTCATAGCATATAAAAAAAAAGTTGCCCAATTAACAATAAACGCAGTTTTTCGACCACTACGTACAAAATTGGTGAAATAACAAATTTACATAATTTGATCAGTAATGTAGCCTGGTTCTACAACTTTTACAGTTTGTATGGCATTATTCTGATATATATTTTTCATTTATAATAGATCTTCAAAAGACATACTGGATTAATATAGTAAATAATTTGATAAAGGTCGGGATAAGGAAACACCGTGAATGGGGTGTTTTCAAGTTAAAAGCCACACCCATTGAATAAGTATTCCAAAGGACCTTCAAGTTTAACAGGAGGAATTTCATTCATCACTTGGTTTTAATAAAACATTGCAACTTAAAAAAACGAACTAATAAAAATCTTTCCCATATAATAACAGCTTGATAGTGGACAAGCAAAACACATGGATTTGCAGTAATACCCTCGTAGAACGGAATAAAATAAATTTAATATTTTAATAGATCTTTAAAAATCTCGTGTTCCCTGGTGTGATGCCTATGTGTTAAAATTTTCAAAACCGTTATGATGGATGATTATTATGCTCGAAAAATATATTTTGATATTCTTTCTATCATAAAGAGGTAAAAGGGGATCCTCTTTTGCCATGATTTCCGCCCAACACATGTAAGAAACAACTATTTTATGTTTCCATCACAATGCGAAAACACTGCTCAAAGCTAGACAATAATAAGTAAATAAATAGTAATCTGCGTCTACTAAAAAGTTGTCTTTCTAGAATAAAAAAATAAAAACTGTGGTAGTCAGACTGACCAACCACACGACAGTCAACACACATTCCCATCCAATTCATCAATTAATATGATTTTTACCAATGTTGGATTTGAATGAGTATATCAGCCGCGCTGCTATTCTCCATAAACCAATATGGGTGCTATTTATACCACTCAGATTCAAAACTTGCTGACTGATTTGTCAATTCTATCACCTGGGAACACGGCCATGGAAGATTTAAGATTATTTTGATAGAATGTTTGCATTTGCATTACCAATGTATTGTGGCACTTGATCTGTCACGCAAAGGAATCATCATCAGCCTGGTGATAATTCCACGTTGGAAATAGGCCTCTAACACATCCCCGCCATCTATTAGCTTGGAACGTATTCCACCACCTATCCAATGCGGGGTTATGGCGGATCAGACTATACACGCCCACCGACGCATGTGATCATCTTACTTTTTTCAGATAATTGGGTGATCAATCTAAATTGCCCCAACCAACTAGAAACAACAATGAAAATTCGAAAGGGAAACGTTGAAGTTATAAGCAAGATATGAAATTAAATAAACTGACTTAAACGTCAACCTGCCTCATTGCTCTGAACACACCCCAGTTTCCTTCCTGACATTGAACTATTTAGGCTGGCTGAGAGCCACCCAATTCATTCACACCAAATCCTGCACACATCTGTATACGCTCCGGTTCTACCTCATACTCCTTTGTAACAAACTTGTTTACAAAAGACCTAGGCAAATTCCACAAACTGTTGCCGTCACATTTATTTATTTGAATTCTATTACTTTATGTAAATATGTAAACTATCAAAATAAAATGTTTTGACTATATTTATTAATAAATAAAAATCAACAAATAACAAGACAGAAAATAAAAAATGTCACCAAATTTCACGTTAAAAATCTTTTTCATTTCGAACTAGGTATGTTGCTCGTGAAATAATTTTTATTCTTAATTGTTTCTTGCTGTTGTTTTTGTTACTGTAGTTAGCTGCATATATGCCTGCATTATCGTTTTCACAGCTCACTCCACAGCTTGAATATGACATGGTAGACGCAAGAAGTGCTGACTCATCATCGCCAATTGATTCAAATCCAGATTGAAGAGTCCTTATCTGCATTGGTCATCATGCGAGCAAAATTGCCATGTATCAAATCGATGAAGACGGAAGGTTAAACTATCTAGGCACATCAAAAGACTCGAAGCCGAAGGATCCAGATGATTAGTTCGTAAAATGCTTCTAGCGTGGCAATTGTCTTACATGTTTTTGTTTGTCAGATAACATAGACACAGCAAATTCCTTCTGTGTGTTCAAAAATTATTTTGTCATTATATTCAACAAATTTTTAATACTTATGGAAGATATCGACAATTTTATACCAACTTCAAAAGTGGCTCTTTGCTCCATCTTTGCTATGTCGGATTTAATTTGATTTCGAACCCAATGGGAGTACATACTAAAACTGCAAGTAGCGAGTTGTTCTTTGAGGGTACCTAGACACATATTTAAGCCGCAAAACTTGTTGGCTTTGTTAGCCACTCCAAGTAGACAATCTTCCCGGAGAGCCGATTAGACAACCGTCAGAAGAGCGCTTTAACACCGGTGACGGGTAGATGACATCATGAAAAGGCAACGTTGATCGAACTGAGGCTTTATATTTGAAATGCTTGAAAATACACCTTATATTTTTCACACACCACAACACGGCGCTGCAATCATTCAATAATCTTCCGATATCACCGGTCGCACCTGGTCGATGTAAACGCTTTTCTAAGAGCTGTATGATTCTGCTGTATTGACTGGTGTTGGTTAACGTCCCATCACAACTTATGTGGCAAGAGGATCCTCTAGTAGAAACATATCTACTCTTGACCTATGGAAAGATAGCAGACTCCAGCCCTTTTTGCAGTTTCTTAACTCGGTTCTTTCTATTTTGAAATATGTTCTTCCACGGATGTTGTTAGTATTTTTTTCCCCTTTCATAACAATTTTGGCCCTTTCTCTTTTCGTCAAATCAAAAATAACATCTCCGGTATAATATCTAGCGGGCCTATAAAGTTTCTCCCGTATTTTGCCCTGTTTCCGTCACAATTTACTTTATCGATTACTTCGTTGTTGATTGTGACATCTGCGCAAAACAGCAGAAGTTGCTCTGTCGGATATCCTGCATCGGTTTCACAGAGAGTTTATAATTCACGAGAGATGTTATTTACATTTTTTTGATGTTGGTTTTGATGAATTTGAGTGTGTATGTTCTTTCATCCTACTCTCTGTGACGCCAGAGGTATTGGATTTTCAAGAGAAAGGCCCGGTTCATGTAAAACGCCAGAATCGTATAGGATTTAAGCTTAATTTTCATCATTTCAAGTTTTTCTTTTACTTATCAATAAATGAACAGTCTCCATGTTCATTAAATAATCATTTTTCTCTCTGTTCTCTGATTCATTAAAAAGTTCGGTTCTTTTCTAGGATCTTTGTCTTGACACATTTGCAAAACTGTGAATCTTTACACTTACGTGACCTTAAATCAAACAGTCTTTCAAAATTTTTATGAAAATCTTGAATCTTTTCTTCTATCAAATACCAAGATTTTTCATATTTTTACAATTATGTGGTAACCAATCAATTGCATCATTGACGATTACAGATGACAGTAGGAAGGAATGCTTTCCTCTACAAATATTTAACTTTAGATGCCACTTTTTCAGATATACATCTTTGGTTGACGGATACAGAATTAAGTTTCAAGTTAAGGATGTCACATTGGGGTGAATATTTCATAACTTATTTGTAAGCGGGTACGGATTTTGTTAATTTCTTTCCGGAACTCAAAATGTGACAACCCTGTGATTTTTTGATATTATTCGAAATTTCCATGATGCACAACGTCAGGCAAAATAGCAAAAAATACAAATGCTTGTGACCATTTGAACCACTAGCTGTACTTGAGACACACGGTGATTGATAGGTTTTTGGCCTGCCCACCTCCGTCCCCCGCACCATAGTGACACATGATAATTCTAATATTTTGTATGATTATTGTCGGTAATATGTATAGAGATACACGTTTCTGAGAATGTTATGAATATTTACTTCCTGCAGCCTATACAACAAACCTGGATACAAAATAAATTAAATTTTAACATGTTTTGATTTAAACGTCGCACGAGGTACTTCCAATGTTAAAATAAATACAAAATACTGCATACTTTTTGTCACTAGCATCAGTTGCGTTTTCCTGGCCATTACAAAATCAAAATTGGAAAAATCTGGATCGACCCATACTATTGCATAATAGTACCAACTAGTGGTCATATCAAATATCGATATGATAAACACCCGGCTTGTCCAGGTGACGTTATCACATTTATTGAAATTATGCATGCAAACCTTTTAGTCTTGGGTTACAAAAGTCAGACCTAGATGGACTAAAAGCTCACGCCATTTAATTAAGGAAAAAGTGTTACTTGCGTTTTAGAACAGCAGAAGATTAAGAAATTCACATGACCTGGATAAAGGATCTAAGTGAAATCTTGGTGAACATTCTCTTCCTTAATATATATTTACTCGACAAGCTAGATGTTTCCTGCATAAGACAAAAGACATAAGACACCATTTTTGTACGGATGTGAATGTATTAAAAAATTCCTCACAGTCCCGAAGTACGACTCTACCTCCATGTATTATGTACTTGTACTTTAATTATTATTAAGTATATAAAATCTGTTTATGCAACGTGTAAAATCGATTTTGAAAAAACCATCCCATACGCTTTAAAAAATTGTAACGTGTATCGCAACATTTTTCGATATGATTACACAGAAGTTATCATCCCATGATATTTAATGCACAACATTGCCATGAACATGAACCATTGTTTCCCACGCGATAGTTCGTCCACAGTTTCTTAGATGTGTACGGGCTATAACTTTGCGAACGTTTGAAGAGTGGCTTGTGACTAGCCTTTCACAGTAACTGCAATAACTTCAGTGGATGATTCTGATCGTACAAAACCGCCTCCGTAGTCTAGTGGTAGTGGGCGTGTGCTTAGGAAATCGAGGTCAGGGCTTGAACTCTGCGACTCCTGAATAAATTTTAATTGTTGTAAATTTGAAGTTATTTTGGGCAAACTGGGCTGATCAATTTTGGCGAAAGTGAAGACGATCCATGTCGGATGGGCACAGAAAAAATGGGTCCATCTCTACCAACCTGCATTAGACCAGCGAGGGTTGATGTCTGCAAAAACTTCTAAAGGATAGGGGGTGTATTAGCGAGGTCATGTCCAGTAGTGGACTATCACAGGCCAGATGACATGAACTGAATTTGTGGTGTTACGAGCTGAGGCTTAGTTTTGATGTCTTCCAAATTATGTGAACACGTTTATATTAAAGTCACATCTTGTATTCGGTGATGAACACGACAATGGGCTTGTACGCTATTTAGGCACGTGATTAAAATAAGGAGTGAAAATACAACAGATTCACGCCCTGATTCACGCACATGAGAAACTGGCTGCATGACCTGATAAGATCTGAACAGTTGTGATAACACAAATTAGCTTCCATATTGATTGTAAAAAAAGCAAAACTGGTGACAGGGTAATATTCTGTCGTCCGTTTTCACCTTTGCTGACAAGGCAGAGTCAATAAAATTCTAATTTGTGTCAATACATAAATATATAATAACAATGATATAATTTTAAGACATTTGTTTGTATTATTCAGAGTTCAGAAACTGTTATTTTCTTGTTTCATGTTATTCCTACTTCCATACACATAAAACATGTTTAAAATATGTATATAACTAATCGTTGCTTATCACACATTATTAGATAACTTATCATGAAGTACAGAGTGAAAGTACTGGATAGGAAGTTGAATAAAGGCTTTCTTCCAGAGCATATATAAAATAATATTTTGTGACAAGGTTAACATTTATTTGTTTAAAATTTGTTCCAACCAAGAGCAGAAATATAGAACAAAATTTTCAATTTTCTAACATATTGTTTTATTTTTGATAACTTACTTGTATTATCATTTCAGCTATCATAATACAAGGCTGTGTTACTGGATAGAACACTGATGTCATATTGCTACCCCATCGAATTGATCCGATGTTTTGAAATTTATTTATTCACCCGATATCGATGCAATCTTATAAAGAATAGTACAGCATTCGGGACTGTTGTAAAGCTATTGGCACAATATTTTGTATCAACTACAGTACTATAATTTATTTATTTATTTTATTTGCGCAAGTATTTCTTTCGATAATATTTCAAGCACACATCTTTGAGCGTAGACCGAAAAGAAAACAATTTCAATTAAATAAATAACAGTTAGTATTGTTTTAAATATTTTCATTATTTACAACAAGGCTGTGGGTTTTTATTATCTTACAGCAGTTGGTTTTCAGAAATGTTTATTTCATTGAAACTATATTTACAGATAGCTGAAATAAGAAATACAAGTTTGTGACTTGATATCCTCTGGCCCAGAAAATATCGCACAATGGTGTTCTATTTTGTTGTGACTTTAGATCATATACTAATTTTAAAATTCAATGTTTTGATAGAAAGTTAGTCAACGTCGCTCTGATTTATGCTTTTCAAAACACAATTTCACAAGCACAGCTATTCATTGTTCTGTTACAACACCATACCTATTTCAGCGATTCCTGCCACGCACACAAGTGGGCTAGAATTCTACTTATTTTACATTGTAGACAATTAACTTATACAGATAAATTGAAAGGAGAATATAAGTCATGACGACCACCATTTTTATAGATAAACGGTCACTTAAAACCATGACCTGATGATGTTAATGATTGCACCTAAAACGTTGGAAAAGGTCAATGACTGGTATAAAATCAATTAGATTAGTATGTAATGACAGACTGAAGATTGATTAACAAACAGCTTTTTCTGGTGATATCGTGCAAAAATTATACAAAAGAGTTAATTGTAAAAAATTACAATCTTTTTTACTTACTTTCTTATTAAAATATAAGAGTAATTCTTGTGTGGATACGGAGCATATCACCAAGAACATAATTTTAATGTTTTAATTCAACTGTTAAAAACAAAGAACAAAAGTTGATTATATTCGTTGCAAGCGTGTTGAAACAAATTACCGGAAATAGCTAATAAATAACGGATATACAGTACTAATCGTATCCGCTGTTGAATATGTCAAGTAAATATTTCATATAGGATACTTACGACTTTTTATTATCTTGTTTGTAAAAATTCATTTAACTTATCACGGTACGGAGTGGCGGGCTGTTAGACGCTATTATTTTATATTATTCGATATTTTTTTAATTGATGGTTTGGTATAAAAATAAATTCATGTTATGAAGTTATTTTTGTTTTTAAAATAAATAAAAATTTTACTATAAATTAACTCTCATCAAAATTAATAAATTTTTAGCAATTACTTTATTATTGTACCACCTACTATTACCAATGAAAAAGTTTATAATATTCATCCGCGCCAATTATTGACACACACAACGCAACCATAGACACGCCACACCGTTATAATCGCATTGTAGCAAAACATTTTTGTAATCAAATAACAATAGTGTCACTGTTAGAAAACACACAGTAATTATAAATTAAGATGGGCTATTCTATCTTTTTAAGTTGATTAAATCAGATGGTGGCATCTATATTTCAAAATTGGTTAATTATTTTAGATGTTCATCCCGTGGCAAAACATCGCACAAGAGATTTCCATATATTGAAGAAGATCTGATTTCAGCAAAACAGCCGCTATGTATTCGTCCGATTTCGAGCAGCTCGTCTCGATTCAAAGGAGCCAGAGTCGCACAAGGCCTTAACGCACATAATGCCGTATAGAAGACCAGCCGAACTGAAACGACGTTAGACGATGCACTGGCTTTCAAACCACACCTGCCCATCGGGAGTGGCAAGGCGTGAGGTTTTTTTCTGTTACAGAATTTCGGATTCGGTCACTGCGCTCAATGTCATGACAGGAAGCTAAATAGCTAATATCATATTTTGTGAAAATTTTTTTCACATTCCCAATAAGTAATTTATTAATACCACAATCATTTAAAAAAATACATTGTCATTACTTAGAGCCACAGAAAATGAAGGTTATTTTCTTTTCAATTGTAATTGGTCGGTATGCAGTTGTATTCAATTCTAAATTCATAATGCAAAAACTTTTGCTTTATATATCTAAAACGGACTGGAATAGATTATAATCAGTAGTTTAGAACACAATCATATAATGTATTTACGTGTTCATTAGATAAGGAGTATTTTTATAGTTCTTTGTTTTGCAAATACTTTTAAATTATTTAATAACATAACCTTACAGTGGTTATTCATATTCGTATGTTTTAAGGTTTATGTTTCAAAATCTTAACTAAAATAAATAAATAAACAGTTCTTAGTTTAGTTTTATATAGCCCCACGGTATAAAGTTCATCGAAAAATCGTTTTATATGGCCTACAGTTGACTTCCACAAACAGTGTTTTAATATGATGATTAAATTATATATATTTGCTGAGTGATAATCACGAAGTGCGGTATTGACTTGAAACATTGGCATTAATTCACAGATTAGTGTGGTGATATTGATTTTGACTTTCATCTTTATGTTTGTGTTGGCTTGTAATCCATGGGTCGATGGCCAGCGTAAATGAGTAACGAAACAGCCTTAGATGGTTTTCACACCCGCATAAAACCATCTGAGGGCAGTTGCCAGGAACAGGCGTACCTGCTTACTGATATATAGAATTAGAGCAAATGATCAGCCTTGGTTAGTGATGACAATGCCAGTCGCTTTAAAAGAATCAAGAACAGGGTCAAGATGGTGAAGAAAGCTTGAACAAAGAAAAACATGGAAAATGGCTTGAGAAAGGTACTGTAAACTCCTTAACCTGTATTATCTTATCTATTACTAAATAAGCAACACATTCAAGGACTTTATCACACACATTTTCAAGGATACCTGATTAGAACATTGCATTATAACTAGAAATCTCTTGTTCTCCGTAATTATATATTCTCGCTTTAAACAATCTCAATGCTAATTGTTTGTTTAACGTTCTAACATAATGTTGATACTTAAAAAGCATATCATAATGTTCCATGAAGAATGGTAGTTCAAATTATTACCTATTTTCACGGAATAATAAACTAAGAGGCAATAGTCATTCTAAAAGTTTAATCTCGTAGTGTAATGATTGTAAATTAAGTTCTTAATATTCACTAAGTTTTTTATCCACGTTGAAACAGCTACAGTTCACCAGAAAATTAACTCAAACCATTTCTCATAAGTAATGTTAATTATTACAATATGGTAATTGATGTGTTAATGGATTCATTATATATATGCATATAACTCAACCATTTTTTTATTTAACAACATGTTATATAATATATCTCTGGTGAACGTCAAAATGTGCCAAATTGGAATCGTTGCGTGTGTGGTGTGTCTGTGTGTGTGCTGCAGATTTTAAGAATAAAAAGGATAAAACAAAATGCTGAATCAAATATAATTGTAAAATACTGGGCATATTAAAGCAGAGAGGCTGGAAAATCTTGGAATTCGAAATTAGACGGATGGTTTAAAGTAGGAAACGACGGATGATGGATACACGTCTTTGTTTAAATTCATGAGGTGCTTTTATGAGGTAGCTATCTTATTAAGTTTAAAATGACAAGCGTAGCAGTTGTTAGCTGAAATAATGGAAATATATATAAACCAATATCTGTTAGTTTTACCTACTATACACAAAATTAATTGTAAATACTCTAAGCCTACTTAATTTTAAAAATTTTATAACTTAGCAGCCAATAGCGGAGTTTTATACATCTTGTTTTTAATAGTTGTTACTCAAAAAAGAATGTAAATTGAACATTAACTTCATACTGAAGGAAGACAAACAATGTCAGTTGTTTTCTTAAGCTTTTACATTAACTTATACTATGTTATTTGAACAAATATACATCGGTTATGTCGCATGTAGAAAAACGCGTTTAAAATTTTTTTTTCTTTATTATGTGTTGTGTAATATTAATGCGTCAATATTTAATACCGGCAGTATGTGAGCCAGATAATTAAAATAAATTTCGGAATGTAAGCTGGAAGATATAAACAGTGCTGGAAACAGATTATGTTTTAAATTCAATACAAACATTTTTCGTTCGAACGCTTTGAATCTTTTAAAACACTGGAGGTGTATAAAAAACACCGACTGGTGTTTTGAGGTGAGTCGATATTGTACTTCCTAAAGTAGCCAATAAAAAAGATTATTATGTTGTACGAATTAATTTACATTGTTGAAACATTGGCTGAGTGGAGTTTAGAGAAAAATATCAAAAGTTGGTACACGACGTTGAAATATTTAATTAAGAATTTAAATAACTTTATGATGATTTATTTTTATAAATCATGATGAGTTATTTAAATTTAAATTTTTGAAATTTTCTTGAGGTAAAGTCACTATTTTGTTGGTGATTCAACGATTTATTATTGTTTTATTTCACACATTAAAGCCGAAGGCAGCTATCATTTTGCTTATCTTTCATTTATTTTATTTATTTATTGAATAATTCAATGCCAACTGTTTGACGGCGCTGAAGAATTGATGATTTAATAACACGCAGCTCAACAAAAATTTTTGCAAAACTGACACGAAGTCATTTTTGCAAAAATTTGTTTTGATGAAGAAAAAAGACTGAGCACACACATTACAGGTTGTGAGCAAGTTTTCTTACTATTGCTTCATGGGAAAATATCGAAACTGCACCCGATTGTTGCAAGACGAACAAATAGCGGATATGTATAATGACAGCTAGAATAATAAAATATGTAATTAAAATATGCTATTAAATGAATATCTCTCATAGTAAATATCGATATTTATTTTAATATACATGTAAAATAAAAATATATGGTTTCATAGCGGAAATAGTTATTGGTTAATGTATACACGCGTTATTTAAAGTGCTTTTATTTTTTGAAGAGCACACAGTGCATAACAAACACACACAGGCGTTAGAGGAAATAGTTGGTTAATGAATATTTTATGTATTTAAATGAATAATAAAAATGAGTGGTGCAGATATTATATTTAGAGAAATTTAAATTGAAATTAATTATTTTTAAATGGTAATTGAATTTCACTTTGCTTTTGTATTTCTAATGAGAGCAGAACGATAAAAACAACTTGGTTCCATCTACCCTTTTAAACGTTTTCATCTGCTGGAAAGATTTGGATTAATGAACTTGATTATTGTTTAATCCAAAAGTTGCTGTGGAAATTTTTATTAAGCCTAGCAGGAGACTGAAAAACATTGTAAGAAACGTCCAAAGAGCCCCTCCGGTAAAAAGGTTAAGTTGTCGTAAGATTACAATTTTAGCACCTGACGGAAAATCGTAATTTTTTGTTTTCATTATAATAGAAAATACATCAAACAATAATAGTCAATGGGCTCTTTTGTTCAAGACAAACAAATCGGGTATGGTTGTATCGTCTTTTTTAGCACAAAGAAGTTAACTTTACGATTAGGCATTTGTGATCTCTGTTGACGTCCACGCTTTTTATGTTCTGACCGGAATTCCGTAGGATTTCGTCAGTAGAGTTCGTTTTTAATAAATTTGCATGGTAAACACCGTACCGTGTAGTTGTTAGTAAGCAGCTATGTGAGCTTGGTCTGATTTATATCAGATGTCCATTGTGTGTGTTTATATTAACTCTGCTCTATGGGACCTTTAAGAATGAAAATTTGTCTTTGTATTTAACAGATTTTCACTATAACAGCATAAACTTTATTATTTGAAGTACGTTTATCTTCCCTTTGTAATGATTAAGTACTAGCGCAATTTATTAATAACGCAAACATTTGCAATTTTCGACATTGAGAAATATTTGTTTTTATTTTATTAACGGAGCACTTTTAATGTAGTTGATAATTGACCATGGCTGACTAGACTAGGTCTCTTGCCACCATTTACCGAAATAATTCACGATATTCTACATACTCATACAGTAGAATTATAGCTTATTCATATTTTTAAGGTAGACATAATGGTCCGAACTGAAAATAAAACAATACTATACAGACTTGATGTAAACTAAAAAGACATCTGCAGTGCCGCCATACCCAGTGACAATGATACAAGTGGAATAGAAATTGATTACCGGGCCACACATGTTATATTGTTTAATTACCTAACCACTATTGTCTGTTTGACAGATGCCACAAGTGCCATCTCCCACAGCAGCTAACAGCAAGCAGTTTGACAAATGTTCTATTAATCAGCACGAACTGCAAAAGACATTAAGAATTCACAATGGATTGATCATTTTCAAGCATTCGTTTGGCTTGGTCAGACATACATGACCAAAATTGCAAACAACCAAGTGTGGAAGCTTCAGCCTGTTTAGTTAGTGTTTTTTTTAACATCGAGTTGAAACGATACTGTTGTTTCTAAATCCAGTATAGGACTTTCTCATATTCATTTGTAGAGAGGACTTAACTATGATAAAAAATGAGACAAGAAAAGGTGATAAATATTTTAGTAAAAAAATTTTGCTCTTATTAAAGCGTTACGTCAAAATACGTGTGTATAAGAAGAAACCTCTCACATCCAATACAAAAGCTCTGGTTTTGTGCTTATTTCTTTTTTGTTTTCAAATGGGAAATAAATGATCTTTGTAACTTAAAATTAAAATAGCACAAAGCAAAAGTGGTGTAAGGACTGAACAGCATTCCATTTGGTAGTTGACTAACGGGATTTAAGAATCGGTTTCAGGAATGCTTTTTCCCACACCAATGGTCTGCAAACTGAATGTGAGTTATTGCTTTGTTATCATTTTTCTATATTGGCATGAAGTCACTTGTTGATACTTGTCGACTTTAATAATATCTGACTAAACTTTAACTCACTACTAACCTGCATTGGACCAGTGCAGTAGAATACGGTCCAAAAAACTTCTGAGTTTATGATAAAATTAATAACCATGATTTTATCTTCGACTTCATAACTCTCATTTTGCTTGAAACAGCGTTGTCATTGGCGAGAAAGTAAAATGAAAGAGCGTGAGCACTATAAAAAACATATTTTATATGCGCATAATATACCACAACAAATTAGAAACCATAGAGCAACCGTCTTGTTAATTGGTTGCAGCATGGTCACCTGCTCACGTAAACAATTTGGACCAATCCAGCTCGAGCGACGGCACATGGTAGATCCGGTACGGTTGACCAGAAGCGATGATGCGCGGGTTCGATGACCATTTGCGTAATCCGGCCTGGGACAACGTAAAGGCGAAGCCTGGATTGAAATGCGACAACAGAGCGACAACACCGTCTGATGGCGGCACAGCCGCAGGCGTTCGTGATGCGGTTAGTTCGCGTAAACTTAAAACTATTAGAACGGGAGCGTTGGTCATTCGGCGTCAGTGCGACTTTATAATATAATGCGTCATGGTAGAACCCCGAAGACAATTCTTCGCCGGAAGCGGTGCACTGCCGCCGACCACGTCAATGAAGTATTCTCTCGCATCTCTTTATTCGCGAGATGAGTGGTACTGGGTGAATAAGGAGGGCAGGCGAAAGGCATGATATAGTAAGAAAGGAAGCAAGATTTTATGTAACCTGTTTGCGGCTGTAAGAAGTGACATAGAAATGTGCGCCAAACATTAATCAAGTCCCAGTTGATAACCCAGCACAAATCAATAAAAAAAATTTTCATTTTATTGAATATTAAAATCAGCCTATCGAATTTTATAAAATAGTTGAAAATGATAATAGAAGTTGATGTGTGAAGACCGCTGAAGTTGTATTATACACATTGGATTATTTACTTCTTGCAAGTATACTATATTATTTAATTAACAAACCAGTCCTTTCGTATTTATTTATCCAAGAGAATATGATAAACTTTTAAAAGAGCTTTTGAAATTTTCAATATTAATGATGCATAAATCATAATGCATAGATATCATCGAAAACTTATGTTTTTTGTAACCTTCGAAGTAATTTATGTCCCGTTTAAGCATTCTTGGTTGACCAGCGTTTGCTATTTAATCGCACGAGGTTGCAATTTTTGAAGCTGTATTTTTTTTAATTTAGTGAATATTTAATAAATTACTTATCATAAAATAATTTTAAAAAATGGGACCACATGTCTACTTACCGTATAAAAAAAAGAATGATCAAAATTAGAGCCCTAGAAGAGGAATGAGGAACAACAAAAAAACATACGGTTGAATTGGTACCCTTCATTTAATGGATCAAGTAAATATTATATTATGGAAAATTATTTAAATAAATGAATACTATAACATAAACAGTATTTCTATTTGAGCTTTCTTTAGATAAACTGGCACTTCCGCCTAATATATATATTTATAGGAAAAAGTTAACATTCGTTGAATTTGATTGAAATATCAAGTAAAGTCGAGTATAAAAGTTCTCGGATTAGCAAACACAGTAAGATATCAAATAGCATTGAAATTGATCATAAAATCTTTATTAAACACACAAACACACATAACACTCAAGATTATAGTATTAATAAAATGGTACCTAAGCCGTTTTATATATACGATAAGACCGATACCGGCTAAAAATACAATTTTTTAAGTAGTTTTGGAAGATGTAAATTATACATACAAACGATTATTTTTATTTAAGAGATGAAAATATTTAATTATTGGAAACCAAAAAATCTGTTTCAGACAGCCACCAAATAACATAAATCAGGAAAAAAAACTTTCTAATAGGTTGAGAATGTTAATAATGTCGTTAGGGCATGTCAACATTTGGCCCCCGCCTGATCCTTTTCGGTTGTGACAGATAAAATACCCGATACTATGTGAAAAATAAGGATAGTGAAAAGCGGCTTAAAATATGTGCGATATAAAATATGGACCGTAAGTTCTTAATCCATATTTAAAAAGTAAATGTATGTGCGTACAAGTATAAATAATTTCCTAAGATATTGTGGTGCACACGATGTAGATGCAGGGATAAAACATAATTTAATATTTCCAGCAAGTAGACTGCCAAGTATTAAGTCTTTTATGGGGAGTTTACGTTAACTTAACTTAAATCAGCGTAAACGTTCAAAATTTAACTAGTAATAAATTTTAAAAAGTTATCAAGGAAAACGGCGTTTATGTGTTAAAGGTTATGAAAATATAAATAATTTTTTAAATGATAACAAAACCTGAAAATGGAATGCTCTCTCATGGTTTTGTTTCAAATTACAAAATATCTATACTTATAACTGTTCGTTAGTTATTTTGAAAGATGACATAAAAAAATAGACCGCTGAGTTTCTTTTTCCGGTTTTTTTAGATCTGTCTCATCTTCCTATTCCAAACTGTACTAAATAAGCAAGTGTGAGCTTATATAATGAATAAATATATTAAAATTAAAATTTTCCATACACGACTCATCTTAACTGATAATATTTTCTTTGAAGTGTAAATATTTTAAAAAAAATACTAACTGAACAAGTATGTTACAAGTAATGTGCCACCAAAATTTAATATCCACAAACAAAATGTCATGTCAACCTAGCTTTGGAATTCGTTTGTGAAATTCACGGGTTTACAAAATTTCATAATTAAATTGGGGTGAAAAGGATTGAAAATGAGTAAAAGCAGGTTAATTAATCCTATAAGGATAATATGAGGATTGCCAGCGTCGTAAATATGCCGCAACGTTAATTCAAGAAATCACAAAAAACACAAAACAGAGGAAGCGCCCCCGCAGGGTCCGCCCCCGTTTCCGGCAGTCCCGAGCTCGCCACGCAGTCTACTTCCGTTGGTAAAATCGCCGCGCGCCATCTGCGTTTTGGGAGTACCCCCATGAGTTTTGTCGCACCGGACGTCATCAAAGTTGGATTTATTAAACCGCTCGGCTTGTGAAAGGGTTTGCAAACCTTTTCCCCACTTTAGGGGAAAATTTTTAATTTTTTTTTGGGGGAAAAAAATTTTTTAAAATTTGGGGAAAAAACCCCCCCCAAAACCAAAATTTTTTTTAAAATTTTTTGGGGGTTTTAAAAAATTTCAAAAAAAACCCCGGGGCCCCCCGGTTTTTTTTTGGCCCCCAATTTCCCCCCAAAAAAAGGGGCTTTTTGGTTTTTAAATTTTTTCCCCCCCTTCTTTAATTAAAAGGGGGGGAAAAAAAAAAAAAACCCAACCCCCCGGGGAAAAGGGGCCCCCCCAAAAAAAAAAAAAAAAAAATTTTTTTTTTCCCCCAAAAAATTTTTTTTTAACCTGGGGAAAAAGGGAAGGGGAAAACGGAATAAAAACCCCTTTTTTTTTTTGGGGGCCGGGGGAAAACCCCCCTTTTCCCGGAAAAAACCCCAAAAACCAAAAGGGCCTTCCCCTTCCTTGGGCATTTTCCCCCCCCCAACCCCCGGGGTTTTTTCCCCGGGAAAGGCCCCCCCCGGGGGGCCCCCCCCAAAAGGGTTTTTGGGGGGGTTTTAAGGCCCTTTTGGCCCCCGGGGGCCCTTTTTTGCCAATTGTTTTCCAAACCTTTGGTTTCCAAAATTTTAAAGCCGGGGGGTTTTTTTCTTTGGGTTTTTTCTTTTTTTTTTTTTTTCCCGGCCAATTTTTTTAAACCCCCCCGGGTTTTTTTTTTTCCCAAACCCAAACAAACCCCCCCCGGCCCCGGGGGGGAATTTTTTCCCGGAACCCCACCGCTTGCTTTAACGCAAACAAGGCCCGTCCAATCTAGGCGCGATCTAATTGTATACAATGGTAGACCGGAAGCTCTTGAGTCGCTTTGGTCTTGATACCAAGGCGATTGAGAGAAAATCGGTCGGAAATGTACATCAAATTGACCGACTCTGTGCATTGGACTCATATCCGACACTGCTCCGTACCACCCATCCCTTTTTTTTGCGTTGGAAAAATCCAACTAGGTTCCCACCGCCAAGTGAGAGGCATGGAATGATGGGCTCCCGGACCAAGATGGAGCGGCAGTATACCCACTAAAACCAACGGTTGTTCTTTCTCATGTCAGCTGAGCCGTGGCGCGAGCGCTGATGACAGTCTTCGGCGACTCCGGCGCGACGTGCCTCGCCTCTTTCGGCCGCTTCTCACCGGTGTAAGGGACACCCAGATCGTCGCTTTAGGCGCCGTGCCGAAAACAGCACGCTGTCCTTCTTGAAACCCTTCTCTGGGCGGCGGGCACCTCTTGCCGGCCGCCCAGGGGCTCAATGTCAGGAGGAAGGTTGCGCGCAACGCCACTTTTCGGCGCCCTGGCCTTCTTCTGCGGATAGCCAGGGCGCTCAAGGCCTCCCTGTCCCTTTTCACGTCCATCACGTCCTCACAAAAAGCAAGGACGGTGCCCCACGACCTTTCGCTCTCTAGCATCTTGCGCACTACGACAGGAAGCGAAAGGTCGTGCCCCACGACACTACGCAGCTCTCGGCGTTGCTCGACTCAGGCTGGGCAATCTTCCAGCGCATGTTGGGCCGTCTCTTCGGCACATACTTCCATTCATCCCGCCGATCCTAGGCGCCCCCCGGCTCCTCGCCCCGCCCAGCCGTCCCAGCCTTCCCAGGCAGGGCTCCCCGTAGGGAAACGCCCACCTCCAATAAACCTCCAGGAGAAGGAAAAGTTTGTCGAGATTCGCTCGGCCCTATGCAACAACATTAAGTTTGAGGCCTCTGATAGCAATCAGGGTATCAAACTACACTTAGAAAATTCAGACGATTTTAGAAAGGTGACTTTATTCCTTAGGGAAAAAACCAATATCACAGATTCGCGCTCCGGATAGCTTAGGCTATCAAAGAATTAAATATTCCCGCCCTTTCGGTACTACGCATGTACCACCAAACGCCCTTACGGTATGGTGCTGGTTACGCTAGAGCGCTCAAAATAAGGCAAGCGCATTTACGACATAGATCAGCTGTGTGGGATCGGCCGTCTCTCTTTTGAGCGGCCGCATTCCAACGGCCTTCCAGGGCAGTGTCATAACTGCCGGGTATTCGGTCACGCTGCGCGGAACTGTTTCGCCCGCCCCCGTTGCGTCAAATGTTTCGGGGATCACGGCACCGCCTCCTGTCCCAGACCCAAGGACAGAGAAATCTTCGCCACCTACGAACCTCCTGCGTGCGTAAACTGCCGCAATTCCGGTCACACGGCCAACTACCTCGGCTGCCCTAAGGCGCATAACGCAGAGTCCCTGCAATCCCGAGGGAAGCCTCTTCCCGGCGACCACCAAATCCTTCAAAAAACACCGCATTCCCACCCCTCCGTCCTTCCAACGCTTGACAGTTTCCGCCCGCGTGGACAGCCAGCGCCGGAGCCGACTCCGAGCGCACAGCGGCCGCCGCCGCCTCAAATAGCCAGCAAAGGCAGCACTGGCGAAAATTCTAAATCGCGTCATTCCTAAAATCACTAGATCTCTTTTGATCTCGATGAATTCAATCAAGCAGCAGATGCATTTACCGCCGCCGCCGGCGACGCTATGGCTAGGTTGTCCTTACTTGTTTAATACAAGAATTTAATTAACGCCCTTAAGGCTTAGGGTAGCGAACCCTAGCAGTAGCCAGACACACCCTACTTAGAGTGTAGGACACACCCACACACATGACATCGGCCCCACCGGTGAGTCAGAACTTACACAACTTTTGCTATATGACACTGTAGCTTAACACCATTTTAGATAGAAGCGTTGCTGAAGTTTCTTGCCTCCAGCGCAACGCTTTAAAAACTGGTATTAAGGTTTAAATGACTCTTCTAGCTATTAAATTATCCTTCAAAGCGTCTAAATCGAGCTGAGGCGTCGGCCCACCTGGGCAGCTCTCGATTCAGCATGCTAACGGGTACCAGAAAAGTGAATGGCCAAGCCAGGGCTCCCCGTCTCAGGGGCCCTTGGTGCATAAAAGTCACTATGGGAGACGCACCTGTGGCAAAGGCCCCCAAACCCGGTTATGTTCTGATAGGTTAATTCCCCTGAGCACGATATCCATCAAAAAAAAAATCAAGAAATCCAGAGAAAGCAAATAGACATTTTTTTTATATTTTTTTATTGTATACACAGGCAGACGAGCAGTCGGGGCCACCTGATGGAAAGTGGTCACCGACGCCCATAGACATTGGCAATACAGGTATCACTAAAGCGCTGCCTACCGTGAGAACTACGATGTTAAGACTCGTTTAACCAGTAAATACGCTGGCTACGGTGCCCTTAAAACCGGAACACAGTAGTGTTTTCACACTACTGCTTCGCGGTAGAAATTGGCGCCGCGGTGGTACCCACCCAGATGGTCCCCAGTAAAAAGGGGACCTACCACCGGTTTACCACCTATTTGTTTTTAGCTATCAGGCTATAAAATGTAAAGCAACATATTTTTCTTAATTTTCCATAATTTGTCAACTTTCATTCGGTTGTGACGAAGTATTTAAACCAATTTTAGTTTTATTTACAATTTATTTTACTACTTATTTAATATATACTAAACATAGCCCATATGTACACACATGTCGACTTTCATTCTGTTTATTATAGTATACAGTAAAGAAATCAAACGTCAATTTAATAATTCATTTGCGTTAATAACACATTTACGTTAAAGCACAGCTCCTTACTATTTTAATTCAGCCTACATTAAATGTCGATTAAAATATATATACTGTTTAAAGCGTTTGCTTATAAAAATGTTCTCAAATAATTAAAACATCGTAAGATCCATTATAACTTTTCTTAAACATCTTGCACAATATGAAGCAGCTTTAGCTAACAGTGATAAAGTACAGTAATCATTATAATAAAGTATAATTTACAACAAACGGAGGCTGTCGGTTCCTTTATCTCGGTTATAATTTATCACCACACAAGATTTCACATATACGCCGTACGTTAAAAAAGGAACGCGCATGTTGCTCAACGCAAATAGGGAACATTCATCGTCCTCCTTACAATTTATTTTGCAATAAAACGAGATACAGGATTATGTTAACACCACATCGGGATAAAATAAAAGTATGCTTTTTCAATTTATAAATATATTATTTATTTACGTACCATTGTCTGCTTTTGTATGCCCTTTAGTATGTTATATTATTCCAAGTTTTCTTTCTTTCTTCTATATTATTAATATCATAATTTAGAAGGATAAGGAAAGGAAGGAAGGAAAAGATTTCTATCTATGGAAGAACTAAAAATAAATTGTTATTTTGATTTTATAACTTTTTAAATGTTTATTTTAACACATAATTTTTCCTACTTTCAGACAGTAAAATGAATAATAATGTAGATATTATTTATATCACTGAAATGATTAGACGGCATTTTTTCATAGAACATACTATCAGAAATTCTAAAGAAATGGTAGCTCTTATTTTACCCTTAATTTTTCAATAATGCCATTTGCTCTATTATTAAATCCTCAAACAGAAAAAAAACTCACATGAAAAACGTCACTACTATAGCACACATTTCAAGTAACCTACATTTTTAAAAAGCTACTCTGTTACTTATTCCGAGTGCGAACCGAGCGGATAAATAACAATTAAAAATGCAACCGTCTGAAAACTTCACATATTCTCCGTTTCACAAATTGCCACTTTAAAAACTAGGCGATCGTGTATTTGTATCTTGTTTAATTGTGATTGATTTGCGACCAGAGCGTGGAACATCAGATGTGTTTTAAAAGTCTTGTTTATGGTCATTTAACCAGTTAACTTGTGGTCTGCAACGGTGAACACAATAAAGTTAAGTTTTTATCGTGGCCACAAAAAAACTGCGCATGTAAAATATTTCTTCTACCTTTAAATTTAATGTTATATTTTTCTCATTTTACAGACGATGCAATTGGTGTTAATGCTTTTAAATAAAAAAGTGTAACATATATTTTTAAAAGGATATACGAAACAACCCTAGTACCTTCTTCAACTGTTTAAGATTTTAATCAAAAGGTTATTGTGTAATTTTTATACACTAATGGAGAAGGCGTGCATTAGGGGAAGCCTATGTCCAGCAGTGGACTAACACATGCTGATGGTTGTGGTGGTATTTTTTATTTCTATTAAAGTATGGGGCATATTTTAATAGAAATTTTTATTGTGTATTGTGATTGTAATGTAGTGTAGGATATAGTGATAGTAAGATGGAGTGACGACATTCGCAAAGTGGCCGGTGCGGGCTGGACAGGAATAGCCGAAGATCAGAAACGGTGCCGCGCATTAGTTGAGGCCTATGTCCAGCGGTGGACTGACACAGGCTGATGATGATGACGATGATGATGATACCTGTGATTATTTTGTTTAAAAAATTTTAGAGTTGAGAGAGTAGAGTGCGTAGAGCTTACCTTTGCGGAAATAAAATTTAAAATATATCCTGAGTAATGACACCTGTGATTGTTTGATACAACAATAAATAAAGCATTTGGTTAATTTTAAAATAACCTAATCCTTAGACAGGGTACAAATGGCAGCATTTTGTAACTTCCTATAATTAAATGACCTCTGTTTAGTAATTAGATAATATTTGATATCTTATAATTTCTTCTGTTACAAAATAATAGGTAATATTATCTTTAACAGATTATTTAGTTAACATAATTTCAACAAATCAACATAATTAAGTTTAAGGCTGTTGGCTGTCTAGGATTAATAAATAAAAAAAAAATTAAGCAACTTATACTTGATCAATGTTTCACAACCTATTGCTGTAAATATTTATTTAATATATATAAAAGAACATTTTTATATCATTGTTTTTATCTCTATATAATATCAAAGGCAACATCTGTAAACGAGTCTTTCGGAAATCCATACTTCCATACTAATATAATAAATGCGAAAGTAACTCTGTCTGTATGTTTATCTGTTCGTCTTTATTTCTAAAATATTGAACGAAATAAAATAAAATTTGGTACATACTTGGTACAGATTCCAAGTAAGGACATAGGCCATTAATTATTGTTATAAAAGGGGATAAATACGAATCAGTCATCATCGAAGCAAAAGCCATAAAACTTTGTATATAATAAAAGGCACATACAATAAAACACCTCATTTATATTATATAATATTATACAGTATATTTCGATACACTTCGAAGACATTTCTCCTATTTCACGCAGTCGAAGTCAGGGGTAATGCATATGTTATGAAATGTTCATAAGCCGAGTCACGAGCTGAGTTGTTTGGCTTATAAAGGGGTTTTTGAATTTTAAAATATTAATGCTTTTGGCCGGTTGATAGCAGGTTTAGAAAAAATAGCTTCTCTATAATAATTAAAATAGCTTAATAATTAAATAAAATTATTAATTTTTATGATGTCTATTAATGCCAACAGAAGTTGTTTCATACATAATATTGTGTATATATTATGTATACAATAACTTCACCAAATTGATGGGTTTTGCTTCAATTCACTCCAAGCATATATGTATATGCTAAATACTTTAAATTTAATCTCAAATGAATGTAAAAGTATTCGGGTTAGCAAAAATGCTTCGTAAGAAAATACTAAGTTTATTCAATTGAAAACAGTCTTAGCGCTTTCAATTATTCTCATTAGCTAAGCTAAAGAATTAACTTCAAAGTAATGGAAAATCCGTGTTTTTCAAATGTGTTCTAGATGTCTGTTTTAAATTATTTTACATTTAATTCGAATAAAAGTTTTTTTATGCTATATATACTTTACAGACAAATCGATTTGTGAACTACCTTAAAAACTTAAACTTTTATAGGTTTGGGTAAAGGATAAGTGATAATTCCATTTATACTACTTCTAACTTATTCTAGTTCTAACTTGTTCGAGTTTTTTATTTGTTCGTTTTAGTTTGTTTTTTAACTGCATCCGTAGCCTACTGGTATGGGCGTGTGCTTTAGAAACCGGAGGATTCGAACCCATGACGGTTCGAATCCTGCGAATAAAAGACAATGCGATTTTTTTAAATCAAAAGATACAAAATATAATTTAAGTATAAAATTCCTAACAGAGTTAAATAGGTTTTAATATATACAGTTTTGAAATAAAACTATAAACACATATATTCGTGTTTTGTTTCTTCTTTTAAGAAAACTATTTCAATTACACGAAGAGAAAGGTTCGCACATTTTCAATTTTCTTTAAGAATTAACCAAACTTTCTATTTTACAAAGAAGGAATCTTCTCCATAGTTCGCTGAGCGACTTAAAATTTGTAAACCATAAACCATTTTCTGCAAGTCCTTTGCGGTCTCAGCTATGATGACAATATCGCCTGCAAATCACAGATGTGAAATGTACTCGCTGTTCACATTTATGTTGTGTCCTTCCCAATCGAGCGTCTTGAAAATATCTTCCAGCGCAGGGGGAATTATCACAGTTGTCTAAAATTTTTACAGGATGTCCTAAATCAACGTCAAAATGCAACGGGATGACAGGATTGATCGTAACCATCACGACATAAAACAAAAAAAAATCTATAATTTTCAAACAAGATGTATCCTACTAACATATATTCAAAAATTATAGCTATTTTAAAGAAGAAGTTTCATTAAACTGCGACAATTTTTCGGTTTTTGTGGTTAATTTTTATAATATCTGTATTTTTTTGATGAACTGTAACTGAGATGACAGATTATCTGTTGGGCTATCACTATAACAATGATAGCAGGGAATATGAACTATTACTTCAGAAATACTTTTTAAAAACAATTTAATATCCCAATCGTTTTTACTCGCTCAAGCAAAGTTTTCACTTCTATAAAATAGACTTACTAAATATAAATACACAGTTCAGGAATGAATAAGTAAAGCTGGGGAAATTTAACAAAAATGTTGTATGAATATATTTACAAAACGAAAAAACTTTTTGTTTCGGCTGTCATGAGCATTAACGAACCCGTTCAACTTTGAAGCACTGTAACCGCGTTTTCAATCAATGAAATCAAAAATAAATATAATAAAAAAATTTCAAAAGATGATCTACAAGGTTGGTTCGTGGTGTTTTTTGTAAATTATGTAAAAACAATTTGTAAAGCAAAAAAGAAACTGTAAAATAATTCTCCCTCTCTTGCTTATAACTTCTTTAATTTCGAATTTAGGGAAAAACATTATATAAACATCTCTGTAGGCAAAACAATTTGCTACTAATTATAAGTTTGCAAATTTTTTATACGACGAATAGTTTCCGAGATGTCGTGAAAAAAGTGATTTTACCCTTTTATTCAAGATGGCGGCCAGGGGCCAAGAGGGACTACCCCACAAACATAAGGTTAAGCTTCTAATGACCTCCCAGACATGTCCCAAAAATAAAATTGTCTATACTAATGCAACATTCGGCCCTTAAATTGTAAAATTTCAATAGATTACTTATCCCAAGTAGCTTTCTAATGTTGAATGAATTTTTGAAACCGGTACAGTCGTTATTGAGTTCATTCGTTACATACAAACACACAAAAAAACAAATCTTTATAATATTAATATAAAGTAATCATGATAAGAAAGACAAGAAAATGAATAACGCTTATACTTAATATAAAAACCAAACAGTTCTCATACATAAATTATATCGTAAAATTGTGAATTAAATTCGCGATTACTGGTTATTAAATGGAAAGGTTATACATCATCTCATTCACAACTTCGATATTTATTCTAAAAGGAGAAAACGAGTTGATCATTTTAACTGAATTTATCTCTGTATTATAAATTCATATTCTATTTTAGCTTTAAAGTAATTAATTCTAAGAAATTACAAATTGCGGTTGTTTGTATCATATTCTTTAAATAATTTAAGATGCTGGCCCGTTTCGGCAGAAGCTTCTGTTCATAATACATAATTCTTTTCTACTTTATAATATAGAATAGTTATTCAAAGTTTAAAATACGAAGTTTACTAGACAGTAAACTTAATAGAGATTAACACTCAATTAAATATTGACTTCAGGGAATTAAATTTTGTTATTTTTGAAAGTAAAGACAGCAATTTTGCATTACAATGATTCAAAAGTGTAAAATAATTTGTTTAGTTTCATATATAAGCAAGAATGAATTAGAATAGCAAAAGATGGAAAAAGATGGAAATTTTTGGAGGAGGCCTTTGTCAAAAGACAAGCTGTTGATTAAAAGGAACATATATTTAAGTTAAAATAGTTTTACTTCATTTTCAAAATACTTTTTTGTGTCAAATTATAAATATTGTGTTAACTTTAACAGCAATAAAGGCTTTTTTTTATTTTATTTATTTATTTATAAGCAAGAATGAAAATTATAATATTTTTAACCAAGCTATATCTTTCAGCGTATTATTATGTGCATTAAAGTAAAATTATAAACTTTTTATACATCTTCAGTACTTCATATTTATTTTAGTTATTATAATGAAGTGAAATTTTCTGAAACTTATGCGTCAACTATCTATGCAAATGAACTAAAAAAGATAACTCTGTTACGTAATTTTAGAAGGAGCTTTTACAACTTCGCCCTGTTTATATAACTTAAAACTGAGTCTCTTGGCTTCGTTATGAGATACATTTTATACAAAAATACGTAGTGTTAGCCGTTATCTCTTCAGCTTGCGCAAAATTTTGTATCTTGTTTGAATCATATTTAACGAACTATTCTTTAAAACAAAGTACAACCACGACACTTTTAATTCATTAAAAAAATAGATTTTAATTTACTTTCATAATTTTACTATACAAACGAAGTATCACAAGAAAAGGTTTATATTAATAATTTGTTTTTTATTCCCTTCTGAGATATAACAATGATCAAAGTAAAATATGAACACGCCTATAAAGTTGTGGGTGACATCTACAAATACGTAACAAATCTCTAATAAGCTGGTGATAACACAGTGATCATCAATATGTGAAATAAAAATTTCATTTATTATAATTTATTTAAACGGGTGTCGTTTTTGCTTTGTCATAGTTTGAAATATAATAATCATAAGCAAAAATTAAATGCTCCTAAACTTACATTTTTTATTTTATTTTAAATAGAGTTAAAATGATCTTATCAGTCCTGGGCTCTGTCCGTGTTATTTTTAGATTTTTGATATTGATTTTTCTCCGGTAAAAATAGCCTCATGATGTCGATTCAAAAAGCAATATATTCAGTACAGAAAGCAGCTCGAAAATTGATTTACAAATGCCCTTTATTCATTCGGTTGACTGTTTCGCATTGCTAAAATGGCTTCGGTTAAGCAATTATCTGCAACACACATCCACATACAGTCTACATATGTATATATACATGTATTGCGCGTTTTTTTTCGATAACAGTGAAACTATTGAATTCCTGTGAGGTTTTAAATTAGTGCGTTGTTACTTTGGAATTATATTTTTTTAAATAATAATAGTTTTGTACACAACTTTTTTTTTATCTAACGGTATTTTCATAAAACATTTCCATGTTTAAGGTTTAGCAAGTTAAAATAAACTTAAATACTAGTATACATAGCACTTTCAATCACTACAGTCAACCGCGCAGATTTATAAATAAATTTTATCGAGAATATAATATTATAATAGTCTGTATCGTATTCCTCTTCTTCCTTTTATTCTTTGTTCCTTTCGATATTTATGGAAATAATCTACTGCTCGTTTTAATTAATTACCTTTATATTAATGTTATTCAAAGAATTGGTATGTGTGTAGAGCCCAGCCGACAACTGTAGCTAAATTAACAAGAGTTTTTTGAAGTTGACTTTTATACCTCGTTCTTTTCGAGTCGTTAATCAATAAAAATGAATATTTAACAAAATATTCATGACCATATCTTATAAATAACACAAAATTGTTTTTCCGCAAGTATAATAATATAATAATATATATAAATATACCAAAACCTTTGAGCGCCGGATTGTTCGGTTTACTTCAAAGGTCAATACTACTTAGAAAAACAGTCAGTAAAAATAAAAAAGAATGAGGTGAAATTTGTGTATAATATTCACTCAAAACAATCAGTAAAGTTTGATGAATATCGCAGACACTATGAATAAGTTATCGACGAGGGAACTCTTAAAGTACTCGTGGATGTGATACATTCTAAAGGAATATTTTATATACGGTTTTTCTGTCATAGAAGGAATATTTAATATTAAACTAATTGAAATTTCTAGAGATATGTTTGATGTTATACGGCAAAATGAAACAAAATGATGTTGTATGTAATTTTATAATGAATTTACGTATAAATTTGCAAGGTATCAATACTCAACTTTCCATAATAGGTATATGCTAGTTTATTTATATTATCAATAGGTAATATAAAATAAATGTAGCTACTAGATTCTGGAAAATCCGCTTTTACAGTTTTTGTCTTTGTGTTATGTATTAGTGAGAAATGAATTAATTTATTGCCCACTGTTAAGCTTCCGATTCAGTTAGGTTACTTTTTGGTTAAGGTCATCTCAGATAATTTCTTACGAAAGTTAAAATGGTAGTAGACAACTGACTATTGCTGTTATTTTGTATTTATTCTAGATCAACCCCTCACTTGTGCATTTTACCCAGGAATCTATATCTTAAACTCTCGTACTTTATTACGGTCTTAAGCATATATTGAACGCATTTTTATAAAGTAATCAATTTATATAGTCTACCAAAAGCTAAATTTAAAATACTTTTAAAATTTATTTCTAAGAAACTCATATAAGAGTATTTATTAAGGCAATATCAACATTCCTCAAAATATTTCTATAGGGACAATACAATAGATTCTGTTTTAGTTGTTTATAAAGGTTATGTCAAAGTTTTCCCTTGGGGTAGACTCAATATTTAAGCAAATGAGAATAACGTAAAAACAAAGCCCGCTATCTAGGCTTAAACTTTTTTTTTGCCGTTGGAAAAATCCAGCTTACGGATTCCCCGCCGCCAAAGTGAGGGGCAGCGGGATATGGGGCTCCCGGACCAAGATGGAGCGACCGGTATACCCACTAAAACCAACGGTTGTTCCTTTCACCTGTCGCTATAGCCGGGCCGCGGCGCTGATGACAGTCTCGGCGACCCCGGCGCGACGTGGCCCTCGCCTCTTTCGGGCCTCTTCTCACCGGGTGTGTTGGGACACCGGAACGTCGCTTTAGGCGCCGTGCCGTAACAATTTGCACGGCACTCCTCTTGAGCCCTTCTCTGGGCGGTGGGCACCCTTGCCGGCCGCCCAGGGGCTCAGTGTCAGGGGAAGGTTGCGCGCATCACCAGAAGAAGGCCAGGGCGCTCACGGCCTCCTGTCCCTTTCCGCGGCCTCCTTCCGGGCCATCACGTCCTCGCAAAACGCAAGGACGGCGCCCAACGACCTTTCGCTCTCTAGCATCCTGCGCACTACGGCAGGAAGCGAAGGTCGCCCCCGACACTACACAGCCTCGGCGTTGCTCGACCCAGGCTGGGCACTCTTCCAGCGCGTGTTGGGCCGTCTCTTCGGCACATCCCCACAGTGTTGGCACTCCTCTGTAGGCTCCCTAACGGCCACGTGGCACAGGTACCTCCGAAACAACCGTGTCCGAGAAACCTGCGTCGCGCGGAATGTTAGGGAGCCATGTCCTCTTCTAGCCACCACTTAAGAACGGGGCGTATGGCTTCTACTATTTGACGGCCACCGCTGGAGTGCTCCAGCCGCAGCTCCTACTCCTCGATTGCAAGGAGCGCACTTCATTTCTGCGCCCCTTATTCTTTCGGGCTGGCCTACAGCCCGAGACCTCGCCTCCGCGCCAGAAGAAGAGTGACGCGAGGATTTCTGCGTCTCAGGTCCCAGGGCAAGGAGCCAGCCATCAGGAACGCCGCCTCGGTGGAGATGGTCCGGTAGCCACGTACGGCCTGGATCGCCAACACCCTCTGGGTTCTTCTTAATACTGCCGTACTTCCTTTGGAGGGTGTCGGCCCACACGGGTGCCCCTACAGGACCATATCTAGGCTTAACCTTTTTTTTTTGCCGTTGGCAAAATCCACCTTAGGATTCCGCCGCCAAAGTGAGGGGCAGCGGGGATATGTGGGCCCCGGACCAAGATGGAGCGGCCGGTATACCCAATAAAACCAACGGTTGTTCCTTTCTCATGTCGCTGTAGCCGGGGCCGCGGGCACTGATCACAGTCTTCGGCGACCCTGGCGCGACGTGGCCCTCTCGGCTCTTTCTCCGGTGTGTTGGGACACCCGGAACGTCGCTTTAGGCGCCGTGCCGGAACAAACAGCACGGCGCTCCTCTGAGCCCTTCTCTGGGCGGCGGCACCCTCTTGCCAGTCGCCCAGGGGCTCAGTGTCATGGGCAAGGTTGCGTGCGTACGCCACTCTTTGGTGCCCTAGCCTTCTTCTGTGGATAGCCAGGGCGCCTCGGCCTCCTGTCCCTTTCCGCGGCCTCCTTCCGGCCATCACGTCCTCGCAAAAGCAAGGACGGCGCCCCACGACCTTTCGCTTTCAGCATCCTGCGTACTACGCAGGAAGCGAAAGGTCGTGCCCCACGACACTACGCAGCTCTCGGCGTTGCTCGACCCAGGCTGGGCACTCTTCCAGCGCGTGTTGTGCCGTCTCTTCGGCACATACGCCACAGTGGTGGCACTCTCTGTAGGCTCCCTACCGGCCAGCGGCACAGGTACCTCCCGAAACAGCCGTGTCCCGAAAGAACCTGCGTCGCGCGGAACGTAGGAGCCATGTCCTCTTTCTAGCCACCACTTAAGAACGGGCGCATGGTTCTATTGTTTGACGGCCGGCGCTGGGGTGCTCCAGCCGCAGCTCCCACTCCTGATTGCAAGGGAGCGCACTCGTCTCTGCGCCCCTTATCCTTCTGGGCTGGCCTGAAGCCCCGAGACCTTGCCTCCTCGCGCCAGAAAAAGAGTGACGCGAGGATTTCTGCATCCAGGTCCCAGGGCAAGGAGCCAGCAACAGGCACGCCGCCTCGCCAGAGATGGTCCGAGCCCTGTACGGCCCGGATCGCCAACACCCTCTGGGTTCTCCTCATACCGCAGTACTCTCCTTGGAGGGTGTCGGCCCAACGGGTGCCCTGACAGGACCATGGACCTGACGACTCCGGCGTATAGGCGGCGACAGGAGCTGCTGGGTCCTCCGGTGTTGGGGAGCAGTCTGCCGAGAGCTGCCGCTGCTCTCGCCACTCTAGGCGCGAGGCGCTCAAAATGGGCGCAAAACCTCCATCGGCGGTCTAGGACTAGGCCGAGATATTTCATCGTCGGCTTGACGTCGACGCGGACGCCGCAAACGATTATGTGGGCGTCCGCAGGTGGCGCGTTCCGAGGCCCGTAAAAGTAAAGGGCCTCGGATTTTTCGAGCGCCACCTCTAGTCCTAGCCGCCGGATGCGCCCAATTACTTGAGCGACCCCGGCAGTGGCGAGAATCGCAGCCCTGCGAAAGTTGGTGCCACGGGCGGTGACGAGGGTGTCGTCCGCGTAACAAGTGACGTCGACACCCTCGATATTGCCGCCACGTAGCACCCAATCAAAACCAACGTTCCACAGAAGCGGTCCCAACACCGACCCCTGTGGAACTCCACACGACACCTTGATGGTCCGGAGCCCATCTCGGCACGGGAACTCGACACGTCGATGCGACAGGTAGGCCCGATCACCCTTGCAGGTAGGGAGGCACCCTGTGTACGGAGCGCCTCCTTTATGCAGGCCCAGGGCAGGGTGTTGAATGCGTTGGCGATGTCGAGTGACACCGCCAAAACACCCTCACCCCGAGACACCGCATCCTGCATCTAGGCTAAACCTAGCTTAAGTGCCTGGCGGGGATCAACTGCCTCCGTAGCCTAGTGGTATGTGCGTGTGCTTTAAAAACCGGAGGTCGTGGTTTTCCTGCGGGGACTCAACAATTTTTTATTGTTGTTTCCTAGTTGGTTAGGGCAATTTGGGCCGATCACCCAATTGTCTGAAAAGTAATATGATCCATGCGTCGGATGGGCATGTAAAAAGTCGGTCCACCCACCAACCCACATTGGACCAGCGTGGTGGGATACGGTCCAAACCTCCTAATGGATAGGGTGTATTAGGGGAGACCTATGTCCAGCAGTGGACTATCACAGGCTGATGATGATGAACTCTTAATTTAAATATATATATTTTTGAATAAATGTTATCGTAATGGAATATATTGTTATATTAGAATTAATCAAGTAGTTATTTAAATAACTTGTCCGCCCACTCGACTGCGGAGCTTCCTTACTTTGGTAGTAAGGTAGATCCGCACTACAGGTGCAATCAGTCATTGCCAATCCTCCTGCAATTATGAGCAACTTCTGTCAATGGACGTCAACAGAAGGCAACGGCCGCTAGTTCCCGGTAGTCTCACTATTCCAGCCCACGGGAGCCATGGTGACGATGAGAAAAGGATTGCTAAGAATCACCGGGCTACAGATCGCTACCGCCAAGAACTTGACCTGGCTACGTATATCAGACGAACGCTGAACTTAGCGAACACCTGGCCGAGCTGGAGATGGAACTGGATCACAAGGCGGCATGGGATTTCTCGTCAACAAATCCCTTGCTAACAACATAATCGCAGTAACGAGACAGAAAACGATTGGAGGAATCAATTGGGCTGGGCAGCATTTAGGATGCTAAAACACATTCTCACGTCATCAATACCGCAGAGTTTAAAGTCTTTAACCAATGCGTACTCCCCGTAATTACCTATGGGGCAGATGCGTGGCCTCTGACTATAGGACTGATCCACGAAATTGCCGCAGCTCAAAGTGCTATGGAACGCGCCATGCTCGGAGTTTTTCTGTGGGATAAAATTCGCAATGAATTCATCCGGCAAAGAACGAAAGTTTCCCACATAGCGCTCGTTAAAGTGGCAGTGGGCCGGTCACGCGGTCCAAAGAACGGATGGCCGATGAGCTTATAACGTTCTAGAGTGAAAGCTACGTTTAGTAAAGCGGAGTGATGGTAATCTCCGTGCAGTAGCTGGTTCGAGTTGTTGAATAGCAGGCAGCAGGTGGGCACGTAGCAAGGGATCGGCTGTTTTGACATTCATTGAAAAAGGCCTATGTCCAGCAGTGGATTGATAGGTGGTGATTATGATAAAGGATATTACGTAATTAAATAATTATAAATCATTTTTGGCGTATTTGTGAACGATACATTTCAAAATTTCTAAACATTAAATCTTAGAAAAAAATTTAGAGGATACATTAAACAATTTTTACCGATTTTATCGCGTTTAATTACTTTACAATTATTTAAAACTATACCAGACGTTTCAAACCCTTTCTAGAGTCCATGGTAAGAGAAGGCTCTAAGAGAATAACATAGCAGTAAAGTATGTACAAATCGGCCTAGACGAAATCCAGAGGGTTCTTGAACAAATCAAAAACAACTAAAAAGTCCAGGGAGTGGACAGAGTCACGACGGAGTTACTGAAGGCCGCCGGTAGAAGTAGAGGCTTCGACATCTATATAACTCTGCCCTTCTCTTTAGGAGAACAGAGGCATGGCACAAGGGTTTTGTTGTATTGTTTTTTAAAAAAGGTGATTAAATGAAGACCTATTGGCCCATTTCACTTCTGTGCCATATATATAAGCTGTTTTCGAGGGTCATCTCAGCGCAGCCTCGAGAACAGGCCGGGTTTCAGAGGGGTTACAGCACCATAGACCACATCCACACAATGAGGCAGGCTACACAGAAGACACGAATATAACCAGCCTTCTCATAGTCCACAAATGTCATGCACAGGGTCATGGCATTTGTGGACTTTTAGAAGACTTTTGACTCCATTGAGTCCTGGTCTTTCTTCAAATCATTACAGCGGTGCCAAATTGATTGGCGATATATCCAGATACTATGTCTGTCTTAGTCCAAAGTAGGTAGGCTGAGCCATCCACCTGCGCCACGGTGTGAGACAAGCGGATGTTATGTCTAATTAAAATGCGTATAAAAAAAATGGTATTGTCAGTTTGTAACATTAAAATAACTATTTTTATATATAGTCTGTCTGTATTATTTGTCTGTTGGTTCTTGCTTTTATCTGAAATGGCCGGCATTTTTCGCTGAAATATATTTCTTGTAATTAGGAGTAATCGAAGTCAACTTTTTTAGAAAAAATAATTACCACGCGGACAAAGTCCCAGCTAGTTTTTACATAAAAAGGTTACTGCGCGTTTTTTTCAACATATACATTTTATAACCAATTTAATATGTACACATATGTAGAAATCTGTGTTAAACTTACGTCAACGCTGGTTATATTGGTATATATAAAATACACGCCGTATAAAAAAAGAAAAAAGTTTACTTTATACAAGGGTCTGTCTAGAGTAGCAACTACCGCGTAATTGCCGTAAGCCAACTACGGAAACAAGCAAGGAAACACTAGTGCCTTCCGTGTTGATATCTCATTTAACAGGTACGTATATGGTATCTTACGCTGCTTTTTTAAAAGACAGATTGTATAACATACCATCGGGTGAATATCCTGCTGGTCTTATTGCTCTCAGCAATAACAAAAATATAACGATTGGGATATCGGTTTTGGCCAGTATCAATTTATTGCAGAGATAGGTTTAACAACTAACAATATAAAAATACGATGTTGTTATTGTCATGTTGTAAAGATAAACATTTATATATCTATTTAATAAAAATATTACTCTTATTTATCTTTTTAGATTCAGTTAGATTTTTTTAGTTTAAGCGAAAGAAGAGTATTACAATCTTATACTACATATTTCTTTTTTTTTAATATTTCAATAAGTAATAAGTGTCAATATAATACTACACATTGCAATATGAACTGATAAAAGGCATACATGCTGCTTCAATGAACAATGCATCGTCAATAGAGCTTTCCTGATAAATTCTTATTGTATTCATATATGTTGCAGGAAATATAAAAAGCGTTTTTTATTTTAATTCAGCATCTAAATATTTATTAGGTTCCTTAACCCAAAATGCATAGTATATGCTATATAATTCTATTCACACACGGCTACTAAAAGACCTTCATATGCTAACAATATTCTTTACTTACTCTAGTTAGCCTTTATTCGTAAGTGAGGAAATGCCTACACCTACCTGGTTCATTGTATTGTCTAAGATCGACAAGTTTTTCCTTCTGTCTTCTAAAAGGTGGATTTTCAAAAACGTTTCTTTATCCAAACATGCCATTCCAAAATATTTATAGGCCAATACTCTTGTATGGTGTCTTAAAATTACTACTATTTTATCTCTTTCCCTGCTCTTTCTTTTTTAGCTATTGTTGATCGTCAGAAAATAAATTATATTATAGATAGCTAATCCACTTTACGCTTGACTAGGCTGGCTGCTGAAACCGAGGTCGTCAATTTGACTCAACAAATTTTCATTGTTGTTTCTAGTTGGTTAGGGCAATTTGGGCCCATCACCTAATTGTCTGTAAAGTAAGATGATCCATGCGTCGGATGGGCATGTAAAAGTCGGTCCTCCTACTAACCCGCATTGGACCAGCGTGGTGGGATGCGGTCCAAAGACCCCCTAATGGATAGGGGTGTATTAAGGGAGGCCTATGTCCAGCAGTGGACTATCACAGGCTGATGATGATGATGATGAATTCACTTTTCACTTTAATTATTTGTATGTATTCTCGAAGATTAGGACTCAATAAAAAGTCGATTTGAAATCGCGTAGAAAAAGAAGATATAATTATATTATAAATAATTTAGTAAAAAGTAACTTCGATACTACTTAGATCCTATTTTTTAATTCCTTTTTTATTAGCGAATTATCTCGCAGATTTTGTTATTTAGGTGATAATTGTATAACAAAAATGCTAGATGCATGGTGATGTATCAGTCAAAATAAAAGTTTGTGAGTAAATATCAAAAGCTTCATAGGCAATGCATATTTTGGCGATACCAAATTTAAAAACCGCTGTTTATATTTCACTGAAATTGTACAATAACGGTAAGTCTTACAAAATCAGCATTTATAAAATTAAATAAACATAACATTATTTTAATTTGATCAGTTTTAAGCAAAGATTTAAAGTGACGTATTTCAAGCAATAAAAATCATTTCATATTATGAACCTTAAAGTGCCTGTTTAAAACTATAACCTGTGAACCTAAAATAGTCAATGGCAAACATTAAGGAAAATTATGGTTCGCTGAAATGCGTTTGTCAAGTTAAAGTGATCGACCCACAGACCGTACTGTCTATTGATGGGTTATGCAAAATTTAGCTGCGGCCTCTTAATACTGTTAGGGACTGTAATAAAACTGGGTACGTGTGGTATAAATTCACTATTAATATCGATTTTGCGTTCGGCTTAAATAGGTCTTAAGTGCTATTAATTTTAATAAGAATTTGGTAGGGAACAATATAATAAATACGATTGCTTAATAATCAATGCAGAGTAAAGAATATAAAGGATATAAAATACCATTCTCGGAACAAATAAGGTTTAAAACTTTTGTAATTAATATTTCATGTTCAAGTCGATTATCAACAAAAAGACCGTCACTCTTTTTAGTTAAAAGTCAAGCGCTTACAGGCGGTCGACGAATTAGAACGTTTTAGTTACAGGTCCCATTAGAATTAGAATTTTGGCTTTATTTACGAAGAATTTATTTGTCTTTTGCATGAGATAAATAATTTACTTGACAACACAATTGTCATCGGAACAAATCTTTTGTGTGGTTTAATAGAGAAAAGCATTTGTTTTTAATATTATGAAATTGTAAATAACTTCTATAAAAAAAAAAGCAAAATAAAATGGGTATTTTAATATTTATTATCAAAATTTCTTGCGCTATAATTAATTTTTATTAGAGGTTATAGCGATGACGAGTCTTTGTGTCTATTAAACGTTTCTTAAGCTTCTTTAAAATTCGAGGAAATGGACATATTATAGAACAGAAATTAACAGGAATCGTGTAAACAGTTTATAAATAAAAAAGGAAGTACCATTAAAATTAATTTCAATGTAGGTATATCAATCTAGTAGACCAAAAATAATAACATAATATATAAAACAATAACAATAATGCATCCATATCTCTAGGAATCACTCCTTGTTTCATCGTATACGTAAGCCCATCTCACATAGACAATATGAGCCATATGTCGGGATCAGAATATGGTTGGGAAATAGAATATTGAATGTATCTTACGAGACAATAGTCCGCATTGCATAGTGATACATACAATTTGCATAATCTGCATATGCACCGCCGTCGCCGTAAGGGTTTGTTTTGCATAAACTGATGGATGTAGTGTGAATAAAGGTGATATTTTTAAGAGAAAGTTTCACGCTCATATATTCACGGCTGTAATACTTATTATATGTTCAAACTTCATCGACTTAATGTATTTAAATATTTCCTTATATTTTTCAAAAACCTACGCAATTTTCAAAGTGCGTCGTAGAAGTATTATCTGCTCTTTTTATTAACGTTTTTTGTAGACATTAGTCAGTAGTAATCCATTTGAATAAATGTAACTGTAAAAAGATATAACAAATGTCGATTAAATCTTTATAATCCTTTCCGTCGAACAATATGAATAAAGGAGAATATTTGTATGCAGATCTTGAACTTATCTAGTACTGGACATTGTAGTACAGAATAATCCTAAATAAATATCAAAATAAGGAGGTACGGAGGACGTATTGATGTTTGATACTCATCTAAAGCTAGTCAAAAGATTTCAATAGTATTCAATAAGTAGCCAAGAGTTAAAAAGAAATAACTCGATAGAACTGATAAAAATGTCATTACCGCAACGTTTACATCACATTCGCTACTTTAGCAAATAAACATATTATTTAAATAGATGTGAGTTTACATTGTTTTTTTAAATAGTTTTAAGTCTTAAAATATTTTTAAAATTAATTTTTTTAAATGTATTAAAAACCACTGTCAAATTTTTTTGGCAAAATACGTGAAATTACTTTAGTAATAAGACCAATAAAATTAATTTGTTAAGCTAATGTTATTTAATGTAATTATGTTATTTTTTTTTCTATTTTGCGTAAATATATTTTATTTGTTCATTTTCAAATTAAGAACCAAAACCTAACAATAATTTAATTATATAGAATCTTTAAATAATAACAAACAATGTCACAAACAAATCTGGTACATCAAAATATTTAAGGAAATGGGTAAAGTTAGTTGAACTTTCTAAAGTAGAGGGGTCAAATGATCCGTCCCGGATCAACGTGTTTGATAATATGACAAACATGACGTTGGTTTTACCAAGTTCATCCGGGGACCGGATGGCAGAAAACTCGCCAGGGTTTGAATTTTCCAGGCGGTCTCAGCCATGATGACTATCGTCTGCAATGGGAGTACTGCCTTTACATTTACCGTGCCCTTCTGTTTGGCCACCCACCCCGCGGCGGAGAAAATTCGAACGCGTCTCCGCTAACCACGGTGCAGGGGAAGGCTTTCTGCCCACTTTGAACACGACAACATAGTGGCGGCGTTGCAGACATCTCAGCATCCGATATTCCCAATCATTTGCTCCCAAAGATGAAACGACCCCCAAATGGAGTCAACCTTCCCAAGTCCCAAAATGCCACCACAGGCTTTAACCATGTCTTCTGTTCCCCTCACGTTGGAGTGGTCGGTGGGACCCTCCGAAACCCGGTTTGTTCTCAGGTGCTTCCGAGTTCAAGGGGGTTCAAGATGACCAAAACAATTTTAAGCTGACTGGGGAGCGAAACATTTTTTCAAAGGGTTTTAACCTTTTTAAAAAATACGACAAACCCTTTTCCGCCTAGATTCCCCGGAGAAACGGCGGGAGATAAAAGACGACGGAGCCTTTAACCGGGTTTACCAGCGGCCTTTAGAAGTCCGTCGGACCCCAGAGGACCCCGGGGTTTTCCAGGTTGTCAAGAGCCCCTTTGATTTCGTCTAGGCCGATTTAGGAAGATCCCCCGAAATGGCCGGATGGAAGCCTTCTCATCCGGCTCCGGGTGCCAGGCGACGCGTTTAACGGCTGAAAAAGTTTTCAACCTGATAGAACCTTCTGGTCTCAAGGCGGTTGATATTTTTCCTTTCCATGAGATCCAGGTTTCTCCAAAGTTTAGACGGCCCGGTCCAGACCGCAGGTTTTTGACCCCGGCCCGAAGAATTTGACCACTGATCGAGTTCCTCGTCAAGTATCGATTGTATTTTCCAAGGCGGAAATCATTTTAGATTGATCTGAAATGTCAAGGATCAATGAAGGCGGACGATTAGGTTAGGGACTTCATCAATCGGGTGTTGCTTTCCAACATATTCAGGGGCCTTCAGGTCGGTGATCACTCGGCGAACCTTGTGATCCAGACATCCCTGGATAGCCTATTTCCGAATAATGGTCATTTATTTGTTCATAATCGGGGTTTGCCACGTTTTTTTTTTAGGGCTTTTTTAAAGAACGAGTTCCAAAGCACCTCCACTCGAGGAAATTGAAAGCATTTGCCCCATGATTTCCTCCGAGCCCATAGATCCGATCGATTCTGCACGCCTGTACTCCTACTTTGGGGAAACCCCAACAGAAGTGCCGATTCTAGGGTTCGAGATTCTCCCCCCAGGGACTCCACTCAATCCCAAAACGTGCCATCTTATGCACCCGGCTCCTCCCAGTTGGGCCAAATGAGAACTAGCCGAGCGTGCGTCCCGTTGAGGGATGGTCAGTTGATTTTTGGGGCCTCGTACTCCCGGGATTTTGCCCCCGCCCTGCCGTGAGCGGGCCGCCCGCCCTTGAGGTATACAAGGCTACCGGGAACCGGGGGGAACGTTTTCGTCCCCATTTTGGGTTTGGGCTTCCCACCACGCTGATCCAATGCGGGGTGGGTGGTTTTTGAATATTTTTTAAAATTCAATACCAAACATTTGGGAGACTTCCTATTGAACTGGCTATTGGTTTGCGGTTAATTTTATTGCTGTTGTTGCTGTGATTCCCAAGGGTTATTATACCTTTTTTAAAGTTGTATTATAAGAAAGTTAAAAGTATCTAATTTAATAATACATTATAATTTGTGGTACTTCAATATTAATTTATTAGATAATTACCACCACTTTAGATTCAGATCATTGTTGTTATTTAATTTAAATTTTTATTTTTGAACCCATAGAATCAGAGATTCTGCAACATGTTAGACAATATTTTTACAAATTGTTAACCAAAAAACCAAAAAACCGGATTGACCAGCGGGTGGGATTCCAAACCCCTTGGATAGGGGGTATTGAGGCCTATTCCCAGTGGACTACCAAAGGCTGACGAATGTGATGTGTGATGTGAAAAAATCAATTATTAAAAATTTACCTCTGACCATTGTGGACAGCTTGCCTGTTTTAAACAAATAAATTAATGTAAAAACAAAGATGAAAAAATGTTTGTTCCTATGGATAAAAAGGGATTGAGAGTTTAGAAGTAAATTTTACATTATATAATAAATTATTTAATTATAATGACAACCCAGATGTACTTATAAGTCTTTTTTACTTTGGTCAGGACAGAGTTTAAAACAATATTTGTTTTTAAAATTCAAATTGAAGGGTTCGGGTGGCTTTAGTATTGGAAAATTAGAATTCATAAAGGGGGGGTGATTGTTGTCTTTACAGTGAAACGTTTATTTCATATCAATTCTTTAGATATGTAAATTCAAATAAAAAAAAGTTTCCTTTTTAAACCCCTAAATTAAAAAAAAATTAAAATTCATCAGATAAAATCAAAATTACTTAAAATATAATAAATAATGAAACTAAAAGATCAATAGGTAAAAAAAATAAATTTGAAAAATTAATGACCATCAAATTAAAAGTGATAGGAAGGAACTTTTTTTTGAACAGTTTTTAGGACCCTGTTTTACTAAAAGTCTCTTTTTCATCTCCGACAGTGCCTGTCCCCAAGGAAAATGTCGATGAATGCAGAAATTTTGATTTATTAAATTGGGTAAGAAAGATGTCTCAATGTTTTTTAAATTTCAAGACATGAAAAGAACGGTAGACTTTGAGGATCTTTTAAGGTGATAATGCTGTTATCGATGTAATATCATGCACCTACAACATTAATTTGTGTGTATACAAAGGGGATGAGTTTTTTCCAATAAAAAGTAGAATACCAGTTTAAACGGAGAAAACGGATACAAAATTTTAGACCATTCGTATGTACTCTGAGCAAAATCTTTGAAAAATTTTATTGATCAATTAGTCAAACACTTCTTGGAAAAATTTCTAAATAATAACAGACCCCTTTTATAGTGGTTGGTCCAAAACCGCAGGTTTCGATATTAAAAAAATATAGGGCTTGGGAACATTGCGGATGCCTTAGACATTTTGCCACCTTTTCAAGGCTTTGGATTGGTTCAAGATTAAATTTTGGACCCAATTTAAATTGTCGTAATTTTCGGTCTTTGGAGGGGAAGGCAACCTTATTAACTTACTGTGTTTCTATATTGAGCTTTAAGTCAGGAACCCATTAAATGGATCGGAATAAACTTAGCTCTGGGCTATGCCGTAAATAGAATAAACAAAAACGACGTGGGGAAAAGCCCGCGGATATTTAATACTTCCACAGTAGAGTCTTTGGTTTCTTTGGGGAAGCTCGATTGCCCACAACAATCTTTCGTCCCCAAAAGGCTTTTACGGTACCTTATGTACCGGGCCCCAAAAAACATAGTGAGTTGTTTATCAAATTGAAATATTGACCGTTAGTTCTTAATCATTTTAAAAAATTTAATCTATGTAAAAAACCAAATGATTTTTTAAGGCATTTAAAACATGGCATTAATTTAGGAACATAATTATTTCTTCCAGAACAGACTGGGAAAATATCTAAATCTTTTGGGAATTTATTCCTTTTACCCAAAATCCCAGAAAACGCAAGATTTATCCATTCATAAATTTAAAAAATTGTCTTGGAACGAACGAACGAACAAAGGTTTTACAATGTAAAAGTTTTAAAGATAACACACCCTTTAATGGAATGTTGCTCCGGCTTTTTTCAATAATTTAAATTATATGCTTTTATTTGATTGTTTATTGTTTCAGTTATATTTTAAAAGATGACAAAATAAAATCACACAATGTATTAAAAAGTTATGTAATTTTTTTTTTATATTTAACTGGCATTTTTTCCCTATTTGTATATATCTCCAAATAACGAGCTTAACCATCAACACCAACAAAAGAAATTTTTTTAAATAAGAATATGCAGGATAAACTTTTGTTTATTCCTCTTTATTTCCTTCTTACCCATGCTAAAATTTTTATGATCGTTTTTACATTATTATAATAATAGCTTCCAAAAATATGCCAGAAAAAATTTTTTTTTTATATGTAAAAAGCATATTATGCTATTAATTCATCTTAAACGTTGCGAAATTACGTCAATAATAATTTTAACAACGGTATTGCCAAATGTAAATATCGTTATTAATATGTGTTTAACGAAAAATAATATTCTAAAAGATACAATTTTTATCTTATATGTTTTATTAAGGTGTGGGACAGTCGTGCCAAAGCTCACATACAAAGAAAAGGTGCCACATCTACTAGCCAATCATAAACATCAAATATTAAAAGCGGTTTTCCGCTACTCGAACCGAAAAGCCGTATTTTTGAACCCTACTTGTTGCAGATAGAAAACCACGTAAAATGAAACTTGTCATATTAAAACACCATCTTTCTTATTTAAATTTTAAATATTTATGGTAAATTTAATTAGATAAGATGGTTTATATTTATTAAATAAAGTCAATAAACAGAAACCATTATTTTGATTTTATTTAAATTATTTTTTCCAATATTCAATAAATTATATGATTCCTTTTGGGGTTATTCAACGCTTATTCAATGAAATACTAAAATTGGTCGAACAATCGCATTTTTCCAGTCTTCAGGAATCGCAATTCCAGGAACCGGCGGGGAAAAAAATTGATAAGGGAAATTTGTATGTATAGTCCAAAGCCAAAATGGAACTTTAAAAATTTATGTGAACGCGTTTTTGAAAAATTAAAGTATTATATATTTTCGACAAATTTTTTTAAGACAAATAAAAAAGAAGAAAAGTAATAAGATTGGCAGAAGCTGCATTGCGGTTTTATTAGATATTAAGTGCAATGTATCATAAGAACAAGACGTAATTAATTGGGTGTTCAATCATCTTTTAACCCGGGTCGAAAACGTAGTAACAATCGAATCACAAACATTGATTGTTCAGGTCGTTCGTTTGGATTCAAATTATTTTGTGTAGTCAACATCCGGGTGTTATTTTTTTACGTAGGGTTCATGTCAAAATTTACAACATCGTTTTAAACCAAATCATAAGCTAAATTGATTTCATTATTTGTAAATTCTTATAATATTTAAAATAATTTTGTCCTTAATATTTATTAAACTGATGATAAATATTATAATTTTTATTCTAATTTTTACGGAAATTTAAAACTCCAATTATAAATATATTATTTTACGCCAAATTACAAAAAACATTCGAATAACCAAAAATATATCGCAATTTAACTATGATTATTAATTAGACCAGCCAAAATAATTTATAAGGGTTTCAAAACGCAACGGCGGAACCCCGTCTGGCTTATTACTAACCCGATCACAAGTCATTCTTTTTCGGCATAAAAAAAGATGTAGTGGGCTGGAAATTTACGGTTATCCAACTCATAAGGTTTTTTTGCTTGATGTCCGGGGTTTCGGAAAGAAAACCAAGACAACCATTTTTCGTTATCCGGCCCCTTTACCGCGTATGGGCTTCGATCAAACACATTTATTTGATGGATCGTGATTGACACAGTCATATTCTGAATAGTTGAACTATTTTTTTAATCACTTCAGCCTGTGTTATTCACGAAGGTCATAGCCCTTCCCAGCCATCTTTTCCATTTGAGGTTTTTGGACCGTATCCCACCACGCTGGAAAATGGGGTTGTTAAATACGATTTTGCACCCTACGATGCGGAACTTATTTTCAGACAATTGGGAATTGGCCCAAATTTTCCTAACAAAGGAAACAACAATGAAAATTTTTGAGTCCTGGGTTTTGAGAACCACGACCTCCGTTTCAAAGCCACAGGGAAATTTTTTTAATTTAATAGATTTTAAACGAAAATTAACATAATCTGACGCATTAGCGAAAAGTGTTGCATTTTGTAGGGTTTTAAATTAATGAACATGGGATCAGGAATTTTCAGACGGAAAAAAAATTGCTTTTGAACATTTTTCCTCAAGCTCAATATGTCCTAATGAATTTCAAAAAAAACTAGGGTTTGAATTTTAAGAGGGCCTTTAATTATAAAACTTCGGGAGTAATTTCGATCGAATGATAAAATGGTTAATGTTTATTTTGGGTTAATTTAAAACAAAAAATTTAAATTTTAATATAATATTATTTTTAATAATAATATTATAAAAAATTTAAATTTTAATATTATATTACTTTTGTTAGTTATTTGTTTAACATTTTTTTTTTTGAACCATTTTTTTTTTTATTTATTTTTTCCGTATGTTCGTCGTTTAAACTTATTTTCACTTTTAAAACTTATACATGTTCTAGTCTAAATGAAACTTTTGTTTATAAATTAAAATGACCGGAAAATAAATAACGTTCCTTTGGCGTTGAAATCCCTTTACAGAAGATGTCCCGGATTCTGGGGTTCGGATTCTCCCCTCTCTTGGACTCCACTCAATCCCAAAACGTGCCATCTTATGCCCCGGCTCCTCTTCCAGTTGGGGCCAAATGAGAATCTGGGCGGCCGTCCGTTTGCTTGGATGGTCAGTTGATTTGGCCCTACGTACTCCCAGGGATTCTTGGCACCCCCCCGCCCTGCCGTGGGTTCCGCCCCCTTTTCCAGGTTAAGGCTACCGGAACTGGGGGGCCGGAACGTTTTTCGTCTCACCATTATTGGTTTGGACCGTAATACCACGCTGATCCTCGGTTTTGGTGGGTGGATTTTTATGAATTTTTTTAAAATTCATATACCGGTAAACTTTGGAGACTCCTATTAACTGGCTATTGAAAAATTTCAGAGGAGGCATTTTTATTGCTAAAGTTTAATGCGTTTAAGGTTCCCAAGGGTTATTATACCTTTAAAGTTTTTAAAGAAAAGTTAAAAGCTATCTGAATTTAAAGTACATTATAATTTGTGGTGACTTCAATATTAATTTTTAATTAATTCCTACCACCACTTTGGAATTCAGATCATTGTTAAGTTTTATTTAACCTTATAAATTTATTTTTTTGAACCCAATTAGAATCACTGAGATTCTGCAACATTATGGACAATATTTTTACAAATTGTTAACCAACAAAAACCAAAACCCAACCAAGGCATTGGACCAGCGGGTGGGATACGGTCCAAACCCTCCTTGGATAGGGGTATTAGGGGAGGCCCTTTCCAGGGTGGACTAACCAAAGGCTGACGGGATGTGATGTGTGATGTGAAAAAATCAATTTTAAAATTTCCTCTTGACCCTTGTGGACAGCTTGCCTGTTTTAAACAAGATAAATTAATAGTAGTTAAACAAATGAAAGAAAATGTTTGTTTTCCTATGGATAAAAGCGGATTGAAGTAGTTTAAAGCATTATTACCTTATATAATAAATTATTTACATTATAAATTTGACAACCCAGATTTACTATATAAAGTCTTTTTTTACTTTTTCAGGAACAGAGTTTAAAAATATTTCTTCTTTAAAATGGTCCAAATTAAGGGTTTCGGGTGGCCAAGTGATTAAACAATTAAATTCAATAATGGCGGGGGCGTAAGATTGTTGAATCTTTAATGAAACGGTTTAAATCATATCAATTCTTTGAACATTGTAAATTCAAAATATTAAAAAATTTCCCAAACCCATAATTAAAAAATAAAATTAAGAATTCATCAGATAAAATCAAAAATTACTTGAAATATAATAAATAATGAAACTAAAAAAGTATCAATAGGTAACAATAAAATAAATTTGAAAAATTAATGACCATCAAATTAAAAGGAATGGAAGTTCCTTTTTTTTGAACCAGTTTTTTTCAGGACATCCCTGTTTTCTAACAAGTCTCTTTTATCCTCCGGACAGTAATTGTCACCCTAATGGAAAATGTCGATGAATGCACAAGAAATTTTTAGGTTTAAGAAGTTTTAAGAAAGATGTCATCAATGTTTTTAAATTTCAAGACATGAAAAGAACGGTAGACTTTGGGATTCTGTTAAGGTGATAAGTGCTGTTATCGATGTAATATCCTGCACCTTAGCAACTTTTTCAATTTGTTATACATAGGGGATGGAGTTTTTGTCAATATGAAGCATAGTAAATAACCAGTTTTTAAATCGGGTAGCAAAAGATCAAATAATTTAACCTTATTCTTACTGCCTACTTCGGCAAAATCTTTGGAAAATTTATTGGATAATTAGTCCAAACACTTCCTTGGAAAAAATCTTCTAAATAAATAAATTACCATTTTACTAGTGGTTTGGGTCCACAACCCAACGGGCAAACTGATTCAAAAAAATATAAGGGGCGGGGCATTTTGGGATGCCTTAGACATTTTCGCCACCTTTTCAAAGGCTGGATTGGTTAAGATTAAATTTTTGGACCCCTTAATTTAAATTGTCGTAATTTTTCAAGTGTCTTTGGATGGGAAAGCGCTGGACCTTATTAACTGTACTGTGTTTCTCGGCATAGTAATGAACGCTAAGTTAAAAGTCAAGGAACCCATTTTAAAATGGACTTCAAGGAAAAACTTACTCCCATAACCTAATAAATAGAATAAGACAAATAACTGACGTGGGAGACAAAGCCCCTTGGTATATTATATACTCACAGTATGATGTCTTTTGGATTCTACGGGGATATCGATTGCCCACAACAATCTTTCGTCCTTCCAAAAAACTTTTTTGGCAGTTTACCTTCCGTACCGGGCCCCAAAAATCACTCAGTGAGTTGGTTTTACTCAAATTGAAATAATTGACCGTTAGTTTTGTTTTTTAAAAAATTTAATCAATTCGAAAAAACACAAATGATTTTTTAAGGCATTTAACCCTTGGCATTAATTCTGGAACATGCAAATTATTTCTTCCAGCAACCAGACTGGCGAAGAAATATCTAAATCTTTATGGGAATTTATTCGCTTTTACCAAAATCCCAGAAAACGGCAAGATTTATCCATTCTTAAATTTAAAAAAGTTGTCCGGAACGAACGAACGAACCAAAGGGTTTACAATGTAAATGGGTTTTAAAGATAACACACTCTGTTAATGGAATGTTCGCTCCAGGCTTTTTCAATAATATCCAAATTATATGCTTTTATTTGATTGTTTATTGTTTCGTTATAATTTTAAAAGATGACAAAAATAAAATCACCTGTTTAAAAAGTTATGGTCGTTTTTTTTTATATTTAGAATTTGGCATTTTTTCCTCATGTTGTATATATCTCGAATTAAACGAAAGCCGGCCGACCATCAACACCAACAAAAAATTTATTCTTTTATTAATTACAGAATATGGCGGATAAAACTTTTGTTTATTCACTCTTTTATTTCATTACCCATCAAAATTTTTTGGATCGTTTTTACATTATTATAATATTAGCTTCCAAAAAATATAGACTGCAGAAATTAAATTTATTTTTGCTCTATATGTAAAAAAGCATATTATGCTATTAATTCATCTTAAACGTTTGCGGGTCAAATAATTAATATTAAAACGGTATTGCCAAAAAATATCGTTATTAATATGTGTTTAACGAAAAATAATATTCTAAAAGATACAATTTTAATAGTCTTACTATGTTATTATTAAGGTGTAGGACTAGTCGTGCCAAAAGCTCACATACAATTAAACCATTGCCGCGCCCCTCTACTAGCCAATCAAAACATCAAAAAAAAAGCGGTTTTCCCTACCGAACCAAAAGCCGTATTTTTTAACCCCTACTTTTTTAGAAAAAACCACGTAAAAATGAAACTTGTCATATTAAAACACCATCTTTGCTGCTATTTAAATTCGTTACAATATTTATGGTAAATTTAATGTAGATAAGATGGTTTATATTTATTAAATAAACGTCAACTGTAAACAGAAACCATTATTTCTGCCCTTTTTTAAATTATTTTTCTTTTCTTTTAATATTCATCAGTCAAATATATATGATTCCATTTGGGGTTATTAACCGCGTTATTCAATGAAATATAAATATTTGATCGTAACAATCACATTTTTTCGACAATTCTTCTACGAATAAAGCAATTCCTTTGGAACCATTGGCGATAAAAAATTGGATAAGGGAAATTTCCAATGTATTAGGGTCCCAAAGCCAAAAATAGGAACTTTTAAAAATTTATGTAAACGCGTTTTTGAACAAATTAAAGTTTATATATTTTCCGACATAAATGTCCTTTTTAAAGACAAATAAAGGAATAAGAAGAAAAAGTAAATAAAGATTGCAGCAGAAGCTGCATTGTCCGTTTTATTCCAGATATTGGTGGAATGTTCATGAAAAACTAATCTTGGAATTGGGGTTGTGTCCAGTCGATCCTTTCTTCCCGGGTCGATTATAATTCAGCTAACAATCGAATCCCAAACACCGATTGTTCAATCGTGGGTCGTTTGGGCTTTTTTTTGCTGGTCAACGATGGGTGTTATTTTTAACCCGTGCAGGGGGTTCATGTCACGACACATTTACCAAATCGTTTAAAACCAAATCTGGCTCCAAATTGATTTCTATTTATGTAATAGTTCTATATAATATTTAAAAAATAATTTTGTCTTTTAAGTATTTATTAAACTTGAATATAAAATTATCAATTTTTATTCCTAATTTTACGGTTTAACCAACTCCAATTATAAAACAATTATTTACCCAAATTACAAAAAACATTAACAGTAATAAATAAAATATATATCGCAATTTCTACTGATTATTAATTACCACCATTTTCCATTAAAATTAATTTATAAATTTCCAAGTAACCCTAAACGCGCAATGCCCCGTCTGGGGCTTTACTATACTAACCCGATCCTTGAAGTCCCTTCTCTTTTTCGGCATAAAAAAGAACGATGTGAGTGGGCCCTGGATAATTTACGGTTTCCAACTGCATAAGGTTCTTTTGTTTGTGTCAAGTGGTTTCCGGAAAGAAAGACCGGAATGTTTTTACAATGCTTTTTCGTTATCCGGCCCCTTACCGCGGTATGGGCTTCGATCAAATCACATTTATTTGATGGATCGTGATTTGACCTTATTCTGAATGGTTAGAACTATTTTTTTAATCATCTTCAGCCCTTGTTAAATTCACTGAAGGTCATAGCCCTTCCCTAGACATCTTTCTCCATTTAGGTTTTTTGGACCGTATCCCCCACGCTGGTCCAATGCGGGTTGTTAAATGGATCGACTTTTGAACCCAATGATGCATGGATCATCTTACTTTTCAAGACAATTGGGAGTTGAAATTTTTCCTAACCAATTAGGGAAACAACAATGAAAATTTGTTGAGTCCCTGCGGGATTTTGAAACCCACGACCTCCGATTTCTAAAGCACACGGAGGCAGTAATTTTTTTATATGGTTAAGGTAGATTTTAAACGAAAATTGAACATAACTTCATGACGCTTTAGCGCGAAAAAGTTGCATTTATGTAGTTACTTTCGAATTAATGAACGATGGGTATCAGGAATTTTCAGACGAAAAAGAAAAAAAATTGCAACCATTTCCTCGTTGGCCGAATATGTCCTTTCATTTCCACAAAAAACTAGCGGTTTTGAATTTTAAGAGTGGCAACTTTAATATAAAACTTCGAGGAGTAATGTTCGGATCGAATGTTAAAAATGGTTAATGTTTCATTTATGGCCAATTTAAAACCAAACAATTTAAATTTTAATATAATATTACTTATATAATAATATTATAAAATTTAAATTTTAATATTATAATTACATTTTGATTAATTATTTGTTATACGTTTATGATTTTTGTTTTTTTTATAACCCATTTATTTCTTATTTATATCTTGTATTTCTTTATTATGTTCGTCGTTTAAACTTATTTTCACTTTTAATAACATACATTGCCTTCTTAGTCTAAGTAAGTAAACTTTTGTTTATAAATTAACAATACCCCATTTCAATAAATAACGTCATCCAATTTGACGTCTGATGCTTTGTCACTATTGTTGATTTGATTTGGGTGCTTCCGTTTTACTTTTATTTCTTTTTTTGTCACATATTTTTTTATTTGTTTTAAAATTGTTGATAAACGTAGATATGAATACAAATAAAATATTTTTTCAGTACAAAACAATTCAGTTCATTTACTATAGATTTTTAAAGATTAAATAATAAAAAGCCACTGAGTAACGTAAGGAGGCTGGATGTGTCAGATGTACGACATTAGGCAGTCTGTTTTATTTCAGATCTAATATTAACCAATATCCCCACATACATATAGTTTTAATTACCGGCGAAACTTCACGACAGAGGAGCACTCTCCTTCCATCGGTGTGAAGCCGCAATGGCGGACATCCGCTTCAAAGAGTGTGCTGTGTGGAAAGCTTTTCTTCTCCTGAATGTCCAATAAATCAGTAGGCCCGATAGGAGTATCTCCTTTTATGCTTGAGTGTATTGCTCCAGAGCTGGCTTTCCAGTTTTCTTTCTTAATCAGACACTCTTATGTCCTCGGCGTTATCACATTCATGGAATACGGCTCTAGTACACCCAAGACCCGTCAACTACAGGCCTATCTCTACTATCACCTCTTACTCTCACAAAACTATGGAATCCATAATTAACTTCATAAAGCTCAAGGCTACCTGGTGAAGCACCAGCTGATCTGCAGCCTTGTAATGTAAGCTGAAAAGACCGGATGTCCTGGCTACTAACTCATCATTGAGCACGGGCGATAGAGTAAGGAGTGAGGGCACTAATTCAGTTTGGACATTGCGAAGCCTTCAATCAGGTTTGGCATAAAATACTATATAAACTTCGCTTCCTATATGGGCTTCCTGAGAGTTTTAGGTGGATAGGCAGTTTTCCGGAAAGGAAGTTAAAGTCGTCGTTATTGATAGCTCATGCTCCGACCCCGGACCATAAACGCTGGTGTTCCTCAAGGCTGCGTGCTATCGCAAACATTGTTCATTCTGCATATCAATGATTTTATTTGCACATACCAGTGGCATTCATTGCTATGCGGATGACAGTTCCGTGGATACACTATAATATTTCAGCCACTAACCAATATCTCTCAGGATCACGTCGATGAGTGTCGCAACAAACTTGTACCCTGACATCAGATCATCCCTTATAAAGATTTCGATTTGCGGGGACCGTCAAGTACAGTTTAGCCCTTCAAGACTCCAGGTTTGCGCGATTCACCCGCAACAAAGCGCCCTTTGTCGCATCGCCTCTTTGGAAACACTCCACCTTTGTACCAAACAGTAGCATTCTGGGCGTCATTTGTTTCGAGTATTGTCAGTTTGGCGGTCATTTTGAGCGAGCTAAAAATGGCATCCAAAAACTCGGAATACACAACAGGGGCCAAACAGTACTGTTTAGCTCACCACCGCCTTAAACTTCCATATAATGCGGAGGTGCGGCCACACACCAGAATATTATTGCCACCACTTTTTGAGGCTTCGGCTCGGGCTATCCAGCTATCTCCGTTTGACCGAATCCAGCGTGAGCATCTCAGTTGTCACGACGATCCTGACCTTGATCCAGCTTGATCACTTGTAACTTTTTGCGTAGGGATCTATCTTCCCTATTCATACTTTAAAAGAATTTACAATGAGAGTGTTGCGAGGAGTTGTTCAACAAGCAAAACCGCTGATTTTTCACTGACGATCATCTCCCTTGCGGAACTATCGTCACTATCTGGATGGTTGGCGTTCACCACAATACGTTTAAAACAGCTTTCTACCACGCACAGTAAATCTCTGGAATTCGTTGCCACCTGGCGGTCTTCTCCCAACAACTGCAACATTGGGTTAATCAAAGAAAGAGAGCATATTCTTACTTATGTTGAAGGGTAAAGCACTGGCGTCGTTGGTGACGGCATGGGCTGACGGTGAATCCTTACTTATCAAGGTGACCGTGCCTCGTTCGCCCTATTCCCGTATTTATAAAAAAAAACTTACATTTGAAGAAAATCATAAAGTTGCATGTGTTTCGTGAAACGTTACCTTTAAAGTTGCATGAGCTTCATTAGGATTTTTGCAATTAACTTAACGGACATTATGGAGAACATAATTTATAAGGCCAAAGTTTTGTAGTCGTGTCAAAATGAATAGTACGGGTAGCCAAAAAATGGTACATTACTTTATTTTAATGGACAATCTAGGCTTAAACTATTGAACGTATAATAAATATTAAGGCACACCATCATCACACGCCTGTGTCAGTCCACTGGTGGTCATACACACACCTTCTCTAATGTTCGCAACTGCTTTCGATGGTAAACATTTCTCATCAAACCCCCACACTGGCCGCTGCAACGTCGACTCCATCACCACCCAGCTCATCCACTACGTTTGCCTAACTAGCCTCACTTTCCAGTGCAAAACAAACACAGTACAGCAAAGCAAATCTTTTATATTCACAACAACAACGTTAAATCTATTTATATCCTTAAATGTCGGTTTTTTCAAAATTCATCCTTAATTTTTTTTATAGATTAATATTTTTTAAATAAATGACCGTAAGTTAAGTCTACTCGGCGCTATTTAGACATGACCCTTGTTACGTATCGTTTTAACTAGTGTACTAGTTACGCAAGGACGACTACACCAGTGTTTTTATTCTACTAACTGCACATGAGAAATAGGCGCGACGGAAGCTCTTAAATAGGAGACCTATCATTTTTAAAATAATGAAATGCACTAAATATTTTCGGAAGAGAGTTATAAGCGATTTCTATACGCTTTACAATATTGCTTTCTGTCTCCGTCACTGATAGTTTTTCTTTAACGTTTTAACGTAACGCTGTAAATGTATAAAAAGACGCAAGTCACTCAATAAGTATAATGGAAAATTTATTCAGAATCACAATATAGTGCGGGCTGGTTTATTGATGAGATAACGTCTGTACGATTATTTTTTGTCGCCTTTTTTATCCAATGTTCTTTTTTCGTTGATATCGGTGTAGTACTCTTTTCATCGTCATCATCATCATCAGCCTGTGTTAGTCCATTGCTTGACATAGGCCTACCCTATTGCTCGCCTTATCAAAAGAATTTTGCACCCACGCTGGTCAATACGGGTTGACAGGTGGACCGACTTTTCATTCATCCGTGCATGGGTCTGTCACCACTTTTCGAACGATTGGGTGGAGATTATTTAGTGCATTACTAAATTACCTAATCAGCTAAAATACAACTATAAAAATCTATTTAAAGTCCCCGTAATTCGGACCACTGACCTCGGTTTCTAAAAGCACAGGTCCTTATCCTTTGAGCTACAGGCGGTCAGTACTCTTTTAGTATGAAATTATTTATACCTTATATTTTATATTTCATCAGGCAATAATTAACAAAAAATTATTCGCAATTATATTCTTTTTATTATAACAATAATAGAAGTAAATTCATTTCGTTTACATTATTTTTAAAAGGGGTTAAAATGAAAATCACTAACCACGTACTTTATTTCACTAACTTATTGTTTCGATAAAAGATCGGTTATGCTTTCAGAATGATATATTAGCCTGACCATAGTCTCTTCGATGTCAATTAATTATTTTGGCTTGCTAGTTGACGCTTCGATGTCAACAACACATTTTTCACACCAAGTTCTATCAATTGCAGATATGGGCAATTTTGTTACGAAGCTAAGAACCTATGTTTCTAGATTTTTATCTCGTTGTCACAAATATTTACTAAAAGGATTCGATTTAATATATTACAACTAACTAAAATAGTCCTATATTAAATTAAAAACTATATCCTAGATTTCATTAGGTTCTAAAAAAACGTTTTTAATGTGTGTATTTAAAGTATATGTATTCGTTATATAAAAAAACAATGTCAGCCTAAATAGTTACATCATTTATTAAATCGGTTTAATTCGTTCCTAAAGCTTAGTCATAGTTAAAATTATTTTAAAATTACCTATGAAATTTTTAGGAGCACTGTATTGGAGGTCATTAAGGCATGGTTAAGAACTTGAACAGTTTCTGTGTTATTCAAAGTCAAAGTCTAATATCTTTATTCAATGTGGAGAAACATTTCTGCTATTGATTGTCAAAATCTACCACCAGTTTCGGAAATGGGAAGCCATGACATGAAGAAGAACCGGCATAAGAAACTCAATAGACTTTTTTCCTTTTTTTCTTCAATAATTTATACATAATACATCATGACTTTTTTTTACTACTTTAAAATAGTCTGGAACCATTTCATTACCAGGATGTGGTATCTATCAAGTAGTCATTACAACAAAAAAATATCCTTTAATACACAAAATGTTCCTCTACAACTTTTATAGAGATTTGTTCTACAAATAAAAGCTGAACGTTATCTAGGATTTTGTGTGAAGAATATATACATTGTCCATGAAAGACTTCTAATTGTTCTGCGGAGCCTAGATTTGGAGAACTTATAATTATGCTTATTCTAGTATTTTATTATGGGTCTATTGGCTACATAATCATTTTATGTTTATGAACACACATAATGCTAAAACTATTTAAAGTAGTAAATCACCATGGTTTTATATGAAGTTTTTGGCAAAATTTATTGAAGAAAGGAAAAGAAAGAATCGCTGAGTTTCTTCTGCCGAACCTTCAGGTCGAAGGCGAGCCGGTGATGATATTTGACAATCAATGAAAATACAATGTATATTGAATAAAGATATTGACACGACTTTGTTTCAATATTTTCAAATATGTGTTGAGGAAAAGTCATTACATTGTTTTCTGTAAATATTTTCTCTCATCGATTCTATGGGGCCCAGGTATCTAGACTGCTCAAACCGCTCTCTTTTGAATTATGAAAATGGTATTTATACCATGCGCGTTTCCCCCCAAGGTGAATGCATAAGACGCAACTGTGAAAATAACTTCCAAAATATACTAAACGGAGCTATCAAAACATCAGTTAATCTAATTTTTTGACTGCGCAAGTATGAATGCCAACTGAGCTAAGTTTACTCATGAGTCCTATTATTATGAGGGTCCCATTGCGGTTTAGAATCTATTGTGATGCCGAGAAATACAGTGGAATGTACGTGGTCTAGCGTTTCTCCCATCTAAGACCACATCATAGCTTAGGAACATTAAGTCATTTTAGTCATTATACTGTTTCCAGGTACTATTTTGTTTAACGCATTAGAAAATGATTTGCACTAAACCAGTGTTTTGCTTTTGGAGGAGTCAGTATTTTACATCGTCATTTTTGCAAGTTACGTCGTTTTATTCTAAATATTAAAGTGTTATCAACCAAATAATACAATCTTATTATTGTTCTCAACCTAGTGTGGTAAAATGCATTAATATAGACTAGGAAGAAAAAGACCCTAAATAGATCCCTGTGGAGACTCCCATATCTGTGCCAGCTTTTATATTGCTTTTGGGACTTACGTAAATAACTAGCTGAGGTCTTATCTTTTCACGTGCAGCCTGTCGATAAACTGAGGACATGAAAATTGAAACATTTTTGACATGGTAAGTTTTTATAAAAAAAGTACTAAAGGTTTTTCCAAAACCTTAAAGAGTTTATCCGGTTTATTATGTTTGAGGTGGGGTACTCATGTCATAGACGACATTTTCGACCTTCCGAGCATGACCTAAAAGTACGATAGATCCTAGGCAGTTAAATTTAGCCTTTAGGAAACAAGCTCTTAGATTAATTCTCGTTTTAGTACTAGCAAAGGATATATTAATTGTCATCCTTTTATTTTGTTTAAGGGTATATTAATTAACCATAATAAATAAAGTATTATTCCATACTTTTTTATCAGTTATATATAATTTCATTTATAGTTTTTTAATACTTAAATTTGGTTGGAATAACCATTAAAACTTTTAAACGTTACCACCAGTCTAAATAGAAATTAATGTTGCCCAACTTTATTAAATACTAGCTCTTAACCGCGACTTCGTCCGCGTGGAATAATTATTTTAAGGTATCATTTTATTTTTTACGAACAACCTCCTGACTATAAATTGCTAGCTATTTTACGACTTTGTCTCGTCATTTTCAGTTATTATTTTTAAACAGTTTTTAGTTTGTAAATTTCTAAAAGAACAATTATTTTAAATGCTTCTGCGTAAATTATATTTTTAGACTTGTTACTGTTGTGGCAAGAAGTACATGTTGATTTCTCCACCTGATCTTGTAACACTACATACAATTGGCCATTGTGAAGTCTTGGCTTGAAATCAATTTCCTTCGAGTTTTAAATGTTTTCCTGTGATTTATTAATTTATAACGGCGAAGGAGCAAGAAACAACGAAAAATTGAATTATTTTATAATTAAAGGTAAATCATTTGGAATCATTAGGTTGCAGGGGCATAAGCGCTGTTTATTAACTGCTAGACCAGTCAAAAGCTATTACAGCAATCACGTTATTGCGAAGGGGTACGGTTGAAGTCAGGTCCGTTACATAAATTGGTGGTTTAAAGATTTCTAGTAAATTATTGGGGCACCTGTTTTTAATTTGAGGGAATGAGGGAGGCCACCAGGTTCAAAATTAGAAACTCCTGTGGGTAACAAACCGCATCTTCTGATCCATTACATTATCAATAGATGTGTGAGATGGCCATGTCTCCTGGAAGTTTACTTAAAAATTGTTTCTTTAACTTCATCAACGCTGACTTACTCGCTGCCAATATTGTCCTTTGACACATCCATTGATGATCTTTTACTTTCTATTTTGCTGATTTCAGGGTAAACTTTCGATAATAGAAGTCCTCAATGTTACTTTCACTCTTTTCTAAATCAAGATCAATTTTAATTTTATTTTCAAATATACTTTTTCCCGTCGCCTATTAAAAGTAACTGTGTAGGAAAAGGAGTTATACTCCTCCCCAAATGTGCTCCCATATTTGTAGTTAATTTTAAGACATTCACAAACTTCCATAATGAGAGAACTTTTAAAGGCAAAGAGACTTTTTACAATGTCGGTCTAGTTCCCGCCTGTTATTACTGGTGAAGTTGGTTTCAAGTCCCCCAACAAACAAATAATCCCATCCATGATTTTATCCACCAGCTTCTAATATCTCTAAAGTCTTATCTAGAGTCTCTACATAAACTCTATGGATCATGGTACATTCGTCCCAAATTATTAAACTGTCATCTTATAAACTTTTCCCAACGGGCCATTTTACGCATAGAACACCAAATTCAAATTCAAATTCAAATATGCCTTCAATATGAAGTTTACACTTGCTTATCGATTGTCAAACACACCAGTTCCAGAAGGACGCCTCCAGACCTGAGAAGAACCATGAAAAACTCAGCGAGCTATTTTTAATGTCATCTTTGAAATAACAAACAATTTGATAATTCGTATTACATATTATGCAGTTTTGAAACAGGCCCTGCCACATGCTATCTTACTGTAAAGAAAAGTGATTGGAGAACTGATTTTAAAGTGAAATAAGCCGTGCGTCCACCTGCTAATAGTCGCAACGTGCCTGACGCGCTGCCATAGCTGGCTTTCCACCAAGGACCACACTTACTTTTGATAATATAGATTATTAAAGGTCTTGCCGGTTCTCTAGGGAGCATGCAAAAAAAATATTTTCCTTCACTAAAGAACGCTTTGAATAACACAATTATACGCAGAATTATCATGCACAAACAAGTAGGGATAGCTTACACACACTTTTAGGTCTACCTCGCTCAAAAGGCACAGCAGAGCCAGCACACCGCCGTACACGAGATACCCGCGTTCCGGGGCGGTTCTCTCCGCCCTCAGCGTCGATTAAGCGCAGTCGACAAACATCGGCGCCTCGGTCCGTGCCGAGCTGTCGATGATGTAAACGACTTCTTCCCAAAATCCCAACCCCATCCATTATCATTATCATTATCATTATGCGTGTGGCGCTCAAATTCGGGATCTCGCGAATCACTTCAAACTCAGTAATAGATGAAGCTTCACAGACACGGGTCTAGAGCAAAGGCTTCGAATACATAAAGGAACAAATATGGTATGTTTATAGTAATAGCGGAAAACAAACAACGAAGTTGTAGTACTTCCCTGTTTTGGTAAGTCAGTCAAACAATATTTTAGAAGTAAAAAGTAAATCACATTAGATAAATCGACTTGCAGTTCATTCTCTTTAAAAACTTGATTATTTTTCTTATCTCTTTTATGAGGTTGTCTCAAAACCCTTCCCATTTAAATGTGTTTAATAAATTCAGTATTACAAAAGTAGGGTAATGGTATAAGTTTGTATGTATGATATATTACTACCACTGAAATAAAAAGCCATAAACCAGTTTTTAATAAAAATATCTTAGATTTGTCTGTAATGAAGAAAATTTAATATTTTAATATTTACAACATGAATGGACTAGGGCCCTTTTCTCCCACTCGTTCAAACAGTTTTAATAGTGTGCATAGGTTACAAAATATTTGTAGCATTTACAGATTTATTAGTTTTTAAAGTAAGAAGTAATTTGTACTTAAACAAACTAGATGCTGCTAACTACTAAAATACAAAGTTCTAATGAATCGCTTGTTTTTATAGTCTCCATAGTTACACATTTTGCTTGTATATTTATTTTATAAAAACATAAATATATAACGACAAGTTATAAACCATGACAAGCTTTGTGTTGATAAAGTTAGTATCGTCGTTGTCAGAGAATGTTTAATGCAGTTCTCGCAACTTTTTGTATTCTTACGATTACTTATATGTAAATCAGTGTGCTAGAATAAAACTGCATAATTTTGTGTAAACTTTAACTTCTTTACTGAATTTTTGTATTTTATTATGTTTATTTTTAATTCTAGTGATTTTACCCTAGGTCACTTGTCATTCTATGTAAAAACGGGATATAAACGTAATTTTTTTCAATTAATGCAGTTCTCCGAGTTTTAAGCGCTATTTCATATTTTGCAGATTTCATAAAATTAACTAGTTACAACACCTTAAATATGTTAAGATAATTTAATATTTAATGACATTATATTTATGTACGACGAGCATGAGACCCCGGCGAATAAGTTTGACCAGATGTCCAATAAATATTAAACTGTTTCTCCACTCCCAGTGGACCTATTGCGTGTCCTTGGCATAATCTTAATCATTTCGAAAATTTCTAACTAAGAACGCTATGTAATCTATGAGTCAATCTAAGGTAGCTTAAGCCCGTAAACTCAAAACAATGTTCACTAAAACCTTATATTTGATATCAAAATATAAAATTTTAGCTTTAAAAAATAAGGAGCACAAATGATGCCAGTACATAATACAGATAATTATTAAGCTACTATAACTTATAAGGTTTTAAGCCAGCCACGTTAATTTATTAAGCTTAATTGTTATATTTTTCTTTCGTAATAAATTATATAAATCCACTATTGTAAATTCCTTTTTTTTATTTAGTTTTGCCGTGTTTTTAATCGACTGAATTACAACTTAAAGAACTTTATTAGTTAAAGGATTTATAAAATAAATACAGAAAGCACAACTCCAAGAGGCACGTGTTTTCTTTCCCGACTTCCCAAAAGATGGAGGTACTCAACTCGGTCCGAATGTTTCATTGCTATTTTGCAACCCTATCTAACCTCTTTGCTCCGGCGCTTCTACTGCTTTTGATTTTTGATAATATTTTTCTTTTAATTCAGTGGTTTTTCTTTATGCTTTTGTTCTTTAAAAGATATTATGGAATCAATAAAATGAATTGGCTTATTAGCATGAATTCATTTGTCTCATCTTCAATATACAGTATGCCGTGCTGTTAAATTTGGAATATCTTTTCAAATGCGGGGATGGAACATATCTTTTCTATTTATATCATTAAATACAAAACATATCTTTGTGACAATTATAAAAAATAAAATATGATATTAATATTATAGAATTCTAGCATTGACTTGAATACCACATCATTTAATAAAATATTTGACTGACTTTTTAATTTAGGCCGAAAATGCATGGCAGCACTTAAAATCATTCTTTTTCGACTTTATCGATTTATAAATATTTTGTTTTAATGGTAGTTTAAATTATCACAAAACTGCCCCTCCGCTAGTACTGCCACTAGGCGTGTACTTTAAAAGACCGGACCGGGTCATGCAGGTTTCAGATCCTGCGAGGGACTCAGCAAATTTTCATCACGTTTTTCCCCCACCACCAAGGGTCCCGGTTAGACTAATTTTGGTGATCTTAATTGTCTGAAAAGTAAGATGATCCCATGCGTCAGATAGGCATGTAAAGGTAAGTCCACCCACCACCCGCATTAGACCGACGCTGGTCAGCGGTGGGATCGGTCCCAAAACCTAATGGATGGGTGTATTGGAGGCCTATGTCAGCAGTGGATTGTAACAGGCCGATGATCAATTAATGATAGAAATTACACAGCTTTGTACTACTACGATAGTCACTTTGCAAAAAACATGTACATTGTGTACAACCGGAGTCAACAATCCAGATCTTTTTGAAGGGCTGTCAAAGAATGTTTAATGTATTTGTTATTAAATTTAAACGAAATAGGTTGTAACTGGGTGTAAACTTAATTATACTGTTTTAGATTAAAGTAAACAAATTGGAGTTCCCCAAACAACAGGGTCGCACGTTGCATTTATTGAATATAAAGCTCCCGGAGTTTCTGTTGAAATGTTTTATTTAGCCACGATATTTATTCAGAAAACAGATAGTCATCGATGAAAAGATAATCTCGAACAATTTTAATTTAATTGTTCGGACAGCATTAGAAGGTGCATACGCCGTGTATGTACTGATTAATTACAAAACTTTACATGTGTTATCCTTCAAAAATTCATCCAACTGAACAAACACATCCTTAAAAAACAACAGCAAACATGTTTATATTATATAAATGGTTTGGATAGTGTGATAATTTATGGGTTATTTTGCATGCTTATATATTTGCATTTAATAATATTGGTAGTAAGTGAGATAAATAAAATGTAGAAAAACAATATATAACAATAACAACGAACATTGCGGAATACAGTATTAAAATACAAATCAATCAAATAAGGCATTATAATTTTTCACGTCTATCTTACACTTTAAATAATATTTGGGTAAACGTTAACAATCGTTACATCTTCGTTGGTTTGTTGCTCTTTCGCCATGAGAGTCACGTCAGTTGCTTAATTGCTTCCAAACATTTGAGTTTTGTAGAAATGGTGGGTGTGATCTGAACATATCTCAGTAAAGGTTATTATTTATATTATTATAATATTATATTTGTGAATATAACTCACAAATTTCATTAATAGTAAATACGTTTTAATTTTTAACAAGTATTTCAAATATCTTATTTTTTGTTATATGAATACTGCCACATTATTAAATACAAACCGTTATAACGTATTTTATCATGTTTCAAAGTTTCTTAATTCTAAGTGTCATATAATACTAGACTTGTTTTGAATTATTTTATAAATCCATAACTACATATATTTTTGATTACTAACTGCTTGGCAATCAAATATATTAGCTTCTTTATTACGATTTTTTAATACGCCGCAAACTATAACATTATAGGAATAAGTGCCCGGTTAATAAGGCGCGTTTGTTGTATTGGGCGCTAGTATGGTCGCGCAGACTAATCCTTCAACATCGTGTATTTTCATATAAATCATGGATTTAATCCATTCATCGTCATCCGCCATCGTAGTGAACTTTTACTTTAAAAGCTCGCTAGAAACAAAAGAAAACTTCTATTAAACGCTCGACTACAGAGGAATCAGATTCCATAATCAAAGTTAGAGGTAAGTTCAGGTCGAATACTACACCAAGTTCAATTTAAAATAGCTACAAACAATGAAAACTGCAGTATATGTACCGATCCCTGTATAAAAATATAGAACTTTGTAATGCCAATTACTTGTAAAGCATAATTTGTATAACGTTAATTCATTAAACAACAAAATTGTGAGCGAACGTCATAATTTTCTTTATTGTTATCTTTCTTTTGGATTCTACCATTTATTTTGACATACCATTCCGTATTTTCCAATGACATTGAAGCCAAACTTGACCGAGACCTGATACAATGAAATTCGTAATTTAATATAAATCTACTTCAACGGACACGAAAATGTATAATAATTATTTAATATTACTTTTAAATATATTTTATACAGACCCTACTTGTAGATAACTTATTTTATTTCAATGGTTTTAATGATTGTCTATGCTATTTCAAGTTTTTCTATGAACACATGTTATAATCAAAACAAACCCCTGAGACTTATTAGATATTTCAAAATATATTTCCAAGTCTTGGCGTTATTGTTCGGAAATGTGAAAAAGAGGCACCGGATAATTTTAATGATTGCTCCCGAAAGTGAGTTACCAAATGGTGTATATTTTGTTTGTATCATTTACTGTTTTGTTGAAATGATAATTGATACAATAAGAAGAGATAAATTTAGTAACAAATTAGGAATCGTTACAGTAACTCCACATACTTTATTACTACATTAAAATACACGTATTATAATAACAAGTTCATAATGCTATAATATGCAGTTTTAAAATCATACAAGGAATTCCGAAAAGCAAAATAATGTACTAAACGCCTCTTATACTAAAAACCTTGGAGCCAAGTTGATCTCGTACGGACGAGTCAATGCACATAACACTACTGAACACTTAACAATATCACCGATGCAACCTCATCACACGAGGAGGTTCTGTTTCAGGTGCTGGATTATACACCGAAGCTGTCCTGCTATGAGCTGGACCCGTCTTTTCATACACGGTCTCTGACAGTCCTTAACTTAAATATCGAGACCTCTTTCTCTAAGTACCCGCCAGGAAACAGTATTCAGTTGCAATTTAAATTTATTAACTTAAAGTTAGGCTACCAATTTTGTTTAATTTCATAAGATCATAACTTTAGTTATTTCACAGCTATATAAGTGACTTCAATACATATATATATAAAAGAAAATATTTTCATAGTTGAATAGATATTCATAACTTTCTATTTCGCGTTAAACAGTATGGTATCGTAATTTTTGATTACACAACAGCGCAGGTTTTTATACACATGATAAATATTAATAAAATAGTAGTCTGACAGGTATTTCTGCACAAAGTTCCGGTTATTGCTTATGGATTTAGGTAATTAGATATTTTGTGCAGAAACATAAAATCTCTACTAACCTAACTCACTCTAACCTCTCTTAAATAATAATAATAATGTTCTCCCGAGACGATTACGGTGGCCAGTCTATATATTGAAGATCAGCCAGCACCGTAAAAATATTATAGTGCACAAGTGTGCCGCATAAACACAAACACTCCTGTTCTTTTATACTCTCAACCCGATGGCTTTGGATAATCGGCGACCGGAGAGAGATAAGGCGCAGGATCGACTTTTACATGCCATCCGACGCATGGACACAGGACAGATTGGGTGATCAGCCCAAATTACCTAACTTAACTAAAACAAGGAAAGGAAATTTTGAACCTCTACTATTGTGCTTACCAAAGTTATAGGCGTTATAATCCATCCATTATAGGGTGTTTAGCTAGTGCATGCATAATAATTTTAAATGTATGTTCGATCGGGTGTCCCTTGACTGCTCCCACATTTTAAATGTAACAAATATATTATAAATTAGGAAAACTTTAGCTTCATTTGTATTTATTCAGTTTAATAATATCTCGTCATAAGTAATTTTAAAACACTTTTATCATTGTTGCGAGAAATAAATGTTTTAGTTCTCAACTCTTTGTCTGAAATAGAGAAAACGACGCGTTACAAAATTGATACTCGTCTACCCCAAATAGCCTACTCATTTCCGGATTTTCAAAGGGCCCCCCATCACTGGAGTTAAGTTAATATATTATACTACCTCTTAAGCTTCTAGAGATAAAGTACTACAAACCAAGCATTTTCTGGTTGCAGTATAATAACGAATATTACTTCCACAGCCATATACAAAAACTGCTTCATCGAGCTTAGTAGTATGTGCTTTAGAAACCCAGAGGTCGTGGGCTTGAATCCTGCAGGGGACTCCTCAAATTTTCATTGCTATTTTCTAGTTTTATGGCATGTAAAAAGTCGGTCAACTCTGTACACGTATTGGACCAGCGTTGCCGGATCGGCCTTAATAAAATAGGGGTGTGTGGGGGTAGCCTATATTGCAACAGTGGACTATCGCAGGCTGACGATGAAAGCATGTATGTTTACGTAATGTATGTCCAGGTCTAGCTTTCCTTTTCCAGTTCAGTTTGTATTTTTGCTGGAATTTGAAAACGTCTTGGTAAACTAAACAAAATAAATATTTTTTTATTTTCCAAACTTTAATGCTTTAAGTATCTGTCTAAATTTTTAACAGTTATAGTAACATTCTTTATATTATCCTGCACTAGGCTTTGACAGTACAATGTTATCACATTTAACTGCTCATTTTCTCTCGTTAGAAGTCCGAATCTGTCATTACAAGAAAGGTGTAAGGAGTGTCCATCAACCTTCCTTACTATATTGATGTAAATCGGTTTTGAGTGGAATACTATTCCTTTTCAATCTGGTGTGTAGAGGAAGACACTGCCAGAGCCAGTCAGGCATGATGCTAGAAGACATTGATATGTTTGATAGCTTATGTTGGTATTTTGGAGCTTCTGTTGGATATTTCTTCTTTACGGATAAGCGCTGACTTCAAATCCTGTAGTATGTATTTATTATTAGTACATTGGGATGTTAGTTATGGACCTCTATAGTTTGTTTGAAACCTTTCCCAAAATTTCAATATTACTGTTCAAAACTGTACTTCCAAGTTCTAATTCCATGAGTCATATTGGTTTGAGTATTGATTTATAGATCGTCATTTGCTTTCATTAGATAATTGCCCGTTCCTCCCAATTGTATTACAGACTTCTTACTTTTGTATCAAATTGTTTCCCTTGCTCGCGCATGTTTTGCACGTCAAGTCTTCTATCTAGTGCATGCCCAGATATTTAGCGCTGTCAGTTAGAATTTGAGCACCATTTAGAATGACAGGTGGGCATTCACCTTTCATAAAATAAGTAACATGTATAGATTTGGTGTTGTTTGCTTTTATCCTCCGCCAGTCTAACTTACAGTTCAATATCAATAGGTGTTTTGAAGATAGCCGATGCTGTGGCTGCCCTGCTATCAATTGACATTCTCGCCTGTATCGTCAGCGTACATGCTATTATTGTGTGGTTGTTTTGGGATATCAGCTGTGATTGAGGGTATAATACCGACCTAGTATGCTGCTAACTATTAGTACCACTGGTGGTTGATATAGGTTGGATGTTGTCTTGTTAAGATTTTACTTATAGCACAACATCCGAAGATATTTTGAAAGTGGCCCAAAAGAGTGTAACCGATACTTTTTATTTTAAATAGAAGGCCAGTGTTACCGCCTGTCAAACACCTGGCTTACGTATCTAAGAAGACAGCTGAACAGTACTTGTTTCTAGTGTTTGTCCTATTGAGTTAGTGAGATACTATGAATTTGTTCAATGGTGCCATGTTTTGTCTAAAGCCAATTGATGTTCAGGAAGTATTTTCTTCAGGTGAGGCGCATTCTGTTAAGGATTACTTTTTCAAATAGCTTGCGATAAGAGGTAGGAGACTGATAGGCCTGTAGGATGAGGGATCTTGGAGCTTTCCTGGTTTCAGGATTACCAGTGACTTGTACAATCTTGCATTGGCAGGGGTAGCAACTTAGTCTGATACGGGCATTAAATACTACAACTAAATATAAGCTATTCCTTTTTGAGGAGGTTTTTAGCAATTAGAATCAACTAGATCATGGCCCACTGGCGCTTTTTTGGTGGAATAAACATTTTCTCTAACTAACTCTTTAGGTGTTACTGCTCGTAGTGGAAAGCTTATTGGTGCGGTGATTGAAGGAATTCCGTAACATGTTCCTCTTTCTGGGTTGGAGCAAGGAAGGGGTGTGAAAACATTTTGCAGATGTTCGCGTAAATGTGGTAGTTTTCCTCTCTCTCCTGTTTTGCTTCCAGGTGCAGTCTTGTTTCCGTATTAGCGGGAATGTGCTCTTTTGGTCGCTTTAGACTTTTCGTTGCACGCCAAGAGTGAGTAGTTGAATCCTTGTAGAGTTAGGTATAGGAGTGCTGCAGGGCTGAATTATCCTTACTCTCCTGATCATAAGTTTTAGCTCCTGCTTATTTTGTTGAATCTAGGTTTTTGTCAGAAGGTACCTGGTCTTGTGCCATTCTTTTCTAAGTTTACGCCGTTCCCAGACTTTTTCTAACACATTTTTTGGGTAATGCTTAAGGCGATTTTTAGATGTTTTTCATTATTGAATTGATTCCTTAACAGCTAAGTGAATTATTGCATTAAATTGCTCTATTGACTTTTCTATGTCTCTTCTGTCTTCAGTTTATGTTTAAACTTAGCTTGGATGAAACCATATCCTTATAGGTGTCCCAGTGCAATACATAATTTATAAAAAAATATTGATAAACGTAGATATGAATACAAATAAAAATATTTTTCGAGTACAAAACAATTCAGTTCATTTACTGTAAGATTTTTTTAAAGATTAAATAATAAAAATACATACTAAGTAACGTAAGGAGGCAGATGTGTCAGATGTACGACATTAGGCAGTCTGTTTTATTTCAGATCTCATAATGTAATATCCCCACATACATATAGTTTTAATTACCATGAAACTACGACGGAGGGAGCACTCCTCCTTCCATCCCGAGGTGTGAAACCACAATGGCGGACTACCGCTTCAAAGAGTGTGCTGTGTGGAAAGCTTTTCTTCTCCTGAATGTCCAATAAATCAGTAGGCCCGATAGGAGTATCTCCTTTTATGCTTGAGTGTATTGCTCCAGAGCTGGCTTTCCAGTTTTCTTTCTTAATCAGACACTCTTATGTCCTCGGCGTTATCACATTCATGGAATACGGCTCTAGTACACCCAAGACCCGTCAACTACAGGCCTATCTCTACTATCACCTCTTACTCTCACAAAACTATGGAATCCATAATTAACTTCATAAAGCTCAAGGCTACCTGGTGAAGCACCAGCTGATCTGCAGCCTTGTAATGTAAGCTGAAAAGACCGGATGTCCTGGCTACTAACTCATCATTGAGCACGGGCGATAGAGTAAGGAGTGAGGGCACTAATTCAGTTTGGACATTGCGAAGCCTTCAATCAGGTTTGGCATAAAATACTATATAAACTTCGCTTCCTATATGGGCTTCCTGAGAGTTTTAGGTGGATAGGCAGTTTTCCGGAAAGGAAGTTAAAGTCGTCGTTATTGATAGCTCATGCTCCGACCCCGGACCATAAACGCTGGTGTTCCTCAAGGCTGCGTGCTATCGCAAACATTGTTCATTCTGCATATCAATGATTTTATTTGCACATACCAGTGGCATTCATTGCTATGCGGATGACAGTTCCGTGGATACACTATAATATTTCAGCCACTAACCAATATCTCTCAGGATCACGTCGATGAGTGTCGCAACAAACTTGTACCCTGACATCAGATCATCCCTTATAAAGATTTCGATTTGCGGGGACCGTCAAGTACAGTTTAGCCCTTCAAGACTCCAGGTTTGCGCGATTCACCCGCAACAAAGCGCCCTTTGTCGCATCGCCTCTTTGGAAACACTCCACCTTTGTACCAAACAGTAGCATTCTGGGCGTCATTTGTTTCGAGTATTGTCAGTTTGGCGGTCATTTTGAGCGAGCTAAAAATGGCATCCAAAAACTCGGAATACACAACAGGGGCCAAACAGTACTGTTTAGCTCACCACCGCCTTAAACTTCCATATAATGCGGAGGTGCGGCCACACACCAGAATATTATTGCCACCACTTTTTGAGGCTTCGGCTCGGGCTATCCAGCTATCTCCGTTTGACCGAATCCAGCGTGAGCATCTCAGTTGTCACGACGATCCTGACCTTGATCCAGCTTGATCACTTGTAACTTTTTGCGTAGGGATCTATCTTCCCTATTCATACTTTAAAAGAATTTACAATGAGAGTGTTGCGAGGAGTTGTTCAACAAGCAAAACCGCTGATTTTTCACTGACGATCATCTCCCTTGCGGAACTATCGTCACTATCTGGATGGTTGGCGTTCACCACAATACGTTTAAAACAGCTTTCTACCACGCACAGTAAATCTCTGGAATTCGTTGCCACCTGGCGGTCTTCTCCCAACAACTGCAACATTGGGTTAATCAAAGAAAGAGAGCATATTCTTACTTATGTTGAAGGGTAAAGCACTGGCGTCGTTGGTGACGGCATGGGCTGACGGTGAATCCTTACTTATCAAGGTGACCGTGCCTCGTTCGCCCTATTCCCGTATTTATAAAAAAAAACTTACATTTGAAGAAAATCATAAAGTTGCATGTGTTTCGTGAAACGTTACCTTTAAAGTTGCATGAGCTTCATTAGAATTTTGCAGTTAACTACGGACATTATGGAGAACATAATTTATAAGGCCAAAGTTTTGTAGTCGTGTCAAAATAGATAGTACTGGTAGCCAAAATGGTACATTGCTTTTATTTTATGGACAATCTGAAACTAAACTTTATTGAACGTATAGTAAATATTAAGGTACACCATCATCACACGCCTGTGTCAGTCCACTGGTGATAAAAGCACACACACCTTCTCTAACAATGTTCGCAACTACTTTCGATGGTAAACATTTCTCATCAAACCCCCACACTGGCCGCTGCAACGTCGACTCCATCACCACCCAGCTCATCCTACGTTTGCCTAACTGGCCTCAGTTTCCAGTCCAAAACAAACACAATTACAGCAAAGCAAATCCTATTATATTCACAACAACGCTACATCATTTATGTCCTTAAATATCGGTTTTTCAAAATTCCATCTTTAATTTTTTTATAGATTAATATTTTTAAATAAATGATCCGTAAGTTAAGTCTACTCGGCGCTATTTAGACATGACCCTTGTTACGTATCGTTTTAACTAGTGTACTAGTTACGCAAGGACGACTACACCAGTGTTTTTATTCTACTAACTGCACATGAGAAATAGGCGCGACGGAAGCTCTTAAATAGGAGACCTATCATTTTTAAAATAATGAAATACACTAAATATTTCGGAAAGGAGAACACAAACGATTTTCTATACGCTTTACAATATTGCTTTCTGTCTCCGTCACTGATAGTTTTTCTTTAACGTTTTAACGTAACGCTGTAAATGTATAAAAAGACGCAAGTCACTCAATAAATATAATGGAAATTTATTCAGAATCACAATATAGTGCGGGCTGGTTTTATTGATGGAATAACGTCTGTACATTTTTCGTCGCCCTTTTTATCAATGTTCTTTGTTCATTTGATATCGCTGTAAAAGTACTTTTTCATCATCATCATCATCATCAGCTGTGTTGGTCCACTGTGACATAGGCCTACCCTATTCTCGCCTTATCAAAAGAATTTTGCACCCACGCTGGTCAATACGGGTTGACAGGTGGACCGACTTTTCATTCATCCGTGCATGGGTCTGTCACCACTTTTCGAACGATTGGGTGGAGATTATTTAGTGCATTACTAAATTACCTAATCAGCTAAAATACAACTATAAAAATCTATTTAAAGTCCCCGTAATTCGGACCACTGACCTCGGTTTCTAAAAGCACAGGTCCTTATCCTTTGAGCTACAGGCGGTCAGTGCTCTTTTAGATTGATATTATTTATACCTTATACTATTTTATATTTCATCAGGCAATAGTGTAACTCATAAAATTACTCACAATTATATTCTTTTATTCTAACAATAATAAAGGAAATAAATTCATTTCATTTACATTATTTTTAAAAGGGGTTAAAATGAAAATCACTAACCACGTACTTTATTTCACTAACTTATTGTTTCGATAAAAGATCGGTTATGCTTTCAGAATGATATATTAGCCTGACCATAGTCTCTTCGATGTCAATTAATTATTTTGGCTTGCTAGTTGACGCTTCGATGTCAACAACACATTTTTCACACCAAGTTCTATCAATTGCAGATATGGGCAATTTTGTTACGAAGCTAAGAACCTATGTTTCTAGATTTTTGTCTCGTTGTCACAAATATTTACTAAAAGGATTCGATTTAATATATTACAACTAACTAAAATATTCCTATATTCAATTAAAAAACTATATCCTAGATTTCATTAGGTTCTACAAAAACGTTTTAATGTATTATGGCTAAAGTATATGTATTCGTTATATGGAAAAAAACAATGTCAATGACTAAATATTTACATCATTTATTAAATCCGAAGGTTTAATTCGTTCCTAAAGCTTAGTCATAGTTAAAATTATTTTAAAATTACACACACTGAAACTTTTAGGAGCACTGTATTAGGAAGTCATTAAGGCATGGTTAAAAGAACTTGAACTGATTTCTGTATTATTTCAAAAGTCAAAGTCTAATATCTTTATTCAATGTGGAGAAACATTTCTGCTATTGATTGTCAAAATCTACCACCAGTTTCGGAAATGGGAAGCCATGACATGAAGAAGAACCGGCATAAGAAACTCAATAGACTTTTTTCCTTTTTTTCTTCAATAATTTATACATAATACATCATGACTTTTTTTTACTACTTTAAAATAGTCTGGAACCATTTCATTACCAGGATGTGGTATCTATCAAGTAGTCATTACAACAAAAAAATATCCTTTAATACACAAAATGTTCCTCTACAACTTTTATAGAGATTTGTTCTACAAATAAAAGCTGAACGTTATCTAGGATTTTGTGTGAAGAATATATACATTGTCCATGAAAGACTTCTAATTGTTCTGCGGAGCCTAGATTTGGAGAACTTATAATTATGCTTATTCTAGTATTTTATTATGGGTCTATTGGCTACATAATCATTTTATGTTTATGAACACACATAATGCTAAAACTATTTAAAGTAGTAAATCACCATGGTTTTATATGAAGTTTTTGGCAAAATTTATTGAAGAAAGGAAAAGAAAGAATCGCTGAGTTTCTTCTGCCGAACCTTCAGGTCGAAGGCGAGCCGGTGATGATATTTGACAATCAATGAAAATACAATGTATATTGAATAAAGATATTGACACGACTTTGTTTCAATATTTTCAAATATGTGTTGAGGAAAAGTCATTACATTGTTTTCTGTAAATATTTTCTCTCATCGATTCTATGGGGCCCAGGTATCTAGACTGCTCAAACCGCTCTCTTTTGAATTATGAAAATGGTATTTATACCATGCGCGTTTCCCCCCAAGGTGAATGCATAAGACGCAACTGTGAAAATAACTTCCAAAATATACTAAACGGAGCTATCAAAACATCAGTTAATCTAATTTTTTGACTGCGCAAGTATGAATGCCAACTGAGCTAAGTTTACTCATGAGTCCTATTATTATGAGGGTCCCATTGCGGTTTAGAATCTATTGTGATGCCGAGAAATACAGTGGAATGTACGTGGTCTAGCGTTTCTCCCATCTAAGACCACATCATAGCTTAGGAACATTAAGTCATTTTAGTCATTATACTGTTTCCAGGTACTATTTTGTTTAACGCATTAGAAAATGATTTGCACTAAACCAGTGTTTTGCTTTTGGAGGAGTCAGTATTTTACATCGTCATTTTTGCAAGTTACGTCGTTTTATTCTAAATATTAAAGTGTTATCAACCAAATAATACAATCTTATTATTGTTCTCAACCTAGTGTGGTAAAATGCATTAATATAGACTAGGAAGAGAAAAGACCCCTAAATAGATCCCTTTGGGACTCCCATACCTGTGCCCGGCTTTATATTGCTTTGGGACTTACGTAAATAGCTAGCTGAGGTCTTATCTTTTCACGTGCAGCCTGTCGATAAACTGAGGACATGAAAATTGAAACATTTTTTGACATGGTAAGTTTTTATAAAAAAAGTACTAAAGGAACTTTTTTCAAAACCTTAAGGTTTATCCGGTTTATTATGTTTGGTGCGGTACTCAATAATCATAGACGACATTTTCGACCTTCCCGAGCATGACCTAAAAAGTGCCCCGATAGATCTTAGGCAGTTAAATTTAGCCTTTAGGAAACAAGCTCTTAGATTAATTCTCGTTTTAGTACTAGCAAAGGATATATTAATTGTCATCCTTTTATTTTGTTTAAGGGTATATTAATTAACCATAATAAATAAAGTATTATTCCATACTTTTTTATCAGTTATATATAATTTCATTTATAGTTTTTTAATACTTAAATTTGAGTTGGAGATAACCAATAAAACTTTTACAAACGTTGCACCTGCGGTGCAAATAGAAATTAATAGTTGGCCAACTTTATTAAATACTAGCTCTTAACCGCGACTTCGTCCGCGTGGAATAATTATTTTAAGGTATCATTTTATTTTTTACGAACAACCTCCTGACTATAAATTGCTAGCTATTTTACGACTTTGTCTCGTCATTTTCAGTTATTATTTTTAAACAGTTTTTAGTTTGTAAATTTCTAAAAGAACAATTATTTTAAATGCTTCTGCGTAAATTATATTTTTAGACTTGTTACTGTTGTGGCAAGAAGTACATGTTGATTTCTCCACCTGATCTTGTAACACTACATACAATTGGCCATTGTGAAGTCTTGGCTTGAAATCAATTTCCTTCGAGTTTTAAATGTTTTCCTGTGATTTATTAATTTATAACGGCGAAGGAGCAAGAAACAACGAAAAATTGAATTATTTTATAATTAAAGGTAAATCATTTGGAATCATTAGGTTGCAGGGGCATAAGCGCTGTTTATTAACTGCTAGACCAGTCAAAAGCTATTACAGCAATCACGTTATTGCGAAGGGGTACGGTTGAAGTCAGGTCCGTTACATAAATTGGTGGTTTAAAGATTTCTAGTAAATTATTGGGGCACCTGTTTTTAATTTGAGGGAATGAGGGAGGCCACCAGGTTCAAAATTAGAAACTCCTGTGGGTAACAAACCGCATCTTCTGATCCATTACATTATCAATAGATGTGTGAGATGGCCATGTCTCCTGGAAGTTTACTTAAAAATTGTTTCTTTAACTTCATCAACGCTGACTTACTCGCTGCCAATATTGTCCTTTGACACATCCATTGATGATCTTTTACTTTCTATTTTGCTGATTTCAGGGTAAACTTTCGATAATAGAAGTCCTCAATGTTACTTTCACTCTTTTCTAAATCAAGATCAATTTTAATTTTATTTTCAAATATACTTTTTCCCGTCGCCTATTAAAAGTAACTGTGTAGGAAAAGGAGTTATACTCCTCCCCAAATGTGCTCCCATATTTGTAGTTAATTTTAAGACATTCACAAACTTCCATAATGAGAGAACTTTTAAAGGCAAAGAGACTTTTTACAATGTCGGTCTAGTTCCCGCCTGTTATTACTGGTGAAGTTGGTTTCAAGTCCCCCAACAAACAAATAATCCCATCCATGATTTTATCCACCAGCTTCTAATATCTCTAAAGTCTTATCTAGAGTCTCTACATAAACTCTATGGATCATGGTACATTCGTCCCAAATTATTAAACTGTCATCTTATAAACTTTTCCCAACGGGCCATTTTACGCATAGAACACCAAATTCAAATTCAAATTCAAATATGCCTTCAATATGAAGTTTACACTTGCTTATCGATTGTCAAACACACCAGTTCCAGAAGGACGCCTCCAGACCTGAGAAGAACCATGAAAAACTCAGCGAGCTATTTTTAATGTCATCTTTGAAATAACAAACAATTTGATAATTCGTATTACATATTATGCAGTTTTGAAACAGGCCCTGCCACATGCTATCTTACTGTAAAGAAAAGTGATTGGAGAACTGATTTTAAAGTGAAATAAGCCGTGCGTCCACCTGCTAATAGTCGCAACGTGCCTGACGCGCTGCCATAGCTGGCTTTCCACCAAGGACCACACTTACTTTTGATAATATAGATTATTAAAGGTCTTGCCGGTTCTCTAGGGAGCATGCAAAAAAAATATTTTCCTTCACTAAAGAACGCTTTGAATAACACAATTATACGCAGAATTATCATGCACAAACAAGTAGGGATAGCTTACACACACTTTTAGGTCTACCTCGCTCAAAAGGCACAGCAGAGCCAGCACACCGCCGTACACGAGATACCCGCGTTCCGGGGCGGTTCTCTCCGCCCTCAGCGTCGATTAAGCGCAGTCGACAAACATCGGCGCCTCGGTCCGTGCCGAGCTGTCGATGATGTAAACGACTTCTTCCCAAAATCCCAACCCCATCCATTATCATTATCATTATCATTATGCGTGTGGCGCTCAAATTCGGGATCTCGCGAATCACTTCAAACTCAGTAATAGATGAAGCTTCACAGACACGGGTCTAGAGCAAAGGCTTCGAATACATAAAGGAACAAATATGGTATGTTTATAGTAATAGCGGAAAACAAACAACGAAGTTGTAGTACTTCCCTGTTTTGGTAAGTCAGTCAAACAATATTTTAGAAGTAAAAAGTAAATCACATTAGATAAATCGACTTGCAGTTCATTCTCTTTAAAAACTTGATTATTTTTCTTATCTCTTTTATGAGGTTGTCTCAAAACCCTTCCCATTTAAATGTGTTTAATAAATTCAGTATTACAAAAGTAGGGTAATGGTATAAGTTTGTATGTATGATATATTACTACCACTGAAATAAAAAGCCATAAACCAGTTTTTAATAAAAATATCTTAGATTTGTCTGTAATGAAGAAAATTTAATATTTTAATATTTACAACATGAATGGACTAGGGCCCTTTTCTCCCACTCGTTCAAACAGTTTTAATAGTGTGCATAGGTTACAAAATATTTGTAGCATTTACAGATTTATTAGTTTTTAAAGTAAGAAGTAATTTGTACTTAAACAAACTAGATGCTGCTAACTACTAAAATACAAAGTTCTAATGAATCGCTTGTTTTTATAGTCTCCATAGTTACACATTTTGCTTGTATATTTATTTTATAAAAACATAAATATATAACGACAAGTTATAAACCATGACAAGCTTTGTGTTGATAAAGTTAGTATCGTCGTTGTCAGAGAATGTTTAAAGCAGTTCTGCGCTTGCTGTATTCTTACGATTACTTATATGTAAATCAGTGTGCTAGAATAAAACTGCATAATTTTGTGTAAACTTTAACTTCTTTACTGAATTTTTGTATTTTATTATGTTTATTTTTAATTCTAGTGATTTTACCCTAGGTCACTTGTCATTCTATGTAAAAACAGGATATAAACATGTGTTTTCAGTAATGCAGTTCTCCGAGAGTTTTTAAGTGCTCTTCATATTTTGGATTTCATAAAAATTAATAGTTCACAACACCTTAAATATGTTAAGATAATTTAATATTTAATGACATTATATTTATGTTACGACGAGCATAAGGACCCCGGCAGATAAGTTTGACCAATTGTCAATAAATATTAAACTGTTCTCCACTCCCCAGTGGACCTATTGCGTGTCCTTGGCATAATCTTAATCATTTCGAAAATTTCTAACTAAGAACGCTATGTAATCTATGAGTCAATCTAAGGTAGCTTAAGCCCGTAAACTCAAAACAATGTTCACTAAAACCTTATATTTGATATCAAAATATAAAATTTTAGCTTTAAAAAATAAGGAGCACAAATGATGCCAGTACATAATACAGATAATTATTAAGCTACTATAACTTATAAGGTTTTAAGCCAGCCACGTTAATTTATTAAGCTTAATTGTTATATTTTTTCTTTCGTAATAAATTATATAAATCCACTATTGTAAATTCCTTTTTTTTATTTAGTTTTGCCGTGTTTTTAATCGACTGAATTACAACTTAAAGAACTTTATTAGTTAAAGGATTTATAAAATAAATACAGAAAGCACAACTCCAAGAGGCACGTGTTTTCTTTCCCGACTTCCCAAAAGATGGAGGTACTCAACTCGGTCCGAATGTTTCATTGCTATTTTGCAACCCTATCTAACCTCTTTGCTCCGGCGCTTCTACTGCTTTTGATTTTTGATAATATTTTTCTTTTAATTCAGTGGTTTTTCTTTATGCTTTTGTTCTTTAAAAGATATTATGGAATCAATAAAATGAATTGGCTTATTAGCATGAATTCATTTGTCTCATCTTCAATATACAGTATGCCGTGCTGTTAAATTTGGAATATCTTTTCAAATGCGGGGATGGAACATATCTTTTCTATTTATATCATTAAATACAAAACATATCTTTGTGACAATTATAAAAAAATAAAAAATGATATTAATATTATAGAATTCTAGCATTGACTTGAATACCACATCATTTAATAAAATATTTGACTGACTTTTTAATTTAGGCCGAAAATGCATGGCAGCACTTAAAATCATTCTTTTTCGACTTTATCGATTTATAAATATTTTGTTTTAATGGTAGTTTAAATTATCACAAAACTGCCCCTCCGCTAGTACTGCCACTAGGCGTGTACTTTAAAAGACCGGACCGGGTCATGCAGGTTTCAGATCCTGCGAGGGACTCAGCAAATTTTCATCACGTTTTTCCCCCACCACCAAGGGTCCCGGTTAGACTAATTTTGGTGATCTTAATTGTCTGAAAAGTAAGATGATCCCATGCGTCAGATAGGCATGTAAAGGTAAGTCCACCCACCACCCGCATTAGACCGACGCTGGTCAGCGGTGGGATCGGTCCCAAAACCTAATGGATGGGTGTATTGGAGGCCTATGTCAGCAGTGGATTGTAACAGGCCGATGATCAATTAATGATAGAAATTACACAGCTTTGTACTACTACGATAGTCACTTTGCAAAAAACATGTACATTGTGTACAACCGGAGTCAACAATCCAGATCTTTTTGAAGGGCTGTCAAAGAATGTTTAATGTATTTGTTATTAAATTTAAACGAAATAGGTTGTAACTGGGTGTAAACTTAATTATACTGTTTTAGATTAAAGTAAACAAATTGGAGTTCCCCAAACAACAGGGTCGCACGTTGCATTTATTGAATATAAAGCTCCCGGAGTTTCTGTTGAAATGTTTTATTTAGCCACGATATTTATTCAGAAAACAGATAGTCATCGATGAAAAGATAATCTCGAACAATTTTAATTTAATTGTTCGGACAGCATTAGAAGGTGCATACGCCGTGTATGTACTGATTAATTACAAAACTTTACATGTGTTATCCTTCAAAAATTCATCCAACTGAACAAACACATCCTTAAAAAACAACAGCAAACATGTTTATATTATATAAATGGTTTGGATAGTGTGATAATTTATGGGTTATTTTGCATGCTTATATATTTGCATTTAATAATATTGGTAGTAAGTGGGATAAATAAAATGTGAAAAGTAATATATAACAATAACAACCACGAACATTGCGGACTACGGTATTAAAATGCAAATCAATCAAATAAGGCATTATAATTTTTCACGTCTATCTTACACTTTACACAAATAATATTTGGGTAAACGTTAACAATCGTTACATCTTCGTTGGTTTGTTGCTCTTTCGCCATGAGAGTCACGTCAGTTGCTTAATTGCTTCCAAACATTTGAGTTTTGTAGAAATGGTGGGTGTGATCTGAACATATCTCAGTAAAGGTTATTATTTATATTATTATAATATTATATTTGTGAATATAACTCACAAATTTCATTAATAGTAAATACGTTTTAATTTTTAACAAGTATTTCAAATATCTTATTTTTTGTTATATGAATACTGCCACATTATTAAATACAAACCGTTATAACGTATTTTATCATGTTTCAAAGTTTCTTAATTCTAAGTGTCATATAATACTAGACTTGTTTTGAATTATTTTATAAATCCATAACTACATATATTTTTGATTACTAACTGCTTGGCAATCAAATATATTAGCTTCTTTATTACGATTTTTTAATACGCCGCAAACTATAACATTATAGGAATAAGTGCCCGGTTAATAAGGCGCGTTTGTTGTATTGGGCGCTAGTATGGTCGCGCAGACTAATCCTTCAACATCGTGTATTTTCATATAAATCATGGATTTAATCCATTCATCGTCATCCGCCATCGTAGTGAACTTTTACTTTAAAAGCTCGCTAGAAACAAAAGAAAACTTCTATTAAACGCTCGACTACAGAGGAATCAGATTCCATAATCAAAGTTAGAGGTAAGTTCAGGTCGAATACTACACCAAGTTCAATTTAAAATAGCTACAAACAATGAAAACTGCAGTATATGTACCGATCCCTGTATAAAAATATAGAACTTTGTAATGCCAATTACTTGTAAAGCATAATTTGTATAACGTTAATTCATTAAACAACAAAATTGTGAGCGAACGTCATAATTTTCTTTATTGTTATCTTTCTTTTGGATTCTACCATTTATTTTGACATACCATTCCGTATTTTCCAATGACATTGAAGCCAAACTTGACCGAGACCTGATACAATGAAATTCGTAATTTAATATAAATCTACTTCAACGGACACGAAAATGTATAATAATTATTTAATATTACTTTTAAATATATTTTATACAGACCCTACTTGTAGATAACTTATTTTATTTCAATGGTTTTAATGATTGTCTATGCTATTTCAAGTTTTTCTATGAACACATGTTATAATCAAAACAAACCCCTGAGACTTATTAGATATTTCAAAATATATTTCCAAGTCTTGGCGTTATTGTTCGGAAATGTGAAAAAGAGGCACCGGATAATTTTAATGATTGCTCCCGAAAGTGAGTTACCAAATGGTGTATATTTTGTTTGTATCATTTACTGTTTTGTTGAAATGATAATTGATACAATAAGAAGAGATAAATTTAGTAACAAATTAGGAATCGTTACAGTAACTCCACATACTTTATTACTACATTAAAATACACGTATTATAATAACAAGTTCATAATGCTATAATATGCAGTTTTAAAATCATACAAGGAATTCCGAAAAGCAAAATAATGTACTAAACGCCTCTTATACTAAAAACCTTGGAGCCAAGTTGATCTCGTACGGACGAGTCAATGCACATAACACTACTGAACACTTAACAATATCACCGATGCAACCTCATCACACGAGGAGGTTCTGTTTCAGGTGCTGGATTATACACCGAAGCTGTCCTGCTATGAGCTGGACCCGTCTTTTCATACACGGTCTCTGACAGTCCTTAACTTAAATATCGAGACCTCTTTCTCTAAGTACCCGCCAGGAAACAGTATTCAGTTGCAATTTAAATTTATTAACTTAAAGTTAGGCTACCAATTTTGTTTAATTTCATAAGATCATAACTTTAGTTATTTCACAGCTATATAAGTGACTTCAATACATATATATATAAAAGAAAATATTTTCATAGTTGAATAGATATTCATAACTTTCTATTTCGCGTTAAACAGTATGGTATCGTAATTTTTGATTACACAACAGCGCAGGTTTTTATACACATGATAAATATTAATAAAATAGTAGTCTGACAGGTATTTCTGCACAAAGTTCCGGTTATTGCTTATGGATTTAGGTAATTAGATATTTTGTGCAGAAACATAAAATCTCTACTAACCTAACTCACTCTAACCTCTCTTAAATAATAATAATAATGTTCTCCCGAGACGATTACGGTGGCCAGTCTATATATTGAAGATCAGCCAGCACCGTAAAAATATTATAGTGCACAAGTGTGCCGCATAAACACAAACACTCCTGTTCTTTTATACTCTCAACCCGATGGCTTTGGATAATCGGCGACCGGAGAGAGATAAGGCGCAGGATCGACTTTTACATGCCATCCGACGCATGGACACAGGACAGATTGGGTGATCAGCCCAAATTACCTAACTTAACTAAAACAAGGAAAGGAAATTTTGAACCTCTACTATTGTGCTTACCAAAGTTATAGGCGTTATAATCCATCCATTATAGGGTGTTTAGCTAGTGCATGCATAATAATTTTAAATGTATGTTCGATCGGGTGTCCCTTGACTGCTCCCACATTTTAAATGTAACAAATATATTATAAATTAGGAAAACTTTAGCTTCATTTGTATTTATTCAGTTTAATAATATCTCGTCATAAGTAATTTTAAAACACTTTTATCATTGTTGCGAGAAATAAATGTTTTAGTTCTCAACTCTTTGTCTGAAATAGAGAAAACGACGCGTTACAAAATTGATACTCGTCTACCCCAAATAGCCTACTCATTTCCGGATTTTCAAAGGGCCCCCCATCACTGGAGTTAAGTTAATATATTATACTACCTCTTAAGCTTCTACATTTGATTTCTCCACAACCTGATCTTGACAACCTTGCCAATTGGCCGTGTGAGATCTTGACGTAAATCAATTCCTTCGAGTTTAAATGTTTTCCCCTGTGATTTATTAATTGTAACGGCGAAAGATAGCTTAACGAAAAATTGAATTATTTTATAATTAAAAGGTAAATCATTTGGAATCATTGGGTTGCGAGGCATAAGCACTGTTTGACCAACTGCTGGACCAGTCAAAACTATTGCAACGATCACGTTATTGCGAAGAAATTTGATTTGAAGTCGGGTCCCGTTACATAAATTTGGTGGTTTAAGATTTCTAAGTAAAATTATTGGGGCACCTATTTTTAATTTAAGGGAATATGGGGGAGGGCCACTTGGGTTCAAAGAATTAGAAACTCCTGTGGGTAATGAACAGATGTGAGATGTGTAGATGGCTATGTCTCCTGGAAGTTTACTTAAAATTATTTCTTTAACTTCATCAACGCTACTGTTTCTCGCTGCCAATATTATCCTTTGACACATCCATTGATGATCTTTACTTTCTATTTTGCTGATTTCAGGGTAAACTTTCGATATTAAGTCCTCAATGTTACTCACTCTTTTTTCTAAATCAAGATCAATTTTAATTTTATTTTCAAATGTACTTTCCCGTCGCCTATTAAAAGTAACTGTGTAGGAAAAGTTATACTCCCTCCCCCCAAATGTACTCCCATATTTGTAGTTAATTTTAAGACGTTCACAAACTTCCATAATGAGGAACTTTTAAGGCAAGACTTTACAATGTCTGGTCTAGTTCCCCTTACTGTTACTGGTGAAGTTGGTTTCAAGTCCCCAGCAAACAAGTAATCCCATCCATGATTTTATCACAGCTTCTTATATCTCTAAGAGTCTTATCTAGAGCCTCTACATAAGCTCTATGGATCATGGTACTTTCGTCCCAAATTATTAAACTGTCATCTTGTAAAACTTTTCCCAACGGTTCATTTTTACGCATAGAACACAAATTCAAATTCAAATATCTTTATTCAATATAGAAGTTTACACTTGCTTATTGATTGTCAAACACACCGGTTCGGAAAAGGACGCCTCAGACCTGAGAAGAACCAGGCAAAAACTCAAGGGCTATTTTAATGTCATCTTTTAAAAATAACAAACAATTTGATAATTCGACATTACATATTATGCAATTTTGAAACAGGCCCTGCCACATGCTATCTTACTGTAAAGAAACAGTTGGAGGCAGTTTAAAAGTGGAATAAGCCGTGCGTCCACCTGCTAATAAAGTTGCAGCGATACCTGACGACGCTACTGCCAAAGCTAGCTTTCCCTGAGACCTTACTTTTGCTAATATAAGATTAGTAATAAAGGTCTTGCCGGTTCCTCCGGGAGCATGCAAAAAAAATAGTTTTCCTTCACTAAAAAGAACACTTTGAATAACACAATTATACGCGGGAATTATCATACACAAACAAGTAGGGATAACACACACACACTTTTAGGTCTACCTCGCTCAAGAGCACGGCGAGGCCAACACACCGCGTACACGAGATACACCCGCGTTCCAGGGCGGTTCTCTCCGCCCTCAGCAATCGATTAAACAGTCGACCAAACATCGACGCCTCGGTCCGTATACCGAGCGTCGATGATACTTAAGCGACTTCTTCAAAATCAACCCACGCATCCATTATCATTATCATTCATTATGCGTTGGCCTATTTCAAGTTCGAGGATCTCGATCCTTCAAACTCAGTAATAGATGAAGCTTCACCAGACACAGGTCTAGAAGCAAAACTTCGAATACATAAGACATTATCAAGGAAATTCGAATACATAAGAAAGGAACAAATATGTTATGTTTATAAATAATAGCGGAAAACAAACAGCTTGAAAGTTAGTACTTCCCTGTTTTGGTAAGTCAGTCAAACAATATTTTTAAAAGTAAAAGTAAATCACATTGGATAAATCGGCTTGCAGTTCATTCTTTAAAACTTGATTATTTTTCTTATCTCTTTTATGCAGAGGTTGTCTCGAAACCTTGTTTAAATGTGTTTCATAAATTCAGTATTACAAAGTAGGGTAATGGTATAAGTTTGTATGTATGATATGTACTACCACTGAAATAAAAAAGCCATAACCAGTTTTTTTATTAAAAATATCTTTAGATTTGTCCTGTAATGAAGAAAATTTAATATTTTTAATATTTACAACATTAATGGACTAGGATCAGTAGTAGTGCATAGGTTACAAAAATATTTGTAGCACTTTACAAGTTTATTGGTTTTAAAGTAAGAAGTAATTTATGACAAACAAACTAAGATGCTGCTAACTTCACCAAAAAATACAATGAGTTCTAATGAACCGCTTGTTTTTATAGCCTCATAGTTACACATTTTGCTTGTATATTTATTTTATTCAAGCTTATAAATATATAACGACAAGTTATAGACAAAACTGACGAAGCTTGTGTTGATAAAGTTGGTATCGTTGTCAGAGAATGTTTAATGCAGTTCTCGCAACTTTTTGTATTCTTACGATTACTTATATGTAAATCAGTGTGCTAGAATAAAACTGCATAATTTTGTGTAAACTTTAACTTCTTTACGAATTTTGTATTTATTATGTTTATTTTAATTCTAGTGATTTTACCCAGTCACTCGTCATTCTATTAAAAACGGATATAAAACAATTTTTTCAATAATCAGTTCTCCGAGTTTTGGCTTTCATATTTTGGATTTCATAAAAATTAATGTTACAACACCTTAAATATGTTTGATAATTTAATATTTAATGATTATATTTATGTTACGACGAGATGAGGACCCCGGCAATAAGTTTGACCAGTTGTCCAATAAATATTAAACTGTTTCTCCACCCCAGTGGACCATTGTGTCCTTGGATAATCTTAATCATTTCGAAAAATTGCTAACTAAGAACTATATAATCTATGAGTCAATCATAAAACTTAAATACGTAAACTCAAAACAAGTTCACAAAACCATATATTTGATATCAAAATATAAAATTTTAGCTTTAAAAAATAAGAACACGAATGATACCGTACATAATACGAGATAATTATTAAACTACTTTATAACATAAGGTTTTTAAACCGGCCCGTTAATTTGTTAGCTTAATTGTTATATTTTTTCTTTCGTAATAAATTATATAATTCCATATTGCAAATTCCTTTTTTTATTTAGTTTTGCCGTGTTTTTAATCGACTGGATACAACTTAAAACTTTTATTAATTAAAAAAGTTATAAAATAAATACGAAGCACAACTCAAGGCACGTGTTTTCTTTTCCCGACTTCCCAAAAAGATGGAGGTACTCAACTCGGTCCGAATGTTTTCATTGTATTTTGCAACCTATCTAACCTCTTTGCTCCGCTTCTACTGCTTTGATTTTGATAATATTTTCTTTAATTCGATGGTTTCTTTATGCTTTTTGTTCTTTAAAAAAGATATTATGGAATCAATAAAATGAATTGGCTTATAATTCATTTGTCTCATCTTATTATACGAGTATGCCGTGCTGTTAGAATTTGGAATATCTTTCAAATGCGGGATGGAACATATCTTTCTATTTATATCATTAAATACAAAACATATCTTTGTGACAATTATAAAAAAATAAAAAATGTAGTATTAATATTATAGAATTCTAGCATTGACTTGAATACTACACATCATTTAATAAAATATTTGACAGCTTTTAATTTAGGCCGAAAATGCATGACATAAAATCCCTTCTTTTCGACTTTATCGATTTATAAATATTTTGTTTTAATGGTAGTTTAAGGTTTCACAAAAACTGCCTCCGTAGCCTAGCACCACTAGGCGTGTACTTTAAAGACCGGACCAGGTCGTGGGTTCGAATCCTGCGAGGACTCAAAATTTTCATCGTTTTTCCTGGTCGGTTAGGCAATTTGGGCGATCCCAATTGTCTGAAAAGTAAGATGATCCATGCGTCGAATAGGCATGTAAAAGGTAAGTCCACCCACCCACCCGCATTAGACCGACTGGTCCAGCCGGTGGGATACGGTCCAAACCCCTAATGGATACGGGTGTAGGGAGGCCTTTGTCCAGCGGTGGATTATCGCAGACCGATGATCAATTAGATGAAAAATTAGAACTACTACGATAGTCACTTTACACATAAAAAAACGTGTACATTGTATTACAACCGAGTCAACAATAGGATCTTTTGAAGGCTGTCAGAACGTTTAGTGTGTTTGTTATTAAATTTAAACAGAAATTGTTTGTAACTGGGTATAGCTTAATTATGCAAATTTAGATTAAGTAAAGCAAATTAATTTAAACAACAGGGTCGCACGTTGCATTTATTGTGAATAAAAGCTCTTGAGTTTCTATTTGAAATGTTTTATTTAATATGATATTTATTCAAGAAAACAAGATAGTCGTCGATGAAAAAGATAATCTTGAACAATTTAATTTTAACATTTAGTGGTGCATACGCAGTGTATGTACTACAGTTAATTACAAAACTTTACATGTTGTCCTTCCAAATCCATCCAACTGAATAAATATCCTTAAAAAAACTTAAACATGTTTATTATATATGAATGATTGGAATGGTAATGATAATTTATGGGTTTATTTTACATGCTTATATATTTGCATTTAATATTAGTAGGAAGTGAGATAAATAAAATGTAGAAAAACAATATATAACAATAACAACGAACATTGCGGACTACAGTATTAAAATACAAATCAATCAAATAAGGCATTATAATTTTTCACGTCTATCTTACACTTTAAATAATATTTAGATAAACGTTAACAATCGTTATCTTCGTTAGTTTGTTATCCTTTCATATAGAGTCACATCAAATTTGCATAATTTACTTTAAACATTCAGAGGTTTGTAAGTAATTGAGGTGTGATCTGAACATGTCTCAATCAAAGGATTATTGTTTTATTATTATAATATTATATTTGTAAATATAACTTACAAATTTCATTAATAGTAAATACGTTTTAATTTTAACAAGTATTTCAAATATCTTATTTTATTTATATGAATAGTATACATTATTAAATACAAACCGTTATAACGTATTTTATCATGTTTTCAAAGTTTGTAGTTCTAAATTATCATATAATACTAGACTTATTTCGAATTATTTTTTATAAATCCATAACTACATATATTTTTGATTACTAACTTTACTTGTAATCAAATATATTAGCTGCTTTTATTACGATTTTTTTAATACGCCAAACATAACGTTATAGGAACAAGCACTTGGTTAATAAGGCACGTTTATTTGTATTCCGCACTTGTATGGTCGCGCAGATAATGTACTTATCGTGTATTTTCATATAAATCATGGATTTAATCCATTCATCGTCATCGCCATCGTAGTGAACTTTTACTTTAAAAGCTCGCTAGAAAACAAAGAATACTTCAATTAAACACTTTCTAAGAGCTACAGAGGAATCAGATTCCGTAATCAAAGTTAGAAAGGTAAGTTCAAGTCGAATACTACAAAGTTCAATTTAAAAATAGCTACAAACAATGAAAACTGCAGTATATGTACAAACCCTGTATAAAAATATAGAACTTGTAATGTATTAACGTAAGCATAATTTGTATAACGTTAATTCATTAAACTACAAAATTTGTAACGAACGTCATAATTTTCTTTATTGTTATCTTTCTTGGATTCTACCATTTATTTAAAAAAACCACCATACCGTATTTTTCCAACGACATTGAAGCCCAAGCTTGACAGACCTGATACAATGAAAATTCGTAATTTAATATGGAAATCTACTTCCAACAAGACACGATAATGTATAATAATTATTTTAATATTACTTTTCCAAAATATATTTTGCTTCAGACCCTACTTCTAGATAACTTATTTTATTTCAATGGTTTTAATGATTGTCTGTGCTACTTCAAAGTTTTTCTATGAACACATGTTATATTTAAAACAAACCCACAGAGACTTATAGATATTTCAAAATATATTTCCAAGTCTTAGCGTTATTGTTCGGAAATGGCATAAAAAAAGGCTGAATGTAATTTTAACGATTGCTCCCGAAAGTGAGTGCAAATGGTGTATATCTTTGTTTGTGTATCATTTACTGTTTTTGTTGGAATGATGAATTGATACAATAAGAAGAGATAAATTTTAGTAACAAATTAGGAAGTCGTTACAGTAACTCACATACTTTATTTACTACATTAAAATATACGTATTATAATAACAAGTTCATATTTACTGTAATGTGCAGTTTTAGAAATCGTAAAGAGAATTCCGAAAAGCAAAAATGATAATAACAACTAAACGTCTCTTATACTAAAAAACATTGAAATGATTGATCTCGTACGGACGAGTCAATGCATAACACCACTGAACACACTAACAATATCACCGATGCACAACACTCATCACACACGAGGAGAGTTCCATTCCGGGTACCGGCTTATACGAAGCTGTCCCGCTATATTTCAAACCCGTCTTTCATACACGATCTCTGACAGACATAACTTAAATATCGAAGCTTCATTTCTCTAAGGACCCACTTTAGAAACAATATTCTGACTGCAGTTTTAATTTACATAAACTTAAAAATTGGTGTAATTTTGTTTAATTTCATAAAGATCTTAACTGTAGTTATTTCACAGCTATAAAAGTGACTTATTACATATATATAAAAAATATTTTCATTGTTGAATAGTTATTGTAACTTTCTATTTCGCATTAAGCAGTATGGTATCGTGATGACTGTTTTTGATTACTGTGTACAGGATTTTCTATATGATGAATAATAATAAAAATAATGAATCCTGACAGTGTTTCTGCACAAGTTCCGGTTATTGCTTATAGAGTTAGGTAATTAGAGATAGCAGAATCATAAAATCTCTATTAACCTAACTCCACTCTAACCTCTCTTAAATAATAATAATAATGTTCTGGAGTCGATTACGGCGGCCGATCTATATTAGAGATCAGCCAACTACGTAGGAAATATTATAGTGCACAAGTGTACGCGCAAACACAGGCACACTCCCTGTTCTTTTATGCTCTCAAATCCCGATGGCACGGATAACGGACACGACTGGAGAGAGATTAGGCGCAGGACCGACTTTTTACATGCCCATCCGACGCATGGATCATCTTACTTTCTAGACAATTAGGTGATCAGCCCAAATTACCCTAACCAACTAGGAAACAACAAGGAAAAATTTTTTGAACCTCTCTTTACTATTGTGCTTACCAAGTTATGAGCGTTATAATCCATCCATTACAGGGTGTTTAGCTAGTGCATGCAATATAATTTTAAAAGTTTGTTCGATCCGGGTATCCCTTGACAACTCCCATTTATTTTTAAATGTAATTGAAATATATTATAAATTAAGGAAAACTGCTTCATTTGTATTTATTCGTTTTAATATTAATATCGTCATAAGTAATTTAAAACACTTTTAACATTGTTACGAGAAATAAAATATTTTAGTTCTCAACTCTTTGTCTGAAATGAGGAAAACGACGTGTTACAAAATTGATACTCGTCTACCCCAAATAGCCTCATTTCCGGATTTTCGAAGAGGCCCCATCACTGGAGTTAAGAGATTAATATATCATACTACCCTCTTAAGCTTCTAGAATAAAAGTACTACAAACAAAGCATTTTTCTAGTTGCAGTATAACGAATAATACTTCACAGCTATATATACAAAAAACTGCTTCATCCGAAGCTTAGTGGTATGTGGGCTTGAATCCTGCGGGGACTCCTCAAATTTTCATTGCTATTTTCTAGTTATGGCACGTAAAAAGTCGGTCAACTCACCAACCCGCATTGGACCAGCGTTGTCGGGGATAAACCCCTTAATAAATAGGGGTGTATTAGGGGTGGCCTATGTGCAACGGTGGACTATCGCAGGCTGACGATGTGTGTATGTTTGTGTGTATGTCCAGGTCTAGCTTTCCTTTTTCCAGTTCAGTTTATGTTTTTGTAGGAATTTAAAACGTCTTGGTAACTAAACAAATAAATGTTTTTTTTATTTCAAAACTTTTAATGCTTTTTAAGTATCTGTCTAAATTTTTAACAGTTATAAGTAACATTCTTTATATTATCCTGCATAGGCACAGCGATCAATGTTATCACATTTAGCTGACTCATTTTCTCTCGTTGGAGTCCGAATCTGTCATTAGAGTGTAAGGAGTGTCCATCAACCTTCCTTACTATATTGATGTAAATCGGTTTTTGAGAATTGGAATACTATTCCTTTTCAATCTGGTGTGTAGAACACTGCCAGAGCCAGTCAGGCATGATGCTAGGGCATTGATATGTTTTGATAGCTTATGTTGGTATTTTAGACTTCTGTTGGATATTTCTTCTTTTACAGATGGCAGCTTTAAATCCTGTAGTATGTATTTATTATTGATACATTTAGGGATGTTGAACATGGACCTCATGGTTTTTGTTTGAAACCTTTCCAAAATTTCAATATTGCTGTTCGAAGCTGTGCCCCAGAGTTCAATTCCATAGGTCCATATTGGTTTGAGTATTGATTTATAGATCGTCATTTTGCTTTCATTAGATAATTGTGATTTCCTCCCAATTAGCCAATGTAGACTTCTTACTTTTGTATTAAGTTGTTTCCGCTTGTTCCATATATGTTTTGGCAACATCAGTCTTCTATCTGAATGCATGCCCAGATATTTGGCGCTGTCAGTTGGGAGAATTTGAGCACCATTTAGAATGACAGGTGGACATTCACCCTTCCTTAAAGTGAAAGTGGATATATGGATTTGCTATCGTTTGCTTTTATCCTCTATGATCCTAACCACAGTTCAATATCAATAAGGTGTGTTTGAAGAGTAGCAGATGCGATAGCTCCTTTCTGTCAATTGACATTATAGCTGTATCATCAGCGTACGAAGCTATTATTGTGTGCTTAATTTTAGGGATATCAGCTATGAAAATGAGGTATAATACTGGCTCTAATATGCTGTCTTGTGGTACACTTGAGTGGATTTGATAAAGGTTGGATGTTGTCTTGTCGAGTTTTACTTCATAGCACCTTTTGTCAAGATAGTTGTTTAAGAGGTGGTAGAAAGAGTGGGGCAGATACTTTTTTATTTTAAATAGAAGGCCAGTGTGCCATACCCTTTCAAACGCCTGGCTCACATGTTAGAAGACAGCTGAACAGTACTGCTTATTTTCTAGTGTTTGTCCTATTGAGTTAGTAGAGTCTATGAATTTGTTCAATGGTGCCATGTTTTTCTAAAGCCGAATTGATGTTCAGGAAGTATTTCTTCAAGGTGAGGTAGCATTCTGTTAGGATTACTTTTTCAAATAGCTTTGACGATAAGAGGTAGGAGACTGATAGGCCTGTAGGATGAGGGATCTTCTGGAGCTTTCCTGGTTTCAGGATTATGATGACTTGCAATCTTCCATTGGCAGGGGTAGCAACTTAGTCTGATACAGGCATTAAATACTACAACTAAATATAGTATTCCTTTTTGGGGAGGTTTTTGAGATTAGAATCAACTAGATCATAGCCTGGCGCTTTTTGGTGGAATAGCTTTTATTTCTCTAACTAACTCTTTAGGTGTTACTGCTCGTAGTGGAAAGCTTAATTGGTGCGGTGATTGAAGGAATTCCGTAACATGTTCCTCTTTTCTGGTTGGAGCAAGGAAGGGTGTGAAAACATTTTGCAGATGTTCAGCAAATGTGGTAGTTTTCTCTATATCTGTTTTAGCCAGGTACGATCTTGTTTCCGTATTGCGAATGTGCTCTTTGGTCGCTTTAGACTTTTCGTTGCACCCAAAGTGAGTAGTTTGAATCCTTGTGGGAGTTAGGCGCCAAATTAGCTTGCAGGGCTGAATTATCATACTCACTGATCATAAGTTTTAGCTCCTCACTTATTTTGTTGAATCTGGTTTTGTCAGAAGGGTACCTGGTCTTGTGCCATTCTTTTCTAAGTTTACGCTCGTTCCCAGACTTTTCTAACACATTTTTGGGTAATGCTTAAGGCAAATTTTAGATGTTTTTCGTGTGGTGTTGATTCATAACAGCTAAGTGAATTATGTGCATTAAATTGCTCTATTGACTTTTCTATGTCCTCTTCTGTCTTCAGTTTTATGTTTAAACTTAGCTTGGATGAAACCATATCCTTGTAGGTGTCCCAGTTGGTGTTATTGTTGTATATTCTAGTGGGTGGATCAGAGTAGAAAGCTAGTTTGCTAATATTAGTATGACCGGGGTGATCGGATGACAGATCCACACATTCTTCTATTTTCGTATAGTTACGACCTAAATTCTTAATGATATGAAATCCAATAAATCGAGGTATTTTATTTTGATCTGTGAGGCCAATATGTTGGTTTTCCATGAAATACACTCAAGATTGAGCTCTAATGTCGCCCTGTAAAGTTGCTTCCCTTTGGGTTAATGAGTCTCGAGCCCCAGTAAGTATGTTTGGAGTTCAGTCACCTCCACAGATAAAATGAGGGCCAAGTTTACTTAAGTATAGTTTAAATTCATCTGAGCTAATTGAGTATCGAGGAGGACAATATACTGCAACCACAGTTATTTCAGAGTTTTTGTTGTGGATTCTAATTGCGGTTGCTTGGATTTTGTCTGTTTTAACTACACTGTGGACATAATGATTAATGTTCTTTCTTAGTATGACTGCAGTCCCTCCGTGGGATCTGCCTGAAGGGTGATCAGTTCGGTAGATTGTGTAGTTGTGGAATACTATGTGAGAGCGCTGAGTGAGTCTGGTTTCAGATATAAGTGCTACGTCAATTTTCTCCATTGTCATGAATAGTTCGAGTTCTTGACGCCTGTCAGTTAATCCGTTGGCATTCCAGGTAACTATGCGTATATTTAGGGTTTCTGTGAAAGTAGACTTGTTACTAGTTGGATCATCCGATCCATCATGCTATTCATCATGCTTGTCATGATTGTTTGAAATTGTGATTTCAGGTGATTGATTAGCTAGATTAATATTATGAGATACCTCTGTATTGTGATTGTTTTTGTTTTTTAATGCTTCCGAGTAGCTTTTTAGATGGTTAGCTGGTTTAAAGTTATTAACGCTTTTATGTGGTAGATTTCTCGTGTCAACCGTGGATTTTGCCTGTTCATTATCAATATTTGGTTTAATTTTTAGAATTCTTTCCTTATACTCTTTATATTTCAAGCATCCCCTGTAGCTTGCTGGATGTCTGCCTTGGCAGTTCGTGCAGAGAGCATCCGTGTCGGTGATTTGGTACATGAAGCAGTAGGGTGGTCATTCCGCATTTAACACATCTAAAAGCGGAAGCATTGGTTTTGGAATGTCCAAATCTTTGGCACCTCTTCATTGCATCACTTCTTTTTCTTGTATGGTGCCTCTATAGTGACCTTCATGTGGCCGATATATTTGATATTGAATATCTCTTTATTATTAGCTTGTTGCTCTAGGTCAACAAAGTAGAGTGGAAGTTTTCTTTTGTTAGTCGATGAACACATTAATAATTTGTCTTACTTCATGGCCTTTCGATTGAAGCTCAGATTTTATCAGTGTGATGTCCTCCGATGCATCAGACCTCTGATGACAACTCTATAAGCTCTCTCACTTTTAGTTTGTAGATGTAATGACTAATGTTCTTCTCAATAAAGAGTGTCTCTTAATGTTTTGTACGTATCTATGTCGATTGGCATTAGTTTGATGATGTGTCCCGATCTTAGGGTGGTAAGTGTATATTTGTCAGGGCTTACTGTTTTATTGAGGATATCTCTTAGAGGAGTTATATCTACTACGCCTGTCTACAAAATCAGGCTCTGGTTTAGGAATGTATTCTTTGGTGTCATGTCCATTAGGATGGTCTTCAATGTCAAGGGATTCAAAACTATTATGGACTGGCACAGAATAATTAGCACGTTTCGTGTTTGGCTGTTGTTTGCTTGTGTTGTCATTGGTACATTCAAGTCTTTTTCTCTTTCCATATAGGATGTCGTCCTTCTGCCACGCATGTTCTTTACCGAGTTTTGTTGAAGAGTTGTTTTGGCTATCTGTAGCAAGTGCTTTATCTTGAGCAGATGGCTTTTGTTGCATAGAGGCAACACTAGTTTCTTGTGTAGAGCACACATTGGATTCTGGAAATTTGCTGCTACTTGTGCTTCCGCTAAAAGATGAAGATCTAGGTCTTGTTTCAAAAAATGCTTTGTGTAAAACTTGTTGAGTGAGGTTTGTTTTTGGTATTTGATTTTGATTCATATTGTTCCCACGAGTATGGACGATCGGGTGGTCGCTCATGGGGTGACGCCTTTCCCATGAGAAGGCTATATACAATGGTGTTCGCCAGGTTCACCAAGGTTGCCGCTAACGACTGACAACCCACAGCCATGCATCCTCTAGGCGCGGTCTCCACCGTAGGATTGGGGTGAATTATTATTGAGGCTTTCTACCTCTTGACACGGACAATCAAGTCAATGCCCCCGATTCCGTATTGCACAGAGTAGCGGGTTGAGGAGATCATTTCCTAAATCCTCATGGATTGGTCTATTGGGTTATTTAACCGCCGCCCGAGGCTCGGCGTTGACCTTTTACGGCTGGTTTGGTCTGCTCGCAGCCAACCCTCCTTCTTTCTCATACGGGCTTGGGACCGTCAAAGGCGAAGTTTATGTTTGATTGATGCAAGTCAGTGTTTCGGAAAAGGTTTTCCGTCTGAGCGTTTTGAGCTAAATGAGAGTTTACGGCCTTGTTGTATATTATCTAAGTCCCTTATAATCCGCATTCCCTCGACACGTATTTGTATTGATTCAACAAAAGTGGATAGGCGAAGGCGTGTCTATAACTTGAACTAACGCTGCCTACGTGAGATTCATACAAAACAGCAAGATTAAATTTTACATAAAAATATGCAAGATAGTTCAAGTTTTAAAAAAAGAAACAAAAACATTTACAGACGCGTATGTTGCGGGAAAAAACTGATTCGGTCTTAGATATATGAATAATTTCATTTGATTGCAACGTTTAAAGTTGAACCTATCTTAACTTAATTTACCAATTAACATTAAAAAGATTTAATATAAACAATTCTCTCAAGATACAAGGACAATATTTATTCAAGACAAATACGCCGAGTAGACTTTCAACCTATTATTGAATTATTCGTCTGTCTCATCGGTCTGAAGTACTCATATTTATTTCTAAAATATATTTCTGTGCTTCACATGAAAATTTCTTTTATGACAAGGAAATTATTTTATTATTGTTACAAACGTAACAAATAATAAAATCAGGAGGTGAAATATAATTTTTATTTATTGTATATTCCGAATATTGTGCCGTACATTATTTTTCAGAGCTTATTCCATTAAACAGAATAACAGCATGAAAGATTATATGTATTGAATAAAAGGATAGTGCACTTACATGTTTAACTTAATAGTTTATGCATTTGCCCGAGATAGAAAGAAAAGAAGAATGTGAATTAAGTGTAATAAAAATAAATAACCTGCGCGTAGATAGATCCCGACATCGGATAGACACATATTAAAATGTAAAAAATATAATTTATTTTCTTATGCTTACACTGGGTTTCGATAACTTTAATAGAGACATTTTCATATTCAAATAATTTAGTTGAAGAAACGTATAGTAAAGGATTAAGAAGAGGGCATTTAATATAAAAATCTAAAAATTTCCGAACGACAAAGTAAAGAAATTCAGTCTGGTTAACACAACTGCAGTATACAATTTCCCCCGTCAATGAATACGAAATATAGTCTGACTGTGCAGAAAGTTACACAAACAGTTCGTTAACTATTCATCGACCAAGATACAAACTTGATTGTACACTCGGTACAAAAGCTACTAACTAATTTGCGTAGATTTTATAATAGTTTGCTTTGCTAACAATGCTAAAATGGGGGTTATTATTTAAAAAATTAACAAATAATACGATTTTACAATTTTACAATTTTAACTAATGGAATATTTTTTACATCATAAGAAGTGTTTTTTTCAAATACGAGGTCGATTTTTGACTGTTAATATGTTAAAGCTTTAGGAAATTTTAGTATAAAAAATTATTTAAGAAAAGACGTATGAAATATTCATGCCATCATTTTTCATTTGATTAACAAGCATCCGCCGGGTTAAAATAAAGTGATACCCTTATAGTAAAATAGTTAACGCTATTAAATTAAACAATCTGAGTTAATGTGCAATGGTGGACACCTCTTAAATATTAAGTAAAAATTTCAGGAGCAAAATTTTAACAAAATGAACATGACTACCTTCAAAATCACGCAGCGTTCTACAATTTAATGCCTGATGTCATCCGCTCAGATGTGTGATAGGTTGGAGGTGGTCCTGGTCTAACTGTCCTCTGAAAGCTAGCTCTGAAAGTCGCGGTAGAAGAGAAGTGTCATATTCAAATTCAAAATTCAAATATCTCTATTCACATAAGAAGTTAACACTCGCTTATTGATTGTCAAGGACGCTACCACCGGTTCGGAATAGGACGCCTCGACCTGAGAAGAACCGGCGAAAGAAACTCAGCGGGCCAATTTTTTCATCTTTTAAAATAATCAAATATATCATATAAATTTTCTTATGAGCTACATACAGTTCTATCATACGTATATTATACTTGAAAAGGCCTGGAGCGAGCATTCCATTACTAGGCTGTGTTATCATTTGTAAATTCATTTATGTTATAATAACTTTAACACATAAACGTTGCTTTACTACTTTTTAAATTTATTAACAGTTAAATTCTGAACGTTTACTGGGATTTTGTTGTAAAAGCGTATACATTGTCCCATAAAGATTTACTTATTCTTCGCAGTCTAGTTGCTGGAAGAATTAAATTATGTTTGTTTTAGTATTTATGTTATGTGCATCACAATGTCTAAGAAAATCATTTATATTTTTGCACATACATTAGGTTTTCAAAATGTATTGAGAAGTAACGGTTAGTATTTTAATCTCTGGGAACAATTTTCTCAGAGATTCCTTGGAGCCCAGGTTATAAACCGCTCGAATAGCTCGTTTTTGGAGGACAAAGATCGTATTAGTATCCGCTTGACTTCCCCACAGTAGAATGCCATAAGACATTACACTGTGGAAATAGCTAAAGTATACTAACCGGGCCGTCTCCACGTCAGTTAATTGTCTGATTTTCTTGACAGCATATACTGCAGACTATACTGCTGAGTTTATTCGACAGTCTATTATATGAGGGCCCACTGCAATCTGGTATCTATTGTTATTCCTAGAAACACGGTTGACTCAACAACGTCTATCTCTTCCTTATCTATAAACACTTCACATTTACTCGGTCTTACATTTGGAGTCATAAATTTAGTATATTTTGTTTTCTTTTGATTTAGTAGCAAATTATTGACACTAAACCAGTGCGCCACTCTGGAGAGAGTATTATTTACATCGTCATTCATTGAGTGTGTCGTTTAACATTAAAATAAGGAAGTATCATCAGCAAATAATACTATCTCGTCGTTTTTAATAATAACATATGGTAAATAATTTATATAAATGAGAAAGAGAAAAGGCCCAAGAATAGACCCTTGTGGGATACCCATATTTACCAGGGCCCGGAGATCTTTTACCATTCACGTCAACGTCAACGTCAAGATTGAGTGCTGCGTTTCTTACACCAAAGTGACGTAATTTCCTGACCAGAGTTTTATGCTGTACGCAATCAAAGCTTTTGAGATCGCAAAAATGCCTAAGGCATCCTGCGACTCAAGTCCCAAGCCTCAAAAATGCTCTTAATGAGCATAACGCCAGCATCAATGGTGGAGCGACCCTAGTGAAACCGTACTGTTTGTTATTAATACGACAGTTACTGTTAAAATGTTTCATTATTGGTTTAATAATAGTTTTCAAATATTTTACTAAAAGTTGACAAAATGGAGATAGGTCTAAAATTATTAGGGTACATTTACACCCTGCTTTAAAAACCGAGTATAACTCTACTATGTTAATTAGGTCAGAAACTCGCCTCTCTGGATGCTTACATTAAATATTGTGCTATGATGAGGTGATATTACATCAGTAATCGAATTTATCACCTTAAAGAGATTTCCCAAGGTCTGCGGTTTTTTAATATCTAATTGTCTACAAGCACTTATAATGTCTTTGCCAAATACATCAGTAAAATTAAACAGTTTTGTACATTCAATAACATTATCTTTTAATAGTGATTAGGCAACTGTTGGAGAAGACAAAAAGTGACTTAGTAGTCGAAACCGGAATGTCCGCAAAAATCTCTCGAAATAAGTAGCAACATCCATGTGAGCTTCAATTCTATGGTTATCAACATTTAAAGTTATATTAGAGCTACTCTTTTGCGGCCCTACCGGTTTCGCTATTAATAATATTCCAAGTCATTTTCACTTTATCAGATGCCAGCACAGCCAGATAACACACTTTTAAATATTTTAGAATACGCGCTAACTTGTGCAACAAAGTTAGTGTTATGGTTATATGTTCTTTGACTATAAAGCTCATATAATCTCCGCCTGCTTTTATGAATTCCAACTGTTGCCCATTCACTAAACGCTGCAGAACCTTCAGATTTAACCGTTTTAAATTCTTTTCTTATTAAAGTGAATAATGCGCTAAAAAGCACATGTGGAATTTCATCATAATGTAAATAATTAACTTTTGTAATATATTACTTCTGAACTTCTCAATACGCTTTTTAAACATAGGAACAAACATTCTTGTTTCTTGTGAACTTTTGTTATATAACATTTTATCTATTTGAAAGGAGGCAAATTGACCACAATGGTCAGAAGTTAACATTTTAATAATTGATTTATTAAATGGTTGACAATTAGTATACATTATTTAATAAATTAATGTTAAAGTCACCACAAATTATAATATACTTATTAGATTCAGATTTTTTACCAATATTTTTTCTAGAACAACTTCAAAAGGTCTCATATAACGCTGTGGGAGGTCTGTACACATACAACAATGAAGTGCTCAAGCTCTGCACAGGCTATTTCAATAGTCCGTTCAACAGAGAGGCTCACAATACCTTCACGATTTTTAAATTTTAAGTACTATTAATAATTATTAAAGAGCCACCCAGTATAGCTTTATCTCTACTGAACAGGCTAGCAACCTGGTGACATCCAAGATTTAACATTAACTGATATTTCATATATTCTTGTAGCCAGTGCTCAGTAATACATAATACATCAATTTTACAACTATTCAAGAAGAGTTCAATTTCAAGTTCTTTACTGGCTATTCCTGAATATTTTGATATACTAGGTAAAATGTTGCTTAAAACGTAAAACAGTCTAAGTCATAGGTTAGTTATCTAATTAAATCATTAAAATTTACTTGAAAGAGCAAACACTGGGGTTTAATTTTTCCTAAATTTATTTATTTTCTCCTACGAATGAACAATGACTAACCTTATTTTAGTTAAAAACTCTGAATACTAATCTAATATATATCTAATATATATCTCTGAATAACAGGCCGGTCGCCCGGTGTTCGCAAAAGCCGAGGAACACCAACGAATCCACCGTCCCTCGGGGACTTCCATTCATACATCACGCTTCTTTGCCCTTTGCCCCAATCCACACACACATTCATACCGTTGCTCTTTCATACCTTTGCTCTTTCATACATCACGCTCGGCGAGGCTCTGACGCACTCGAGGTGACCGGCTCATCCCGTGTTCCTCTTAACAAAGAGGGTACAGGGAGCGAGTCTGAGGCCCGCCAAACAGGTCACCTCGGGAGCAACGCCTCGCCACATCTTCCTTCCTTTAGCGGAGCGAGATGCAGCACCCTGTCCAGTTTTCTGTCCGCGCCGGCAAGCCGTACCCCATATCTGGGGTGCCCTATCCGCAACCTGGGGACGCGCCGGATGGAGATCTACAACTCCACACCGGAGTGTAACCCTGCGGCAAGATGGAGTGACGTGGCCGGTGTGGGTTGGATTTGATATGGAAGAATAGCCGAATTGGGTTGGATATGGAAGAATAGCGAAGATTGGAGGGTGGCGTGTATTGGCCTATGTCCAGCAGTGGACTGACACAGGCTGATGATGATGATGATGATGATGTGAATTTAAGTAAATTGTAAGGTTTGCTAAAATAAACCTTTTAGACCAGTTTCCTTCTTTGTTAGTATTCTAACGTACGTTACGAGTTCACTTTTAATTTACATATAATCATGAATTATTTTTTTTTATAGCCCTATTATGCTGCTTGAGCCATGCTTAATTTTTATAAAGATGACGTTTTCTTCAGTTTGAGGACATGGTTTAGGATTTGTTTTAAGAGCTTAACTAGAGCGACTCTTGTGAATTTATGATCTATTTTAAGCCATACTTACTAATTTTGTTTCAAATATTTTGCAAATTCTTGTTTAAGATACTAGCTTGCCATGAGTGAGTTAAATTGGTACGAAATTATATCTCCGATTAAACGCTTTACAAATTTAGTTTTTGTTTCGAATACCAGTTGGTTAGAATACTTGAATTTGTGAATCCTTATGTTATTCTATAATTAGTTAATGCATTACTGTTAAATAATAAGACGAGAGGAAGTAAAGAATCAAATCAATTAAAACTTATTATTTAAATGTATATTAATTTCAAATATGTCCAGAAAAAATATATACTTAAAATTAGAATCTTTTTCATTAATAGTCAAATGATATTGTGTTTATTATATTTTAATAAAATTTATAAAATATTAGTGTTTATTATATTTTTATTTTTATTAATAAACAGATTTATAAAGTGGGTTTTGCGGTGATTTGAAACAATAAATGATTTTTGTTTTAGCGGTAAACAATGTTAAAAAACTTTCGTAGTTAGGTATTATTATAGTATAGTAATCCCGAGAGAAATAGAATACCTTATTAATAATTTTATCTAATAACAATATTTGCCCGTAAATTACCATTCTTTGAGAATTTAAAATAATTTAACGTTAATCAATTTTAAAGTTACCAACGTTTTAATTTATACGTTTACTTATTTGACTAATTTAGGTAATCATTTTCAGTTTTTGTTTTCTTCTTAAATAAACTATCGTAATATGAGAATAAAACGTTTGTAAAAGTGTTGAAAGTAAAATGGGGCTAAGTGTAAATATATGGCAAGAATATATAAATTGTTATTATTAGCCTTTTTATCAAGTAGTTTTATATAGTATTATATAGTATTCGTGTTTTATTATTTTTTAATCAAAAAAATGTTAATTATAAATACAATTTCTAGTTTCTTATAAAACTTAAAATTTTTAAATAAACAGAACAGATAATATACTTGGAAGTTTTTCAGGAGTCAACTAAAAGCTTATTTTTTTATTATTTAAATGATATATTAATATAAATATATTTCTCATATTATAATTATATTATAGTACTAGCGGTTTAAAAATTTTGGTCTTTAAAGGACTTAAAGGTTTTATTAAATAAAATTTTGCTGTTCTTTTCGCTCCGGAATTTCACGGGACTTACTCGCGTTGAGGACTTGGATGATTTCTATCCAGTAAAGTCATCATCAGCCAGACCCCGTGCACAAACTGCATAATATAAAACATTAAGCTTTTGCAATTAATGCTACATTAATCAAACGAGGTTTTTTTGTTATAGAGAAAAGTACTCAAAGAAGAAGTCCTATGTAGACTCAAATACATAACTGAAGTAAAGCACTTAAATTCTGTTTATTTTAAAAGCTTAAATTGTTTATATCAATAAATGCTTTTGTTATATCATATCTGAAATGTTTACTTGTATTAATATTACTTTATAAACTAATGAAATCAATACATAAAAGAACAGCCGTTCAGCATGCAATGCGGTTTGTAATTACAAAGTTCAACACGAAGAATTTTAAATACGTTAATTTTATATAAACTTCCTACAAACCATTCAAATATGCCTAATCGTATTTTTAAGTTACATTAAAATAGTTAATGTAGGTGGTACTAGAAATTAGATTTTTTTATATTTTATGTTACTTGACATTCGGACTTTACTTAAGAGAGAGGTAAAGAATTAAATTAATATTCCGGGATTCGAGAATGTATTATACCAGTATCTGAAAATTAGTTAAACAAACAATGATGTTTTCGGTAAGTTTTATTAAAATTTATTAGGATTAGGTAGAATATATCAACAGTACTAGCAAGTTATATTGTATGTCGCTATTTGATAATTTTGGACCATCGTCACAAAAAATTTGCTACTCAACTTAGAGCGTATTCTTTTTTTATGTTACCTCGTTGCTTCGCTCCTAGGGCCCTGATTTTGTTCATTCGTATTTGTAATTACATATGTTAGCTGTCTTTTGGCCCCATTTATTTGTAATAATTTTGTGATATGTACTTTAATAGATATTTGAGAAATAAAAAAAATTACAGAGTCAAAAATCAAAACCTCGTGTGATATAATTGCAAACGCTACCAAAACGTTAATGCATTTAAAAAAATCCTCATTTTACGTGTATAAATCGTGTTATAACATGACATTTTGGTTAAACCAAACACCTTAAAAGATATTAAATTTAAAATGCAGTTTCGTGCTACTGGAAATTGGCATCGCTTGTATTGCGCAAATCAGTCGTACACTGTTTAAAGTCGGTCATATTTTTGTTTAAATTTTACTTGTCATACATATTTCTTGGTGAATAAAATACAAAAGTCTTTTAAGTAAATAAAAAATAAATTAAAATCGTAATGAAATGTACTACTTTTAAAACACCAACGTTTAAAATTTTTGATATCTTAAACTAAGGCTCTTTTTACCGTGAAATGCTTCACCAATCCGTCCTCGCGGGAAAGGAACACTGCGGACTGCACCACCTAAAACCACCACGTTTATTCTTCTTGGCACCTTAGGAATAGAGACACAGGAACTCTTTTGCAGTCAGACCCCACCAGCGCTAGCCGCTGAAGCAGCTCCATTTCGGCTCTTTAGCCATCTGCCTATCTTCTGGCCTGTCGACCCTGTCCACCGCTTTGTCTAGAGCAACCTCTCCACGACCGATCTTACACAGCAGCCAGCCAGCTTACCCTTAGCTTCCTCGGCTGAGCAGGCCGCTGTGACAAGCGAGAACTTTCTGGGGCGGAAATTTTTTATCTACCTAACATGATTCAAAGATCTTTAAACCTAATCCTTAAATTTTTTTTAAGTACGAGAAGGGACGTTAATTTTCTTTATTCTCGTTTATATTTTAGTGTATTCTTTCATCTTTACAAATTAGTATTGATCATATTTTTGAAAACTTAATGGTATAGTAGTATAATTACAATGAATTAAAAAAGATTATAGTTTTGATTATTCTGGTATTATGTAGTGAAATACACATGGGTGAGTCAATTAAATTATATCGCTTTATTGTCATCACAACTATTATCGTCACATTTGATTTTTATGGTTAACCATTTTTGAATGACTTAAATCCGAATTCTAACTATCAAGATACATTTATATACGTTCAGTGTAATGGTGCTTAAAAGAAATGTATATTTTGTCTATTTAAGTAAACATTTCAAGGATCTCATTTCATCTGATTATTCTGACTGTATCGATTTGGTCTGGAAGGTATTCATGTTTCTTGTTATTCTTCGTATATAATCAGTAGCCCATGCTTTAATACTTTTTACGTAACTAATGACACCCATGGACTTAGGAACATATACCCTTTACTCACGATAACAAAGCAAAACATAACGATACGCCAATAGATGTACAGAAAATGTGTCAGAGTAATAAACTGTTTGTAGCTCAATGCATGCAGGCATCCTTTCGCATCGTGAAAACTTTTTAATATTTAGATAAATATGTAACGTTCATAAATATTAGTAAAGAAACATAAATTCGTCAATCTCAATGCTTCCCTGTTTTGGAAAGTCTTACAAAATTTTCTTAACTTTTCGTTGATAAGATAAAAATAAAACTTATAGAAAAATTGTCTTGCAGTACATTTTTGTTGTTAAATCTTTTTATTTTTTTATGGCTTCGCAGGCAGACGAGCAGTCGAGGCCAGCTGATGAAAGTGGTCATCGACTACCTCAGAACTTGGAATACCAGTGGTATCGCCAACGCGCTGCCTACCGTGAGACATAGGGTGTCTAAGTCTCGTTTACCAGTAAATAGGCTTGGCTACGGTGCTCTTCAACGGAACACAGCAGTAGCTTTTCACACTACTGCTTCGCGCAGAAATAGGCACCTGTGTGGTACCACCAGACGGTCTCCTGTAAACAGGGGACCTACTACCGGTTATTTTCCTTATCCTTAATGAATGGGTTATCTCAAGCTTATTTAAATGTGTCACTATATTCCAGTATATGAATGAAAATGATATAGTTAATTTTAAGTTTACGCATTACCAAAGACGAGACGAGATAAATAAAACATTGCAAAGATATAACTACCACGAATTATATACACTTTTTCATATAATGTTTCCGGACTACTGTAATAATACAATATTTTTAACGATTTCAACTCAAACGCGGAGGCTGGAATCTTCTAAGATCCTCGTCCCAAGTTCACATAAAACCACATTTATATCGAATTTTAAGTCACAATCTGTAATCCTCCGGCCAGCATGGTTTAGTTTCAATGCCGCTGGACTTAGCATCCAGTACTAATCAGTCCTGGTACTTCACAAACCAGTTTATTAGTTTAAAAATATAAGCATTGGTTATAGATACTAATTATAAACCATATATAAAATGATGGACGTATTGCGTACCGCTCTGTTTAATTAAATGTAAAATTTATAAAAATAAGTTCATTATTTTAAATTAAATTTTCATATGGATGAGGAACTCAATTCTAAGCTTAATTTATGATATATATAAAAAAATAAAAAATAGGCGCAGAAAATCTTAAACTACTGTTAAAAGGAAAAAGCTGGCTTGACCTCAAAATAGGTTGTAATAATTTTGAATAGTTACGTACGCGATGCGCGATTAAAAAAAAGTAAGCGGAAAAATATATTATCATAGTATAAATACCCAGGAACAATTTAATAATGTGCACATGTTACAAAAATATTTGTAGCGTTTTAAAAGTTAAAAGTAAGAAGTAATACGTGGCGAACAAAATAAGACGAAGCTTACGTAATCAAGAAAATCAAAGAATTAGATTGTTTAAACTGCTTGATTTTACAAATTTTACTTTATTATTTTATAAAATATTCTAATATGTAGCGAGTTTAGTCAAATTGTGTGTAATCAAGTTAGTATCGTGATCGTGAATGTTTAATGAACTATTCTGTCAATTTTTCGTATTTCTACTATAAAATGTATGTAAAACAGCCAGCTAGAATAAATCTGCGTACTCATTAGTAAGAATTTAACTTCTTTACTGAATTTATTTTTAATAATTGTGGTTTACCCTAGGTGGCACGTCATTCTGTGTAAAACTGGCCTGTTTTATATTTTGTGAAATTAATAAAATATAATATTTTCAACACCGTCAAATATATTAAGATAACTTAATGTTTAATAATATTATTAAGTTCATAAGTTCATTTAAAATGACAATAAAACCCCAGCAAATAGTTATTTAAAAGTTTGACTTACATTTGACCAGTTTTCTAATAAATATAATCGTGTTTCTAAATATTTAAGAAATACAAAAATCTTCCAAAATCATAACTCTATGAGAAAAACCCAAAAACGCTAGGTAATCTATGAGTCAATCTAAGGTAAAACTAACTATAACCACCAAAATATTTTCTAACTTTTTTTTTTGTAGGATAACTTTGGGAATAATACAAATCTTTCTATTTATATCCATAAAACATATCTCTGAGATAATTTAAATAGGTATGTAAATATATTTTTAGCATTTACGTGAATACTAAGTACATGTCATTAAATAAAAAGCTTGATGGTTTCATTTGCATTTAACTTCAACGGAAAATACACGTAATAAAGTCCCTCCTCAGGTATTTTATTGATTTGTCAATATTTGGTTTAAATGTTAGTTTAGGATATCACGTTGTAACTACGACAGTTTGTTTACAGATAAAACAACATGCACATTGTTTAACTAGCGAGTCAATAATCGGATATTTGTTTTGTCGTCAGAACATTTAGTGCGTTTGTTGTCCAATTTAAACAAAAATTGGTTGTAATTAGGTTTTAAAATAAATTTAGACAATAAAACCGCATGTCACATACCTTAAAAGATAGTAAGATCTTGAGCTTCTATTTGAAATGTTTTATTTGATATGATATTGATTCGCGAAAATAAATCGGACTTCGTCGAAAATGATAACATTGTACAATTAAATTGAAATTATTTGGAAAACTCTAAGGGGTACATTGTAAGTATATGTAAAACGATGACAAAACTTTATAAGTTATCCCTTGTATTTAGACCAAGCCGATAATTGAATGTAATAATTAAAAAAAAGTATTATGTGCACCTTAAAAAAATAGTAATTGAAGTTATATCAATAATGTTAATGTCAAGTTAAAGCTTCTAAATTATTTAATAATTACAAAATATTATACATATATATTTAAAAGATTATTATTACTATTACTTTTAGATTAAAAAATAAATGGAACAATGCTGTATAAATCTTAGAGATATTGCAACAAGAAGTACTTATTCCCGCACTGTATTAAAATAAAATTAAACGATTGCCTGTAATGTATTCTGATACTAATAAACATTTTTTTAAAGGAAGGAGGCAAACGAACAAGCAACTCACGTGACGGTAAGTGATTTCCACCGCCCATAGTCATTCGCAGCACCAGAGGAGCTAAAAATGCGTTGCCGGACTTTTAAAAGTAAGCTCTTTTCTTAAAGGACCCTAAGTCATATCAGTCCGGAAATATCACTGGTTACAAGTAGTTACAGAGCATACACATGGGTGGCAAAAATTTTATTTTTAATTCAAAGTTATGAAGTGACCCGATCATATTCTGATGCAGTGGAACGAAAATGTGATTGAAGAGACATTAAAATCTAGCCAGTTGTTTTTGAGTGAAGTAGTAACAAATATCCATAAAAACCTTTGCATTTATAATATTAGTAGAAAATTAGATCAAATAAACTCAAGAAAAACGACAGATATAACAAAAACAACAAACGTTATGTAGTACCTTTTACAAATACGTATTAGCAATTGTAATTAATAATTTTCCATGTCTATCTTACATCTTACATTTAAATAATATTTGGATAAACGTTTACGATCACAATCTCTGTCAGTTTGTTATCCTTTCATATAGAGTCACGTCCTAAGCAAATTTACTTTAGACATTCAGAAGTTTGTTAGTAATTGACGTGTGATCTGAACATGCGTCACTCAAAGGATGTTAGTCTATTAGTATGAACATAACTCGCAAATTTGATTAATAACAATTAATACGTTTTAATATTAATAGGTATTTCAAATGATTTTTTTTTTATTAACAATAATACATTATTGAATGAAAGCTCTAATAACGAATTTCGTAGTGTTTTTAAGAAACGTATTACTAAATTATTATCTGATACTATGCAAAAATTTCCACTCATTTTATATTAAACCATAGCTACTTATACGTTTCATCTCTAACGTTACTGTACTTTACTTTTATTCAAGTATATTAACTGTTTTTGATCAGAAAATATGATGCGCACATTTTTTTAATACGCCGAGCGTAACTTTGACTTGCATAGGTATATGGAAATCAGAACTTGGTTAATAAGGCACGCGTAAAGTACGTGACCTGGATTTTCAGCTTGTTACATTTTTATTTGTACGCTCTGGTATGGTCGTGCAGTTAATATATTTATTGTGTTTGCATATAAATCATGGATTTCAAAAGATTTTTTAGCTCAAGAACTTAAAAAGCTCGCAACAAAATAAAGAAACGTCAATCAAAACTTTCTACGAGCTACTGATGAATCAAGTTCCGTAATCAAAGTTAAAGTTAGGTTTAAGTTGAATATAAGTAATATAAGTAGTGATTCTATAGAAAATAGGTAGAATAGTTAATGGAAACTGAAGTAAAGGTACACTTAATAAAAATATAAAACTTGTAATGTATTAACGTAAGTATCATTTGTGAAACGTTAATTAAATTAAATACAAAATTTGTAACGAAAGTAATCATTTTCGCCATAATCTTCTCTATTGTTATCTTTCTGTGATTGTATCATTTATTTAAAAAATTCACCATACCATTTTGTAGCGGGGTATCATTGAACTGTTTTTTCCCAAAGACATAAAAAGCCCAAGCTTAGCAAACTTACTATAATGAAAATCTGTAACTTAATATGGAAATCTACCAACAACAAGACACGACAATATATAATTATTTGTTTATTACTTTTTCAAGATATCATTTTGTTTCAAAAAGCATGGTTTACCTATTTCTAGAAATTTTATTTTATGCTAATAGTTTTTAATGATAGTTTGTTCTACTTTACAGTTTTATTATGAACAAAGATTACATTCAAAATTAATCCACGGAGACTTATGGATATTTTAGAATATTGTTCCGACTTTGAGTGCTTTTGTTGAGAAACGGCAAAAAATAAACCTGAAAGTAATTTAGTTATTGCTTCCGAAAGTCAGTGCAAATTGTGCATATTTTTTGTGTTACACTTATTTTTATATTTATGCTTTTGTTACAGGAATAAAAAAATTAAACAATTAATTGAGATAAATTTTAGTTACAATTTTTTTAGAAAGTCGGTACAATAAGTCAGATACTTTACTAACTTTACTACGTCAATATATATATAAGAATAACCAATAAGATATTTAACGTTCATGCAGTTTCAATTTACATAAACTTGACAATTGCGCTAATTTTGTTTAATTTCATAAAGGTATAAACTGTAGTTATTTCACAGCCATGTAAGTGACTTATTACATATATATAAAACATATTTTCATAGTTGAATCGTTACTGTAAATAATTTTAGCTGAAAGGCATAGTCATTTTATAATTTATTTTAAGTTAGTTAAAAATTCCCTTGATGCATTTTTTGATTTATCATTATGTAATAAAATTATTTATTTTTTTCACCAATGGAATAAGACAATTGGAACGAAGTTCCTTATCAAGAGCAAAAGGACATTGAAAAAATTAAAACCAAAAGTTGTAACGACACTTTTTGCTTTATTTTCAAGCCGTGCGGGGTGCACTTGTTTCCCTTCCAGTCTGTCTTTCTCTGTCTCTCTCTCTTAGAAAGCAAGCTTTTCATTTCGGCTTTCGATCGCTTTTGTTAAATGTATACAGGTTTTTTTTAATAAATAATAAAAATAATGAATCCTGACAATGTTTCTGCACAAGTTCTGGATACTGCCGATTAAGTTAGGTAAGTAAAGGTTTTATACAGAAAATATTAAATTCTATAAATATTTAACAAATACGCATTATAACCTCTCTTTACTATTGTGCTAACCAAGTCATAGTTTTATAACCTCTCCATTATTGTGTGTTTAGCAAGTGTACACATCATAACTTTAAAACTTTGTTCCATCCAGGTGCACCTTAAGACCTCTCAATTTTTTAAAAAATTTAATATATAAAATAAGGAAAACTGCTTTATTTTGTAATCGGTTAATATTAATATCGTCATGAGTAATTTGAAACACTTTTAACATAGTTACGAGAAAAAAAATATTTTAGTTCTCTATTCTTTATCTGGAATGAGAAACACGACATGTTACAAAATTTAAAACTCTTCGACCCCGAATAGCCCCATTCCTGGATTATCAAAGAGGGCTTATCACGGGAATTAAGCGATTTATATATCATACTACTTATGCTTCTGAAATATAGTACAAGGAACAAAACATTTTCCAAGTTCTGTTTAAACATGTTTTACAGTATAACAAAAATATTTCTCAACTATATTTACAAAACCATTGTGTTTAAATACCGTCATTCTTAAACTTACAGATATTTTATGAATAGTATATTTTTGTTTTGTTACAAATAAATAACTTTTATCAAGCTAAGTTTAATTATCCAACTTAGAATTAACAGTGTAAAGCCTAATGGCTTAGCAGTAATAGTCCTTAGATTTGTTGATTGTACAAACATGTTGTGTATATTTCATAAAAGATATATTCAGTTGCGGTCCAATACGGAGATTAATTAGAGCCCCTGAGATATCTGTAAGTGACAATGGCCTAATTAATAAAAAAAATACAAGTTTAACTCATTCCGTTGAAGATAAATAAAAAGCACGTCACAGAGCTCCTTTACCTGAGTTGATTTTCCGTCACGAAAACCGTCGCAATAAAGTTAAGATATCTTGCTAATTTTCAAATATTCAACGCCTGTGTGTCTTTAAAAATCGTGGTAAAGTATTGTTGTAGATAATAAAATATACATAAAAAAACATTAATTTTAACTTGTTCTTCCTCTCATTCAAGTAAGCATATTAAGTACTTATATTATAAAAAGATGAAAAGATAACACTTTTCACCACAAAATTTTAATTAATGTTTATGGACAGATCAATGATCTACTTTTATATTATTTTTTTTAATTAGATACTCAATAAAATATTTATGTTGAACTATTCAATAGTTATAATTATAAAAATAGATAAAATAAAAGAACAAGTTTTTAAAACAAGGGTAATTAAAACTGCTTCCTTTAAAATCAAGGACCTCAATATTGTGTTTTTTTGGTAAATAAATGTAATTTTAAACTCATTTATATACTTTTTTCATAAATATAAACATGATCGAGTTAGTCGTCATCATTATCATCAGCCTTGTGCGAGTCTACTGCTGGACATAGTCCTCTAAGGAGTTTATGGACCGTATACCACCACGCTGGTCCGATGCGGGTTCGTAGGTGGACCGACTTTTTACATGCCCATCTAACGTAAGGATCATCTTACTTTGCAAACAATTGTGTGATCAGCCCAAATGTGTACATAATTTCAATGCTAATTAGAGAACGTAGGTTCGGCCGATTGTTTGCAATAGAAACAAATTATGAATTCGCTTACCACCCTAAAATATTCAATTTAATGGGACACATCTCTTTAAAACAATTAAAAAATATTTAAGTGTTGTTTCTTTCCTTCTTTATCCAGTCATTCACTTTTTTACTAGGGAGGGTGGTTCCTTATGTTCAGATTATCGATGGATAAGACTATAACCAACCAGGAGACAATCAAATAATTTAAATAATAAGTGTACATGTTAATTTTTCGGCTAAATTTAAAAATGATTTTAGATCGAACTGAGTATTATCCTTTTTTTCATTACATTTCATTACAATAACGGGCTTTTATACAGCTAATGCAAATAATTAATTTTTATAGAGTAGGTATAAAAAATAGAATGTCGGTCTCCGAGCAATAGCGGCTCAAAAGTAGCAGCAAGTTGCATCGGTCGTCTTGGTGTTCATTAAAAAAACCTATGTCCAGCAGTGGCCTGATAGACTGGAGGCTGATCATGAAGATGATCATAAGGTATAAAAAAGTAATAAGAGATATTGTGCCGTTTATTATTGCTAATACGGATTCGGAGAGTCGGGATTGAATTTATAATGAACATTATTAAATCCGTTAAAAGTCGTTTTATACAATATATGCGTACGTACTACTTGCCTCTAGAAATAATAAAATAATGAAGTTATCGAACACTTATACATAGCATAGGTTTAATAACCTGTAAAATAATAATAACTTATGTATTTCCTAATTTGAAAGAAAGTGATATAATTTTTTAAAATTTGTCCTTTTTACTTTCACAGATTTTTGACATTTATTATGATAAATCTAATGTTATCTATCTTTACATAACTGTAGTAGGGGATCATCATTATCATCAGCCTGTGTTAGTCCACTGCTAGATAAATGTCTCCCCATTAGGGGGTTTTTGAACCGTATCCCACCACGACCAGATTGCGCATTTAAAAATAATTATTATTTTTTGTACATATTGTGTTTACAAATGGGTTCGATGGGCATGTAAAAAAGTCGGTCCTGCGACTTTTCTTTCCGGTCGTGTCTTTTACCTGTCCTATCGGGCTTTGAGAGTATAAAAGAACAGGATGTGCTCTTGTGTTTGCGCGTACACTCGCACTATTATATCTCCTGCGTAGTTGGCTGATCTCAAATATAGATCGGCCGCTAGTCGTAATCGACTGAGAACATTATAATAATAATTATTAGTGTATATGTGTACATAATAACCATATATTTCATTTGATAAATATATTTTTTATGGCATACGCAGGCAGACGAGCAGTCTCAAGGCACCTGATGGAAGTGGTCACCGACACCCATTGACGTTGACAATACCAGTGGTATCGCCGACGCGCTGCCTACCGTGAGACATAGGTGTTAAGTCTTGTTTACCCAGTAAAACGCTGGTACGGTGCCCTTCAAACCGGAACGCAGCAGTGTTTTCAGACTCTGCTTCTGCGACAGAAATAGGCGCCGGTGGTGCTCCACCAGACGGTCTCCTATAAACAGGGACCTACCACGGTAATATATAAACGTTAATTACATTATCATTTGCGTCTTGTGAGCAACATAATATATTTACCGCGCATCAAATAATCACAAACTACCGTTTGATTAAAGCAAGTTTTCTCACGACCAAGACTTAATGGAAGGTTAACAAACTGTAAAGTTTTTATATGCCTGAATCTAGTAAGATTATCTAATAAGAATGTTAAAAGATTTTTTTATGACAAAATGTATAATGAACTTTGGTGGTATATATGTTGGAACGGATCTGCTAGGTTAAAATTTATTTTAAATTAAACGTATATCAAATAATCGCGAAAAATATGAAAGATTTTATTATTTTCTGTTTATGTTAGTTAAAAACAAAAACAAAACTAATTTTGGGCTCTTCGGAAATAAGTTGTTTTATTGGGCTTTTTAAGACCTTTTATCTTAAAACTTGTCTGTCTCTGATGTTATTTTCGAACTTTCCTATTAAGCAAAAACAAGGTAACAATTATGATAGCAGAAAAATATAGGCAACTGTTTAATCTACCATTCTTTCTCTTTACAACAAAGACCTCTACGGTGTTTCTGTCATGTCTCTTGAACGTTTCATGTGTGACAATCGTGATTGCATGTAATTGAATTAGTTTGCTCTTATATTTATTGAATTTTCTGGTTAATTTATTTCGTCTTACGCTTGTGTATAAGTTGCCCCATATGGCCTTTTCATAGATAAAACATGATAATATTTGATTGGGTTCTAAGATGTGAATGCATTGTAATGCCAAGACAAACAACAGTGCAGTCTGTCCTGTAAACATAAAAGCTGTTTGGCGGCTTTAAGAATATTGTTTTGCATTTGTGAAAATTCAAGAAAATATTAGGTGTCTCTCTCTTTAATAAAAATTAATTCTGTCTGGTTTATATATAGATCCTTTCATTAGGATTTTTGATGGCAACTAATAACATATATACTATTAACGTTACTCATCTTTTAATATCAACACTCTTAATCACCCCTTGAAATATAATCTTGGATAACTAAATTTTATAATACACATATATGTTTTTTCTTGGTTTAGGAAGAAATTTAAAATTTAGGAAGTTAATAAGCGGGTTTTATCTATAAGACAAACAACCGTCTTATTCCATTTGTAAAAGGATCTAATAAATATCATTCTGACACAAAAGGTTTGTCACGTCCTTTTGATAGGCTTATCGCATATATATATGTGTGTGTGTATATTTACATTTGCTGTTGGGTGCATGCGTTAAACAATTAACGTATATTCACTTAATTCAATTTTTAAAATTTTAAAGTTTTAAAATATGAATAATAAATTTAATTATTATAATGAGACAAATTCGTCGAGCGGATTTCGAACGATTACAATAATCCATATTTATTTCTGTGGAAACCTACCTGTTCCCGTTTTAAAAAAAAGCATGATAAATGGTCCTGATACTTGACTAAAATAAAACAAAAATAATCCCCAAAAACTTATATCTCTTAACATATTACAAGAAAAAATGCAATGACATTGGCCTCATATTATAAATAAAAGCAAAGAAGCGAGGTAACGCCCAAAACACACGCTACAAATTCAATTGAATCTTTTAAAAAACCTACAAAAATTAAAAAAAGCCTTTTACAACTATCGAAATGCAACTTAACAGACATCTTCGTCTTAACAGCTATTTTCCAAGTGGCATGTGGTTGGATTAAGCAAGAAACTTGAGAATAGTGGCGATAAACACCTTGTTATGGAAAATAAACTGTTACCTGGAGAAAAGTGTCTAAGTTACGTGCGTCTTGTTTTTTCTTCTTCTTTAATGGCTTGTCTCTTCTTTGCCGAATAACTCTGCCAATGTCAGGTAGATATAATATCAGTGATAGGAGACGTGAAAAATGGGAACGGGAAAGATATTTGTCAATATTTTTAAAGTTTAATGTTATTGCAGGAAATAAAATAGCTAATGCAAATACAACTCTACGATTAGGAATGTTAAGGATAGTTCATTTTAACTGGGAACTGAATGTGCAAGTTTAGTTAGTAAACCATATAGTGGAGGATATAAATTATTAAGAGCACATTTCAAAAACATTATCTAAAGTACCGATAAAGTAGCTGTTGTTCATTGTAAAATGATCATAGAGAGCGTTTAGCACGATAATGAACAAATTGTATCATAAATTTAATCTTTTTTTTTGACAGGATCTCTGTTTTATAGTAAACCTATTAGAACATACCGAATGTGGATGAGCCCGTTCCACAGGCGCGTCTCCCCCACAGATTGACTCTACTCGGCACCAAGGGCCCCAGATGGGGCGCCTCGGCTTGGCCGTCATATTCTGGCTCCGTTGGCTGCAATTGAGGGCTGCCCAGGTGGGCCGACGCATCGGCTTGATTTGAGACACTTTCTTAAGAAAAATTTATAGGTAGAAGAGCTCTATCTTAACTTTACTACAATCTCTTAGGCTGGCGCTGGGAGAAGAGTGGCGCGAGAATTCCTGCAACGCTGCTGTTCATTTTGATGTTGAGCTACAGTGTCATATAGCAAAGGGTGTGTAAGTCGGTGGGGCATGTGATGAATGTGTGTTTTGTCCTACACTTCTAAGTGTAGGGGTGTTTGCTACTGCTTGGGTGTCACAACCTATTTTGCCATAGGGCGTTAACTCAATTCTTGTATCTTACCAGAAGTAAAATTCTAACCATAGCTTCGCCGGCGGTGGCGGAAATGTATCTGCTGTTTGATTTGTTGTCTACATCAAAGAGATCTAGTAATTTTAAAGTTGACGCCAGTATTGGCCAGTGCTGTCATTGCTAGTGCTAGCATGCTGGCTGCTGTGCGCTCAGAGTCGGCTCGGCGCTGGTTGTTAGCACGCGGGCGGAATTACCAAGCTATGGAAAGTCGGAGGGTGGGAGTCGGAAGGAGGCCCATGGATGGGTTTTGGTGGTTGACTGAAAAAGGCTTCCCGTGAGTTCGTAGGAATTCTGCGTTTTGGTGCCTTGGGGCAGCGAGAAATTTGGACGTGTGGCAGGATTGCGGCGGTTGACGCACGAGGACTCAAATGTGGCAAGGACTTATTTGGCCTTGGGTCTGGAGTAATCAGTAGTTCCGTGATCCCTGAGGCATTTAACGGAACGGGGTAACAAAACAGTTTCATGAAGCTTGAACATATACAATCTTATGAGTAAAATTAGCAGCAATTTTATATATAAATAATTATATATAAAAAAGTATATAATGTCAAAACTACTTAGCTTGTTCTTCAGAAAAAGCCTTATATACAGAAAAAAGTCATGCTTAAAATGAGCTAAGAAACGTTTAAACATGCCTAGAACACAAGTAATTTTAAGTAAGAAAATTTTGTCAAAAACTAATTGAGTATGACAATATGTCAATTTACAACGTTTTATGTTGTTCTAGATATAAATTGTGACGTATATTAAATATGAGTACTACATTGGCAAGCAGTCGCGTCGCGCGGTGATAAAATTTTACTGCAGGTATTTATCCGAACAACTCCTCAGAGCACTCACCATTGTGCAGTTGGTAGAATATGCACAGATATGAAACATCTCTCCGCAAAGCTAAGGGATTGATATGACCCGTAAGAGCTCAGGTTTGAGCGGCTTGAAGCTGAATGCAGTCAAATGGAAGACGTTAATAGTGTTTTGATATGACTTCCCGCTTTAATGTCTTGACGACTTAAGTTCCATCACGACTTGACGTGGAGATCCACAGGGGTCGGTTTTTTCCGACATGCTTTTTAACGTAACATACAACTGTGTATTCAAATCGCGGCAGTACAAATCAAAAGGCTTTTGCTGTAGAACGTGACCTATAATGCATTTCTTCGCATTAGTCTCCCTGCTAGCATAAAAATCGTTTGCTGTCCGTGTGAGACTTTTACTTGCTAGCGTAGACACTTTCGAAGGTGCCAAGGCTTTTGCAGAAATGGGGGCAGGTGTCATTATTGATAAAATTAAGGACATGTGATTGCAAATCGCACCAAACAAAATTGAGGCAAGTTGGTTTTACAAACGATCACAAAGGATGGTACCACCTTATTTAAGCATTCACAATGGGTAAACCCCATTAGTACTAAAGTAAAATAGTAAAGTGAGAATTAAGATTGTTTGTTTGTAAAATATTATTTTATAATTAAGTGCTATTCGATCTCATCGAAGGTACTTTCAGTATATAACCCTCTCTCTCTCTTCCTAGCTATGAATCCACATGTGGTGGGGTCAGCTTTCCTTGTTTTTCTCCTCCAATTGCTCTATCCCTGATGTCGGTTTCAGAAACCCGACATTCACTCATGTCCTCAGCACTACATCTTTCCACCTCGTCTTCGGTCTTCCTCTAGGTAATTTTCCTGAATGGAAAATTGCAGTCTAAGTTTCCATATAGTCCAGCTTCTTTCGTTTCACGCGCCATACCATCGCAGCCTACTCTCCGCATTTTATCGGCGATGTCGCGACACCAAGCTACCTCTCACGTACTCGTTGGGATCCTGTCGAGTTTGGTGACGCCACACATCCACCTCAGCATCTTCATTTCGCACATTGGATGGTATAGGTATTTTTCCTGTAACGGCCCACGTTTCGCTACCATACATAAGAAACTGGTCTTATTATAGACTTATATAGTAGACCTTTGAGTTTTACGTGCATCCTTTTGTCGCAAGTAACCCCAGTCATTCTTCGCCATTTTAGCCACGCTGCGGCTATTCGGTGTTGAATATTTGGTTCCACGTTCCCAGTATTATAGCATCATGCCGCCCGATACTTACACTGATCGCATGAATTCTACTGACTGCCCGTCGATGGAAATCAGGCTAGTCTCATCAGAGTCAGAATTTTCAGTATATAACCAATACTTGTAATTTTTAAAAATAAATTTCGACAATAAAAATTAAAAGTGAAAAATAAAACTACCTCAAAACTTTTTGCACATAAATGTATTTACTTTGAGGACTCAGTAGCTTGTCATGATAACAATTACTACTGTATATATTTTAACTTGCTAGGGCTACTCACTTATTCGAAAGTTAGTAGCGACACATAGTTAGTCACATGGACAGTTTCGTACGATGGATAATGTCAAAATCTTAAACCATATTAATCATTTCAAATGCAATAGCAGAAAGAAATAAACCTCCTGCTGTGTATCAGACACCTTCCTATGTAAATATGTAAGTAATATATAATTTAAAAAAAAAATAATAAGCATGAAGTCGACGAGTTCATCTATTTTGATGTATTAAAAATAGATTAAATATTAATACGTAAGTTATAACATAATGTCACTGTATCATCTTAGGAAAAATAACCATGCAAAATGTGAGACCTGAAATGAATGAATCATAAGGAAAGTTCAATATTCTATTTTCAACCCGTATTTTAAATGTCTTTGATACTGAGATTGAATCAAGATGCACGTTCTAGAACAGAGTAAGCCGTTAGAGAATTGAATTCACGGAAATATGTTTGAATCACAAAAATTGAAACGAAAACTTTAAGATCTACATCCAAGTAATTTACATATAAAAAAAAACTTATAATATTTTAGTATGGTAAATTTCTATGTGCCTTATATAAGAAAATTTCTTTTATGACTAAAAAATGATTCTATTACTGTTACTAGGACATATGTATATGTATATTATATTTTGCTATTTTAGATATATATTTAGTTTTATGCGGTAGTTCATCTATGAGACATCATTCCATCAAACATAATAACAGCATGTGGGGAAAAATTTTATGTATTGAATAAAATAATGCAGTACCTATATTAGGGTATCCCTTATATTTCAATTTCGATATATTTTTACGCATACCTTCTAAAACTTGTATTGACCTCAATATATTCCAGAATAATATTAGCTGATTTATAAACGATAACCCATGACGACTTGAGTTTTTAACTTGTTCATATAAGGTGGGCGGGCTCTGCGCTGCGACCTGTTACCGCAACTTTCAATTGTCATTTCAAACGTGATTTCTAATATTATTAGTCCGTTGTTGTTTATTGTGTGAAGATGTCTGTGGAATTACGAAGTGATAAACAAATCATTTACCTTATCAGACTGCCAAGCCACCAGATAAATGATGCAAAATTACCATCCAATCGACAAGTTCTCACCGTTTTATTTTACAACATTCGTGAAGTCAAGCAGTCTGTAAGTGAAAGTACGAATCTTGTTATTAGAGAGTGTATTATATTTCCAGAATTCCTACGAAGGCATTTCCTAACTGCGTGAAGAAACTTGTTGATTTATATCATGTTTGAAGGGAGCTGCAACAAAACTGTTAGAAAACTCAGGTGACGTTCGAGACCCATGAAAATATTTTTTAACAGACCTTGATAAATTATTTGACATTGCACATGCTGACGCCTTCGACTAAATAAATATAGAGGAAGAAAGCATTTTTTAAAGAAATAGAGAGAGACAGGCCGACCGGGACGCTTAGGCGGAATTGACAAACAATTGGCAGAGAAACATGAACGAATTAGGCAAACACGATTGGAAGAAGAGAAAAGAATGGTTAAACAAAGAGAGTTATTGTCTGGTGCATCTGCTTCTTTGATAAATAGCATGGAATGTCTTGAGTATTTGGATGAGGAACAGACTTCGAACTCTGAACTCAGATTCCTTGCCCTGAAAAAAGTTCTTAAAGAGGCACGAAGAGTTTCATAACTCCTAAACTGGTAGCAAACTGGTAGTAAATCTCTACATGATGTTTGCTTATTTATCATCACCTTGTATACTAAGCCTTGGCTCGAATGCACAGTGGCAATTAAAGCACCTAACCAAGACTTACGCTTTTTGGAAGCTCAAAAAAAATATGAAAGAGTAAACGCGACAAGTTCAAAGGTGTCCAAGCAAGATCGTTCATCATTTATGTATTTGTGAAGAAACAGCATGTTATCTCTCTTGATGAAGAGGTTGATTCCGAAAACAAGACAAAAATCATTAATATATTAAATAGAGACCAAAGTTCACATAACGTTAAACGCTATGACCTCATCGAAAGAAGAAATTACGCAAAATTTGTTTGGTAAGATTACTATTTTTGTTTTCTTCTTTTTAATGTTTCGTAGTTAGTTTTTTTTCAAATATGACGCTGGATAGTCGTTAGTGATACGGAAGTCGTGGGTTAGATCTGCGGGATTCAACAAATTTTCATTGTTGTCGCAGCTAATTGTCTTAAAGTGAAGATGATCCATGCGTCGGATGGGTATGAAACACGGGTCGGTTCACCCACTAATCCGCAGTGGACTAGCATTATCGGATACAGTCCAAAACCCCTAATGCATAGGGGTATATTAGGGGAGGACTATAACAGGCTGATGATGTATGTATGATGTGTGTTATACCTTTGCCAATAATAGAAAGAATGGAAGTATGTAAATAAAGCCTTATCCATACTAATATTATAAATGCGAAAGTCTGTGTATCTGTCTGTCCGTCTTAACTGTCGACATGGTAATCGTGTCTATTGAACATTAAACGACGAAATATAGTGTCTAAATACTTATAAGGAGCCATAAGGGGTGTATTTTAGCAATTTTCTAGTTTCAAACTGCACGGGGATGAACTAGGTTTTGTAAAGGGGATGAAAGTAATTATAAAAATTCTTCATGGCCGAAGCAAAAGCCATAAAACTTGTGTTCGATGATAGGCACAGACATTAAAAACATCACATTTATATTATACTATACAGAATATTTCAAAACACCTTGGGGACATTTTTTCCTATTCGAGCGAACTGATTTTGATATAAGAAAAGTTAGTTATTTTATGTTTAGTAAGGTCTTTCTCTTATGGATGAAGCAACGTTTGCAATTTAATCACGCTAGCTTGTATTTCTAAATATCCAAAAATATTACTTATCACAAAATTATTAAAAATGAAACTAAATTAGACTTAATATCTACTATTTAAAAACCAATGTACGAATTCAAATCCGGGAGCGGCAACATGATAATAAATGTTAAAGAACAAGTATACGCTCCGAATTGAGTACCTCCGTCTTTTGGAAAGTCAGTCTAATATTTAAATTTTACTGTCTTCTACTTAGACTGAGTAACGATAACTTTTATAAATACGTTTTTGTAATTTTTATTTAAGAAACGTATTGTATACAGCATATAATTGCATTTTAAAGAGTTTTTTAATATACAAATCCAAAAATGTTATTCGGAAAGAAGAAGTAAAAAAGTTCAGTCTGCTTAACACAATTGCAGTGTGCAATTTTCCCTTGTCAATGAATACGAAATATAGTCCAACTGTGCAGAAAGTTACAAAAACAGTTCGTTAGCTATTCATTGACCAAGATACAAACTTGATTGTACACTAGGTCCAACAGCTTCCAACTAATTTGTGTGGATTTGCTTTGCTCACAATGTTTAAATGCGGTTTATCTTAAAATATCATTTAATAGAACAATTTTAAAAATATTTATTCATGAAATATTTCTTAAATTAGATAAATTAAAGTAAATATTTAATCCTCTAGGAAATCGTATTACAAAAAAATATAGTTTAAGAAAAGACTTTTATGAAATTCATGTCTTTATTTTTTATTTGATTAAGAAGCATCCATGTTTAAATAAAGTGCCCTTATACTAAAGTAGTTGGCTCTTCTTTCTTCTTTTTCTGATTAGTAGACTGTTATCAATATGTAGAGGGACATAAAGCGGCAAGTTTCTACGTGCATTAAGGCACGCGTAGAAAAGAGACGTTCTAGACAAGAGATGGGGCTGCTTTGGCGACCAGCGCTAGATGGATCTAAGAAGACCGTAAAATAGCCATTAATACCACCCTTAAGGCGTCACGAAAGAACAGCACTGTAGCTTTAATCAAAGCGAGTCCGAGATACACGTATATGTACGCATTTTCCGGCCAAAAAAGCGTTTGCGATTAAGTTACAAAAGGCGACGTCGCTTTTTTAATCATCTATTTAACTACCTGTAATCATCCTTTTTAATCATCTATTAAACTACCCATGATAACTATCACAAAAGTCTAATTAAATCGGACCATGTGACAGCTACCGGTGGTAGGTCCCCTGTTAACAGGAGACCGTCTGGTTGGGCACCACCGCGGTGACTATTTCTGCCGCGAAGCAGCAGTGTGAAAACACTGCAGTGTTCCGGTTTGAAGGGCATCGTAGCCAGCGTATTTACTGGGTAAACGAGACTTAAACATCCTATGTCTCACGGTAGGCAGCGCGTTGTCGATACAACTGGTATTGCAAATGTCTATGGGCGTCGGTGACCACTTCCCATCAGGTGGGTCGAATTCTCGTCTGCCTGCGTATGCCATAAAAAAAAAACGAATGCCTACCGATAAAAAAAATATCAAACTCAAAGCACTTGGAGCTCTAAATTGCCGTTTTTCGATTTTTTGCGGACCTAATAACGAAGTTAGTAACTGGGATACGATCAAAAACCCCCTAATGAAGAAGGCGTGTATTAGGGGAGGCTTACGTCCAGCAGTGGACTAACACAGGCTGTTAATAATTATAAATAACGTAGTGTTTTGAAAATATCTTTATCAATCGTGAAATAACTACATATGTATATGATCAATGATCCAGAGAACTGCACCGACAGTATTGAAATTTAATAACGGTTCGGCTTTGTATAACACTAGCAAATTAATTAACTCGCTTGTTAGCCTCTACTTGAAATGGAATTTAATTTTATAGCAAAAACTTTGTTTGCTCTCCAATAGCAGTAATAGCGATGGCAGAGAAGTTTACATTTTCACGTTCTCTTTGTCAGCGTATGAATTGTTTTTAGTTTACAAAGAAATATAAATATACATTTTTTTTAAAAAGTAACTAGATGACGATCATTGAAATATTTAGATATTTAATACCTTTGACCTTTACCTGTTTAAGTAAGTACTAGCGAGGAACGATAATATTGATATTCAATCTTATATTAAAGCAAAACGAAAATTAGAGATAGATGATAAATTAAAATGCTTCAAATTAAAAAAAAAACCTTTTCGAGGTTATCGTTATTATATGACACTCTTATTTTCCGCGTCTCAAATGGTTTTCCTTCGTATTTTTTTATGCCTACAAAGGTAGACAAGCAATCGGGCCAAGAGATGAAAAGTGGTCACCGAGGCCCACAGACATCAGCTACACCAGGGCTCACTATTGCGCTGGCTACGTGAGACATAGGATATTACGTCTCGTTAACCCAGTAAATACGCTGGCTTCAATGCCATTCAATTGCGGTTGAAACAGGTACTGCGGTGAAACTGATGGACACGTTCTAAAAGGGGACCGAACACCTTTTAAACTAATAACTTATATAACTTGCACCTTCTTATCCTCTGTGCGGTAGTAGGATTATTACTAAGTTTTTAGCCAGTTTGTACTATGGTGTGACAGTGTGGTTATAGGATGCAATGGCTTTCCGTAACATGAAAGGTGTTTCAGACATGGAGGGATTATCGTTTCAACGTGGAGATTTTGTTTTTAATAAAGTAAATGTTTTTAGAAATCTCAAAGAGCAATATATAATAGCAATATATCAATTATAGCGTTGGACATCAAAATGTACCAAGTTCATTTAGTTTACTATAACATTTTTTTTATTAAGAACAAATATTAATAAAGGAGCAAAAAAAGCAACGTTGTTATAACTAAGTCAGATATATATAGGTGTATAGATAGATCATATAAATGTTTTTCCTATATGGTAGCAAAAGGTAAAATAGAATACCTCACTATAGCCGTGTTCTAAATTATAAAGAATTGATAGACAAGTCCGATAAAACGATACTTAAAATAAGTTGTTTTCTAAACAACTAGCAATTGAAATTTTTACCGACGAAGTCTTGAGTTTTTACCGACTTCCTAAAAGAAGCAGGATTCTCTTCTCAATTTGGATCATATGTTTTTTTACTTTTTTAAATGTTATCTTGTTGCTCCGTTTTCAGTTTTAATTTGTTCATTCTTTTTTAAATGATAGATATTAGCTTTCTACTTTTTATATTAATTTTTGATAAGTACTTTAATAGATATGTAACAAATAAAAACAATTACGGCACCAAAAATCACAACCTCGTCAGAATATATTACAAACGCTGCCAAAACCATAACAGATGGAAAAAGATGTTTTAAGAATAACGCACAATAACAATGTCATACGCAACAATTTGATCAAATAAATCTCTTAAAACATATGAGAGATTAAATAAAAAATGCGAAGGCAGAAATCACGGGGCATTTCACTTTTTTACCCGCTTCAATTGCGTTAAATGGTTCTGTACTGTTTGAAGTCGGTCATATTTTTCTAAAATTTCACCATTTATTAAAATTATAATATGTAGCCTCAGTGGTATAGGCAGTGTGCTTTAGAAACCGGAGGTCGGGTTCGAATTTGGGGACTCAATAAATTTTCATTGTTGTTTCTACTTGGTTAGGTGCAATTTGAGCCGATCACCAATTGTCTGATATGACGACATATTTGCAAACAAACGCAAAAAGAATTTTGAATAAAAACATTTTCTAAGCGATCAGACGGCTTAATCACTTGTCCAAACACATAAAATATTTCATATAGTTTTATCGTTATTCAGGGTTATAAATTTAAGTATTAAATAATTTTGATAATATACAGCTATTTAAATTTGCTTAAAATGATAATTTTATTCTTATGTATTATTATATGTATTCCACCCATAAAATGGAAGGACGAACTTCATAGCTACAACAACAGTGGGCAGCGACTCGCGAAGCACAGGCAAAAATGGAAAGCGTTAAGGGAGGTTGATCTAGCCTGTAGTATCCCACTCTTAATACTGGGAGTGGGCCTATCTAGGCCTTCAGCGCCGCTAAACCTAGGCTCGCCACATTTTCTGCATTCAACAATATTTTACTTAATCGTACGTCTTAGAGCCTCCAAGACAAATTCATAAAAATACTACTACTATACATTACCCCAGTATTTTATAATTCACATTTTAATACGGTATAATTATTAGTCGGTCTATTGGACGTGGGGCATCAGAACTACATAGAAAACTTAGGCTGAAAATTGCAGAAGTGTATTAGGCAGTCGGCCAAATCTTCCTTAGACGATTTTTTACTCTTTCTACCTAGACATGGAATGAAAAAATCAAGAAAATATGGATGAAAATAAATGCATAGTAAGTTTTAAAGAATATAAGCAATAATTTTCTGGTTTACTGATAGTAAGCATTGACTGGTGATAAGTAATATACCCTAAGATGTTATAAAGTCACTTTCCACTGTTAGTTATATCATGTTACATTTCGTTAACTTTTTGCCCTTTTCCGTTTTATTACGGATATCGGCACTGCACTGCTACTGTCTTACACTTATCCTTAGTGGTTTTATTTTTAAAAAAAAGCTTAAAGTCTCCTATACATTGGGCAAAAGAAGAAGGTAGAAAAGTACCACCGCACTGTCAGTTGCTTCTGCAAAACATTAGAGTCTAAACACTATTGTCACTATCTTATTTTTTAAATGTTTTTTTTGTTTCTCAACTCTTTCCAAAATAATTTGCATTATATAAACTTGTAAGAATAAAGCGCTGTAATAAAGTGCGCCTTGAGATTTATGTCTAAACATTTCTTCGCCCCAAAATGTTATTGCCTAAATGTTATTTTAGTAATTACTCCCCTAAGTCGCTAAGAATTAGGTTTACGATTTCTAAGTAAAATTTTGTTGTATTCTTGACAAAGCGAATATTAAAATTAATCGTATGCCTCCAATGCGATTTACATGTGGTCTTAATATAGTATTTCCTTTTTTTCTTCTACCTAGCCAATCTCCCAGGGGTCGGCTTCTAGTCCATCTACCATTACACATTATCAACCAACACAGTTTTTCGGCTTTTCTCGCGTCCAATTTCTTTTTATCATTTAAGAACTTTAAGATTTTGTCTAGACTCCATGGTAGGTATAGTTCTTATTCAAATGCTGACGGTTATTTATGTCAGACCGAGTCTAGGCACCGTTGGAAGCGTTGTCAGAAGCTTCTTGGTATATCTATCATCCCCGCTTGCGTCCATCGATTTGATTATAGAGATAGTGACAAAATGCGTTTGCCTTATCATTTCGCAAATATAATACATAATATATAAGAAGGTGACCATATTTATTCCGACTTAATTATAGGTATCGCCTCAGTTTGATGATGGAGAATATATAAGGCATGAAATTAAATAAATTTGCGTAATAAAATTGGCTTGCCATGGGCGCATACTGCGTAATCTCATCTAAATAAAATTATGTTGAAAATAGAAGAAGGAGAAAATCACGTTTTAAGTAAAAAAAATAATATCAAATATTTTTCATTCTAGATACACCATTATAACTTTGCTTTTTGTTTATGATTTTCTTAAGTAATTTTAAAATGTAATTTTACCGGACAAGAGATTTTTGCGCGACAATGCCTTATATTTTTAGCCATCTCGGTTTAAACGTCTCATATTTTCAAAGACATATTTCATTATAAAATCTATTAAATATTAAGACAATGTCGAATCTTAAGGTAATGTTACGCGTGACTGCTCAGAGCCGAACATATACTATGTTAGTCTCATTTACCGGATTTATTATATGAACTTTATTTTCCATGGGATTACATGGAATCTGACGTAATTAATAATTTAACATAAAACTAAGATTTTAGTTTCAGATATTTTAGGTATTATTTACGAAATAATAAAATACATGCGTAATTAATTAAGATAATTTTAAACTAAATGGATATTTGAGGAATAAAAAAAAATTCTACAATAAAAATCTCAACCTCATGCAATTAAATTACAAACACTACCAAAAATGCAAAAGTATATTTAATATAATTGTACTACTTGAATTGACCTACAATAAAGACTCCAATAGCATACATTAATGTTTTAAGAATATCGCACAATAAGTATTTATTGAAAACAATTTTAAAAATTAAAATCAGGCACTTAAAAGCTTATTTAAGATAATACACTAGGAGTCTAAGTTCACTCAGAAATTCTTCATGTACTTAAAACGTGTCACCGAGGACATTTTGATGAAATAAATACCTTAAAAGTTATCAGAGAATTAAAATGCGGTGGCAGAAAACGCGACGTAAGTTCGTACGGAGAGCACGTTGTTACCTGCTTATATTAAAATAGTTATACGTTGTTAGAAGTCTGTCATACTATTTTGTTAAAACTTTTGATTTTATACTTATTTTGGCGCGTTAGGGATGATGTAAGTAAATTTTTACTATGCGCGCACATCATGAAAACCAACACCATGACGTTAGTTACAGTTAACACTTAAGTTTTTTTAGTGCATATGCATTAAAAAATAATAGTTGAAAAAGCGTTATAGTAAAACTTTCAATGTAATAAATACCTTATTTCTATTGTTTGTGTCGTTTTGTCTACAAACGTAAAATAAAGTTAAAGTTAAAAATTTTTAAAAGATTCCCATCTTGTTACTTTTAGCCAAAGAAGTGATACGTCTTATCCTTGTACATAGGTACACAATCACTTTTTTGTTACATTTATAAAAAAACAACAAGCTACTCCAGATCTAAGTTAAACAAATTTTTATGCCGTAAACTTTTAGTTTTAAAATTTTATTCTTGCATCTATTTAGATATTCATCAAAGTAATTAAATTAACATAAAAAAATTAAGTTATTAAACGTGATTAACAATGTATTTAGCATTTACGGCGTTATGATACCAATTAAACCTATTTAAACTCTGTTACTTAAATTATGGATCTTACTTGAATCTGCCTTATTTGGATTTGGACCATTTTATTCAAGTACTCCAATATTTAAACAAAAATTTACTTTAACTGCCTTATTACAACGTTACCTGCCTATTCCCAGAGGCTAATCCTTTATAATTCTTGCTGACAAAGCAACAATGGTTACTGAAGCGTAAAGCGTTAACGGCAGCTATGCTTTCTCTACGGAACAATTCATTGATGTTTAAATACAATGATGGGTACAAGGTTTTGTAATTTATTACTTTATTATTACACTATCTTATCGCATTTATTTTTATTTATATGCAAATAAGCAAAAAAATATAACCAAGCAAACGTAACACAAATAGTTTTTAGAAACTTTGCAGACGCATAATGAAGTTGTAGCTGTTGTTAACCTTATGCAAATCCCAGCATGGAAAAATTTTAAATTTTAGGTGATGATTGTTACAAAAGAAAGTGATCAAGATGATCTTTTTAACGTGCGAAAAACTGTAGATACAGTATGAAATTTATGTGAATTTTAAATTTAGCTTGGTTGTTAGATATTAAAAAAAGTAAAGATTCGGTTCTCTTCCGCATCAAAAAGGAAAGCGATATTTAAAGTACCAAAGCTATCATCGAATCTTCAGAAACAAAAATATATTAAACAATGACAACCAGTAAGCAGAATTGGGGTCGTCCGTTCACCGGATAGTAGATGAACCAGAACTACGTTCCTGATAATAGAGGGAGTCGTTTCGTAATTAATGACTTGACGAACTGCGAGAGGATGACGATTGTACTTATAGTTTAACAAATCACTCTTTTTCCTTGGTTTGCGAACATATTTCTTTATGGTTAAATTCGGATAACTGTTATATATTCAATTTAAATTAGCGCAATATTGTTATTTATCTAAATATATTAAAATATACAAATATAGCACTTAACTTCTATCTTAATATTTACGGACGTCAATTTTATTTTTAAAATAGACTCAACAAATAAATTTTGCGAAATAAAAATTATCTAACGACAGCTCGTTACCGTTTTAATTTGTTCTTTTTCCTTTTTGCCCGAATCAATTACGAGTTTCTAAATACTGTTTGTAAAGAAAAATGTTTCAATTTAAGCAAAATATTTTAGAATATTTTGACAACGTCTTTGTTATATATTTTTTTTAATTAGTAAAGATTTGTAGTATTAAGTGCAACACCTGTAGATTTTATGATTGGCAACCAAATTATGCTACATAATATTACTATATATGTAGTAGAATAGTATGGTTATGCAACAACGTATGTGTTTGAGACTTTACGTACGACTTTACTTTACTTTATTAAGCTTTATAGGCACGTAAGCTTAACTTTTGTCCTAAGCAAGATCAGCAGTTTTGAGCTGCGTGACTTCTACGGTGACTGCAAGCCACAGGACTCCGCCTTGACATCTTACACTGTCACGATGTGATTAGTTTAGTTATTCTTCGTTTGTATTATTATCGTTTAGACATGAAATTTTGTCATACATACATACACATACATCATCAGCCTGTGATAGTCCACTGCTGGATATATGCCTCTCCTAATACATCCAAATCCATTCGGGTTTTGGACCGTATCCCACTACACTGGCCTAATGCGGGTTGGTGGGTGGACTGACATTTTACATGCCCATCCGACGCATGGATCATCTAACTTTTCAGACAATTAGGTAACCGGCCCAATATGCCGAAACCCACTAGGAAAATACAATGAAAATCTGTTGAGTTTCCGCAGGATTCGAACTCACGACCTCCGGTTTCTAAAGCACACGCCACGGACACAAGGCTACGGAGGCAGTCTGAATGTGATGAAGTGAATAAAAAACTGTCAGTATATAAAAATGTTAATACAGCTTTGTTATATTTATAGTTCTCCTTTTTAATAGTTTCACGTCCAAGCAAACTAGAGTATATTTTTGGCTTGTAAAAATTATACCTACCTAGTACCTACTTAAATATTTGTAGCTTTGTACATGTCCATCATACTTTTCAGGCAATTAGGTCATCGGCTTATATTGCTACAAGCTACAAGAAAAAATGTTTAACCCCTCGTACTCGAAACCATGACCTCCAACTTCTAAAGTAAAAAAAGAAACCTTTGCATTATGCACTGAATCCTGAGTTTTACATAAAAATTATTTATGGCAAAAGTTTATTTGTACGAGCCCTTTAGACATCTCTGCATGCGAAGGTGCGTTAATAATTTTGATATGCAAACGTGATGTCAATGGATAATCTTTCTAAATCTTTTAATACAGTTTTTATTTATGTATACTGCACTAATTCCAATTAAAACAAAAGAACCATTAAACATTAGCAGATCTCAGTTTCGACCGTTATTTAAAAAACGATTATACTTACAAAAAAAAATTATTATTGTAAGATTTTTATGGCTATGTTTCTAAAATTGCGCTTGTGAAATCTATTGTTGTAATTTAGAAGTAAACTCTGACTATTGGATTGGTCCACAAGTTTGCCGTAGCTCAGCATGAAATTATATTATCCTTATATATCTAGGCATATTAGTTGACACAGACCATGTCGCATCGGGGTTCCTAATTACTTTCCGTTCGCTTGTTGAATAAAGAGTGTAATAATCTTTGTTCGTTCTTTATTTAGCGGCGAAAGCTTACGTATTGGATTTTAGTAAACGATGAAATGTTTTTTGTAACAAAAATTTAAATAATAATAGTACTTCAACTGGTATACCGTTCAACTATTTTTATGATTTAGTTCTTCAATAAAAATCTGTTACTCAATTCGTTTAGGATGTGTATTCTAAAAAAAATGCAGTATATCGCTACGTCCAACGGTTTGTTATCATTCCATTACATCAAATCCGAAGTCAATTTACCACAGTCCAAGAGTTTTGCAAATATTTGTCGAATGATCAAAAAAAAATTTCTTGTGAGGTTTATTTAAGGGAACCATAAAATAAATTCTAGAGGAGAGACATATATGATAATGTGGTATATTGCCTTAAATACACGTAAAGCGCATTATAAGTTTTATATATTTGTAAAGCTATTATAATTTCTTATTCATTGAATTGGAAGGACAGCTGGGCTGGGCAGCTTTTCGTAAGGTTCGTTGAGTTTTGTCGTGATCCATCCCACAGTGCCTCAAATCGAAAGTCTTCGATTTGTGCGTCGTTATGACCCATGGTGCCGAGACTTGGACACTTACGGTTCGAGTGATTCACAAATTTAATGTCGCTTAGCGAGCTATGGGGATGGCAAAACAAGGAGTATATCCGAAGGACAGAATCAGAAATTATTGGATTCGTCTGAATTGGCAGAGTGGCTACGTGAAGTTTGGCAAACGTAGTGTGGGACGCCCTGCGGTAAGATGGAGTGACGACATTTGCAAAGTGACTGATTAGGGCTGGAAGAAAAGAGCCGATGATCGGAAGCGGTTGCGGGCATAAGCGGAAGCCTATGTCCAGCAGTTGATTATCTCAGGCTGAAACGATGATGATGTTGAAGAATTAAATTAAGTAATAAAGATAGTAAGAAAAAAAATATTAAACGTATAAATATTTCAAAAATTAAGTAACTGTAACGTTAAAAATTAAAAAAAATATATATAAAAAAACCCTTTTCAAGTTTATTAGTTGTAACAAATCTTTAAAATTTATTAAGAGAAAAAAAACGAACGATAAATAGAAATTTGTTTGTATTCTATTTTTTCACACATTTTCTTATTTTTCTTAAGAAGATTAAGCCTTGATTTAGGAAAGATGATTGCGGTAACTTTTTGATAAAGTTTGTTGAGAAATACTAGAAATACTATAGACAATAATTATTCAGGTACCTTTCCCAGGGTCCAGCGTCACAGGACCACGGTACCTGGGAAGAGTCTAAAATCCATATTTGCACTTTTTTATGGTATATAACTGTGGTAAACTTTATTTATCACACAGACATTATATTCATTACAATATATATTATTTACAAAACAAATTATATCTAATGACAATCTTATAAATAACTCTATCTACTAACCTATACATATACAATACATAAAACATTATTTATGAATACACAAGTTAATTAATATTAACGATTTGTTGCACCATCCGATTAACATTAAAATGCCCGCCAGTTGTGGTCAATGGAAACGCGCGATTTCTATCGCGAACGTCATACCGGCCCGTGAACAATAGATGAGGCGTCGGCGCATATTCATGTTCACCCGCTCATCAGTCGAGATCCTACGCGCCAGCGCGAAGCCCGTGTCACTCGATGCTAATTCGCATGCCTTACACTGCATTCCCTAGCATCACGATCTTAGCTTGCCCGCGCTGTTTATCGATTACTTGTTGTGTGAATGATCTGCTTATCCTACCTATCTGTACTTTATCTGTTTTACTTATTTCCTTCTGACTTTGCTTGTGTCTGTGACAATAAAACTATCTGTGGAATTACCAATTGTTCTTCATTTAAGTTCAACCAAACCTTCAACCTAAATAACAAAGCGAGATTAAGTTTGTAGAGTTGTATTATTTATTATATAACAATTAAGGCAAATTTTGTCTCAAGTATATTACTCTAAAAATAAATGTTCTAAATAGTCTTTCATAAAATAAAGCAAAACTTAATTTCCCATACCCACACATTTAAATACAGCGGCAATATAATAAAAAACATGCAATAGTTGTTCAATTACAACTATAACTTTTATGTTTAACTTATCTCTTCCTTTACAGTTTTGGGTTTGTAAAGTATTGCGCAACCAATCCTTAGCTTAGGTTTTTAAAAAAGAGTATCAATTACGGTAAAACGTTTAAACAACAATCCCCCATAGATAAATTACATTCCTCTTTGTTGGGTTGACTCCAAATTGCTCTATTAACTTAATAAGATAAGCGCGGTCAAAATGGGAGAAACAAATAATTTTTATGAATGTAGTCCTTTAAAATTACTAAAAAAATTACGTAAAATGTAGTTAGTTACTTTTCTAAATTTGGTCAACCTAGTTTTCCATTCCATTTTTACATGATAGGTAAAGGAAATGTTAAGTATGTTTTAGCAAAAATTTAAAAACTTAGAAAATAAAATAAATTGTAGTTTTTTTTTCTTACTATGCACCAAAAAAATTATTTGAAAAACATGGCTTACGAGCATTGATTAGTATGTATCTTCTATATTTACATTTATATCTGGCTTTTCATAAAACGGAAGTATCCAAAACGGGCGCACATTTTTTAAAGTTTATATGTTACTCTTTTTTGTGGCTCTTTCTCCCACTGCTCTGATTTTGATAGTTTTCTTAGTCGATTATTTAAGGAATTAAACAAAAATTCTATGATTTTTATGAAAATAATTTGGCTAAACATGAATTGATCTAAAATTAAGTGAAGGCACAAATATACCAATGTGCACAATTTTAAAATATTAACAAAATACATTTTTAATCTTAATTTACGCATAACGTGTTAGTCCCTATGTATGTGATTGCTTAAAAAAGTATAGTATGTAGTTAAAACGTTCTATAGATGACGTTTAATTAAATAAATATCTTAAAACATATTAGAGACACAAAAACCGGTACCAGCAATAACTTTTGTGAATAAAGCATGTCATATTTGCTTACATTGCAAACGCTTGGGGCATTTATCCTTATCAGATATAGTAAGATAATGCTTTACGGAACAGTAAACATGCATATATACTTTCTCAATATAAGTTTAAGTTTAGAGTTCTGCTAAAATACGCCATCAACCGCTTCACAGAAAACATTTATAACAAAAACAATATCAAAAATATAAAAAAGCCAATTTTAAAATAACAGGTGCTAGATTGAACTTTAAATATTACTTTGGATATGTTTCGAAAAAATATTTCGTCGACACTTCTTTTATTATCCAATCTCTTCTTTTCAGAAGAGGTTTTATTACTTTTGATGTTCATTTAAAAGTTTCTTAAAAACGATAAGGAAACAATTAATTTGATGTTTGTTGTAAATACAAAAGAAAACCGTGGATCCATCATGGCCATAATTAAAAAATTCAAATTAAAATTAGTCGGGAAGTTAACGTTGGAAAAGTTAATTAAAATTATTTTGATCACTGGTTCTCTGTTTCAAGTCGATTTCAATATTAATTCTTAGGTGTTACGGGAAAATTTTTCTTATGCAACAGGAAGTAAATTTTAATTTAAAATTACTAAAGTAATACTTTATATAATCCTCTAGATATCATTTCCTAATATTTTATGTCCTGATTACAATATGGTTCCTCTAAATATCTAGTGTAATGATACAAATCAAATTTTGTAAATACTATCATCTAAAATATTTAAATATGACTATGTAAAAAAGACCGCAGGGTTTTTTGCCGGTTTTTGCTCAAATGGTCAGGTGGTAAATTTTTGACTTTGACTTTGATTGTATGTGTATGCTATATATGTACAGTGGTTACATATATTGCTATCTCGAAGAGATTTTTCTTATCCACGCATTGATTCATATCTACGAATCTAAAACACTTTACTAGTCTTAACTCAGTAAAGGTTCTAAACTAACTGTTGCTCGTGACTTTGTCCGCAAGGATAAACAGATATAATCAAATTGGTTAGATTATTAAAACATAGCTTAAATTACTCCAATTTACGTTAACTATCTTCCAGGAAATTACCGTAAAAAGTATAATCGAACCAGCCGTTCCAGAGATTAGCAAGAACAGAAGAAACAGACAGAGAGTGAAACAATTTTTTTAAATATTGTTTTGATAGATGTATCGTATGTATACCACATTAGTAATTATTTAAAACGATTATTTTGATGTTACAAACAGACACAATATTTTTATTTACTTGTATAGATTAAAAGTTCAAGAACGCTCCTCATGTACTTTAAGATTCAAACATTTTGTTCGTCATTTATTTATCGAAGAATAAATTAATAAAAAATGATAAATTGCTCTTGCTAAATTAAATATTTCTATCGACTAAACTTACTTGAAACGTGTGGATCGTTTTATATTAGGTCAAACGTCTCAAAAAGTATTTTGATTAGTGAAATGTACAAAGAAATTGTAAAAGATCAGACTTCTTGTATATTAAAAGGTGTTTTTCTGAAAGGTCCCTTCAAAGAGCTTCTCACCCTAAATATTACTCTAACATATAAAAAATATTTTTTTTAAATTAAAAAATATTTTTTACTAAAAAAACTTAAACTTATTTTGAGCTATTTACGCAATGTAACCGTTGTTCAAAATGTATATTGCATACTCACTCGTTGTTAGCTCGGTGTAAATAAATGTTGTATTATAGTTTATTTTACACAAATTAAGAAAATTTAATATAAACAAGAGACATTTTCATAATATAATTGTAGATATTTTACGGCCAAACGACTAGCAAGATATGTGCGTATACGACATCAATAAACAACTAGGTCTCCATTTCAATTTACTATTATAAACATAATCAATTTCATTTTAAAGAATTTTAACACATTTACAACGTAAGAGTAACTTATTTTTTTTAAATACCGTCGTTATAGGTAAAAATTACTTATTTTAATGTTATAAAAACAAATTTATGACGTTATAATCAAATTAAGACAATTCCAATTGAGCGATGAGAAAAAGATGTCTGATACTTTAATAAGAAATATATTAAAATGAATACGACTATTCCAAAGAAATTAATTTGCCTTTAGAAACGAGAATAATATTATGAGGAAAAAAATTATGCAAAATAGGGCACATCATATTTGTATTCAGACTGATGATCGGATAATCTTATAAACGGTTAATGAAAGGAACTCAATACAGAAAATATTGTATTGCAAAGCAAAATTCTAGTAAAAATATTTACTTAAAAAATTTTGAGATATTCTAACTCATAAAAATATCATATGGTTACAACCTGTGGTGCTACTAAAATAGTGCTTAATACTTTACTATTACTATTACTTATTAGGAAGAGATCTTTTGGGAATCGCAAGCAGACTACTTTAGAGTTCACTTAACACATATACGTTATATACATATTATTATGAATTCCTCCATTTATTGAAAAAATAATTTAGCCGTAGTTTTATAAAGCACAAATTATACGGATTATGCAAATTCCAGCGTAATAACTGCTTAAGGAAAACATGAGCTAATTAGGCTTTGGAGCAATGCTTTCGCCCGCAACAAAATTGCCTTTCTGCTACCTACTATTATTTAATAAAAGCGAGAAAAAGAAATCATCATTTATTTTCAGGCAAATTGCATTAAAAAAATAATTCAGCTCTGTTTTGTCGTTAATTTGAAGTGTACTTAGGAATAATTATAACATGATTTTTAATTATTCCTTGCTTGCTTCCCTCTCAGGCTATCTAAATTGGTATTATTGTTTTACTTATAGTGTATTTTTAATTGCTTTTGGTTCTTAAAAAGAATCTACTACACGTTCGAAATCGTAAAATATATATTTTTTTTCATAGTACAATATATTTTATCGGCATGTATTAATAAGCATTTTAATTCCGTTCAGCTAGATTGTTTTAATTCAGTAACTGTGTAAGAGGTAATAAACCAGTTTTATATTTTTAGGGGCTGTACTAGAAAAAAAGTAAAAAAACATTAATGTGTTGTTCTTGTTCTGGCGTAGGACTGAATAAACAAAAACTTGCATTCATAATGCACCGTCAAATACAGGGGTCAATTCTTTTTTTAAAATACGTAAAAGTAAATGGTGATTCTATGTAGCTACTCAAACGTAAATATTGACCAAAAATGATAACACAATGTTTTTAAAATAAAAAATATAGGTGTTAATAATCGTTAGGAAACAGTGATTTAGTTTAAATAAACCTCATCATCACCAGCCTGTCCACTGCTAGACGGAGGCCTTCTCCTTATACCACATTAGAGGGTTTTTGGACCGTATCCCTCCACGCTGATCTAATGTGGGTTGGTTGTTGGGCTGAATTTTTTACATGTCCATTCAACGCATGTATATTCTTACTTTTCAGACAGTTGGATGCTCGGTCCACATTGTCCAAACCAACTAACATTCAAGGGTCAATACCGCTGGACCAGGAAAGCGGTTGAATAAGCCTATTGATAGTTAACTAACATTTAATAAATCTTATATAGACTCTTTAGCTATATGAAAATAAATCACGACCTAAATGTGGGTTTAAATTAGGTTTATGAATTACCACTAATGTATTGTTATTCGATTACATATTCACGTCACCCAAAGAATTTATCCCGTGTTTCATCATCATCATCAGCCTGTGTTAGTCCACTGCTGGACATAGGCCTCCCCTAATAAAACCCCTTCTTTTAGGGGTGTATAAGGGGAGGAGAGGAGTATCCCGTGTTTAATTTAACGTTTTTTCGGTTAAAGCACAGAGTCCATAGCAAGTATTTGATATAAGAAATATATGTATGATATCTTTCTCTACTCTTTCATAACATAGCAATGCTAGTAGTAAGTATGTAACAGTTCTAAGTACTTAAGGCAGCGTTAATACTTTTAGCAAACCAATTTAAAGTATTGCTGGTAACCACGAAGCTTAAAACCTCATTTCTCGTAGCTAACACCCAAATTTTTATGCAGTGAAAAATACCAGGCCTCTTAGGTGCATCGTAACAGTTTATAACCTTATTATGACTGATTACAATCACTTGGAGGCCATTAACTTTTTTTTATTCCTTGCATTGAGTTATGAGCGTGTGACAATTATGATCATAATTATTTAATTATTTTACATTTTACAAAAATTGTGAAATAACGTCGCCTCAAAATTACACAGCTTTGTTAAAAAACTAAATGACACTAAACTCGCATGATGGTGCGGTTTTAATGCTTCTATTTCATACTACCTTCTTGATATCGGTATTGCGGTACGCATACTTTAATTTTGTGCTGAGGAGTTTTTCATAAGGCGGTGTTTAGCTTTTTTACCGGGGTAACTAAGTGCGCTACAACTTTTTTGAAGTCAATAGAAAGAATCTTAAGAACATAATACAAAAACATGTATTATGTACTTTATTGAGAATGAGAAGAAAATAAAAATAAAAAAATTTCAAAAATCAAAACCATCGTATAAAAATAATCGAATTATATTTCATAAAGTATATTTCATCATAACAGAAAAGATAAGTTTTTCTATAAATTAATTCTTAATTATTTCTATTGCGAATATTATACATTATTAAATAAAATAACTTGAAGGATTTTGTCGCGTTTAATTTACATTTTTAAATTCCGACGTTTCGAACACTTTCCAGCGGCTGTGGTCACGGGGTAGACTGAGATGTCATGCGTCTAGTTGCCAGTGCTGAAGAGGGGTTTCAGATGTTAATTTAATTAATTATTTTAAGCTGTACTCCGACCTATGGAAAATAAACTGGTTTTATTATTTTTACAGCGAGCAGTGGTATTATGCTTGAGTTTAAATTTTAATTTATTAATTGTGGGTCCCAAGATTTGGAGGCTTTTCGACAAGATATTTCGTCAATGTTGCGTCGAAGCAAAGTGCCGAAACCTAATCTTCCTAAGAATGAACTTATTGCACTTAATAACTTACGCAACAACAAAGAACCTAACAATTCTCCGAGCGGACAAAGGTAATTCTACGGTGATTATGGACACGTCAGATTATAATTCTAAATTAGAACAACTGTTATCGGATGAAACTAGTTATAGGGAGGTCAAACTGACCCTAATACTAAAACGCTCAAATTAATAAGCGATCTTCTTAAAAGCACTCCGAAAAACTTAATCTTGACGTTGATAATCGCTTCATGTCCGAAGCCCCAAATTTGTATGGGTTGCCTATAATACACAAATTGAATGCTTCATTGCGCCCTATTGTTAGCCAAATCGACTCACCAACATATAAATTGGCTCAACATTTAGTAAAAATCCTCTCACCACTCAGAGGACAAACAAGGGCATTTACAAAGGATTCTTACCATTTTGTTAGTGAGATAAAACACCAAAATCTTGTGACAATAAAACTATGGTTAGTTTTGATGTTCAATATTTGTTTACATCTTTACCTATAGAAAATTGCATCAATATTGTAACAAGAAAGTTAGAAGAAAATAACATCTCAATAGAATATGCATTTTTACTAAAACATTGCTTAACATCTGGCAATTTATTGTGGAAAGATGAGTTCTACATGCAGATGGATGGTGTAGCGATGGGTTGCCCAGTGTCTCCTATTGTTGCTGACATTTTCTGGAGGACTTTGAGGAGAAGGCTCTACTCACTGCTCCTATTCATCCAAGATCTTATAAGCGCTATGTAGATGATACATTTACCATCTTACCATATGATAAATTAAATGCATTTTTAAGCCTCCATAACTCCATTAATTCAAAAATCCAGTTTACTATGGAGTTAGAAAATAATAATTCTTTAGCTTCTCTTGATGTTTTTAGTATTCGCAATCCTGATAACACCTTGAGCCATACTGTGTATACGAAACCAACCCATACTAATAAATATTTAAACGGTAATTCACACCACTATCCATCCCAATTAGCTACCGTGGTCAAATCTTTGTTTCAGAGAGCAAAAGGCATCTGTGATGATGAACACCTGGCGGCTGAGCTGCACCATGTTAAGCAAGTGCTGCGAGACAACAAGCTTGCTGCGCCACGGCAACGCCACAGTGACCGAGTGAAGCCAGCAATAATGGGCGAGTACCTGCTGTTCTTCCTTTTGTGAGAGGCGTAACTGACAAAATTGATTACATTTTGTGGCGGGCTTCAATCAAAGCTTATTTCAAGCCGCCGAAGAAGATTGGTCAAGTCCTACCACCTGTCAAGTGCAAAATTCCTCTACAAGATTCAGGAGTATAAAGCTAGATTCTAACTGCGGCCTTCTTATATTGGACAGACAAAGCGAGCAATAAGAACCCGCGTGAAGGAACATATAGCTGACATTAAACATAAAAGACCCAAAAGTCGGCAGGTGGTGACCACACTTCAAATCACCCAAACCGTTACATCAGATTTGATCGACCACAAATCCTCGCTAAAGAACACCGATTCCTACCAAGGATGATCCGTAAGGCTATTGATATTAGAAACATCCAAATTTCAATAGAGAAGATGGTTGGGTTCTACTACCAATTTGGGACCCATAATTAATAAATTAAAATTTAAACCCAAGCATAATACCATTGCTGGCTGTAAAGATAAAACCAGTTCATTTCGCATAGGTCGAAGTACAGACTAAAAATAATTAATTAAAATTAAGATCTGGAAACCCTGCTTCAGCACTGGAAACAAGACGCATGACATCTCAGTCTAGCCCTGACCACGGCCACTGGAAAGTGTTCGAAACGTCGGGAATTTAAAAATGTAGAATAAACGCGATAAAATCCGTAAAGTTATTTCATTTAGAAAATTAATTTTATTTAACCCTTATGAGTTCTATGTAAAACACTAATAGTTTAAATTTTTTATGTTCATTAACAACATGAACATAAAAAAAATTAAAATTCAAAAATTACTGACGTATTGCTTTTTCATGATTTCGCCAACCGTACTAATAGGTGCTTTGGACCTAGTGTCAATATCTGAAATAAGGTAATACCAAGCACATAGTGAAAATAAATGATTTATTTTTAACTCAATGACTTACAAATTACCCTTAACAAGATTTTACTTGTATGGAATTTGGGTTTGTTTAAAATATGTTTAATGCTGCAGCATTTCTTTAGGCTCACTAAAATTGCTTTAAAATTAAACAATGGTCAGTTTTAATATTCAATCTCTATTAACTTGCTTAACTAGTAGAGACTGAATCTCCATAGCACTCTAAAGTTTGGTGATTTTTGTGAAGTACAAAAAATTAACTAATAAAATACATTAAATTTAATAGTTAATATTACTGCTGCAGCAAAAATGTCTAAAAGGAAAGTGATATACTTTACTATTCATAAAATAAGTTCTTATTCATTTCGTTAAGTTATTGATTGGTAAACACTGCAATATATATTACTAGCTTACGTCAAAACAGCTCGAGTAATTGATGCACAATACATATTCGCAAACGTATTTTATATCGTCAATATCAGGAATATTGCGAGATCAGAATACGTATTGGGAATAGAATATTGAGCATATCCTACGATACAATAGGTTGTCTGCATTGTGTTGAGGGACATACAATGTGCATAACTAACATAATATACAACACTAAAGCTATAGCCATATACAAGCGCATTTAACGTTTTTGTAAAGAAATAAGTACGATTAGTAAAGATTTAAATGAAATTTATACATATAATCAGTGTATTTATTAATTATACAAGGTTTAAGATTTAGTTTCATAGCATCGCACTATTGTTAAAGCAGACACGTTAAAAGTATACAAATTTAAATAAGCAAAATCATAAGCAATATACAAATTCTTGTTACATCTATGATAATGGCTAGTCACACCTGCTATACATAACTTGCAGTAAAGATGTTAAACAATAATTTGCCTGGAAGCTTTTTCTCTTGTATAGGCTCGACTTTTTCGATAGCTAAATGTGACATTTTGTCTTACTACGTAAAGGTCCTTTTTTAGTCTAACATACCGCATATATTAAAATCAAATGGTGAAAAAAAAAACAACTTATCGTCTAGCAATAGCTTACTTTTAATTCCCTATGTAAGCAATAAAATTTGAACAGCGCTACTGTATGTATCGAACGAGAGTCGATTTTAGTAATAATAAAGACCTAGAAATATAGTAAACAAAAAGGATTTTTTTTAAATACTAGCTAAAACGATACCCGACAGATGATACAAATTTTCTTTTAGGCTTTTATTATCATTTTATTTCCTTATCGTCCTTATATAATCGGACATAAAAGATAAACCAGTCCTTTTATCTTCCTTTTTTGCATAGTTATCATTAATCAAAGGAGAGTTTTTCCATTTTGCCATGATACAAAAAATGTGAAACGTCATGACAGGTACGTTATATTGGCGACAATAACATCTTCTCCGCAATTTTGCATCTGAGAGTAAATTTAACGCTATACAAGACGCTTCTTTGTCATGATTACAACTAAAACACTGGTAGGTATAGGGACCGCCCATAGAAATAAAAAAAAGACCACTGAGAAGTTTTGTTATTTTTTTTAATCATAGTATTTCCTTCATAAAATAATCATAATCAATCTGTTATTTAATCATTTGATAGAATAAAAATAAAAAAGTATGTATTTATTACTCGGTATTGTACAGCACAATGCTTGCAAAATAAAAAAATTAAATAGTTGAAATTAAAGCAAAAACATACCAACAATTCGCAGTATATTATATCACATCATCAGCCTTTGTTAGTCCACTGCTGGACATAGGCTCCCTAATACACCCCTATCCATTAGGGGTTTGGACCGTAACCCACCACGCTGGTCCAGTGCGGGCAGGTGGGTGGACCGACTTTTACATGCCCATCCAACGCATGGATCATCTTACTTTTCAGACAATTGGGTGATCGGCCCAATTGCCCTAACCAACTAGGAAACAACAATGAAAATTTGTTGCGTCCCGCAGGATTCGAACCCACGACCTCGGTTTCTAAAGCACACGCCCATACCACTAGGATACAGTTTCGATTTCAATAATAAAAGATACACAGCAATAATATATTATAATAGTTCAGATGTGTATCTTCAGATCTCTAAACCAACGCATTTTCCAAGTCAATATCGGATCGGCTTTCGATCCACCCAAGTTTGTCTACCTCCACAACCCTAAGGGTGCAGTATTTGCGACGTGTGGATAAGTTTCATGTCAGTCAGTAAATTTAATGATACTATAGTGTCTGCAAAACGGTCTTGGCCACCGGAGCTAACTTTTGACATGTCTAGATAATTTAAATACATACTAGGAGACTTCATTTTAGACAACTGAGCGATCGGTCCATATTTCTTAAACCAACCAGATACAAAGTGTTATCCCTGCAGAATGCGAAACGACGAGCTACGGTTCGTAACATTACGACCAATATATGGAGTATTAGATGACAGATTTAGGCTAGAAATAATTATCGTCATCAGCCTGTGATTGTCCACTGCTGGACATAGGCCTCCCCTAATACATCCCTATCCATTAGGGTGTTTTGGACCGTATCCCACCACGCTTGTCCAATGCAGGTTGGCAGGTGGACAGTTTATGATCTGACCTAATTAAAATAGTTGATCGAAAACGATATTTTAAAAGTGAACTTATGAAGTAGCATTTGTAATATTGAAACATTTTATAAAGGTTTCTTAAAACCCTGTAATCGGAAATCAATTTGGACGCAATGTCTTTATTTGGAATTACTTCAAAATTTGTAATTGTTAGATACCTTAAGTAGGTCATCGAAAATAAATGTAAAATTGTTACACTCATAGTCTTATATAATTTTTTATAGATTATAGTAAACCCGTAAAGCTAAACAAAATTTAAAAGAGTTTACAGTAAACGTTGTATAGATTAATTAAGTTCATTGAATTATGGACAAATAAGTCTCTCTTGAGATACATCTAAAGTAGTTATCGGTTTTTTAAGTTATTACAAAAATACTATATAGATCTCAGATTTACTCTTTATCACAAATGTAGATACACCTTTACAGCTTACCATGCAGTGGCAGTGAAGTGTTCAGAAGAGAATATTTCTGCTATTATGGTAGAAGATATGCCGAGATACTTTTAGTCTAATATAGCACGCCTTGGGCGTATTTGCTAGTCTTTTTTTGTGAAGGAACGGTATATATCATCCGAATTACCCAAAGGTTGTCGAAGCTCAGTTGCTAAGCCGGATAGTAAAAGGATGGGTGTATGATATTTTTGGCCTAAAGTTCTAATGGGCTTAAAATCAAAAGAAATTGGAATTAGAATTATTCTAGGGGTCAGTAGTAACGAAGCAGTGTAACGAAGCAGTGTAACAATATATTGCCAAACGGTTGCCGGTGGTAGGTCTCCTTTTTACAGGGGACCGTCTGGGTGGGTACCACCGCGTTGGCTATTTCTACTGCAAAGCAGTAGTGTGAAAACACTACAGTGCTCCGGTTTGAAGGGCATCGTAGCCAGCGTATTTCCTGGGTAAACGGGACTTAACGTCCTATGGCTCACGGTAGGCAGCGCGTTGGTGACACTAGTATATAGAAAATTGTGAAATTAAGTGATAATGAATAATTATTCATTTAATAAATCATTAGGGAAGAAAGGTTCTCGAGTGGCAACCTGTCACTGGCCATCGCAGTGTTGGACGGCCCCTATGAGATGAAGTGTCGACCTGTGCCAATGTCTATGGGCGTCGGTGACCACTTTCCATCAGGTGGCTCGATTGCTCGTCTGCCTGCGTAGGCAATAAAAAAAATGAAGTCTAATGGGCTTTATTGAAGTCGACTTATCCAGGTTTGTCATGGAGCTCTGAAGCAGCGTTAAGATGTTTTCTTTTACCAGCTGGAGACAAGGTCCTTGTCTACCTTATCTTAGGTAATGAAACCCTTCCTAACAATTTTTTAAATTACTATCAAAGTTGCCTCTTACCTAAGCCATATATAAAAATTTCCAGCTCACTATTAATATTTTCGATTCGTAGAACAAAGGTTTTAAGAGTCCCATTACCACTAAACTTATCAGTGCAATTGTAATGTGGTGACGAACAATTATGTATATAAAAATTCTTAGCCTTTTTAAGGTTTATTTTAGGCTTAGATTATTCTTTTGAAATAGACACTATTAATTAGATAAGACGACCTTTCGTGTTTTATCAGTTGTATTATCATAGTCGTATAAACCAGTACCTTTGTGGGCAGGTTTTAAATGCAAAATATTTTTACTTTAACATTTATTTATAGTAACAATCTGTTCCACATGAAAAACTGAGTGCTTAAGAACACTTAAAACGATATTGCAATGTCGGTAAATGTCACAAAAAAAGGTAAACTTTATTGCTGATGTTTCCGCTTTACCACAGATTTAAACTTCAATTGAAGAAAGCAAAAAGAGTGTGTTTTTAAATAACTTACAGCGCAGAAAACTTTAAACGGCAATTACCTCAAATAATTTGTAATTCAATGACATTAATTAATACTGATGTCATCGTTAGTATTTTATACTCTGTGTAATCACAGAATATGAACAAAAATAATAACGATTATTTAAATTTTTAATTAATTTTGGAAATTAAGAGGACATTTAAAATTTTATTTTTTTGTTTTTTACTATATGTCTAACAAAATGAGACAAGCTGATATGAATTATCAATAGGGTGCCACGTTAGGAAGCAGGGTGAAATTACTAATTAAGCGTGTATTCCTTACAATTTTTTCTATATTTTCCGTTACTATTGATGCAAAGGCAAATTCGAGGATTTAATAACCTAACCATAAAACGGTGCCTTTATGGTTAACTATAATAAAACAACTATTTTTAGCTTAAAATTCTAAAGAATATCCTAAAAGTTAGAAATAATGAACGTTATGGTGCTAGACGAGCTTAGATAGTACTTGTATCTCTGAGGACTCTGATGTCGGTATTTAATAATTATTCATCGTCATCGTAGTCGTTTCAGCCTGTTGAAGCCCAGTACTGAGCATATGTTTCGCCCATATGTCGCCAAAAGGCACGACCCCGAGCCACGTGTATCCGCCGATTTCCTACACATTTGGATAGGTCGACACTTCATCTCGTAGGGGGCCGTACAAAGCTGCGATGGCCAGTAAGAGGTTGCCACTCGAGAGCCTTTCTTCCCTAATGATTTTTTAATGAACTATTATTCATTATCACTAAATATGTATTAAAATTTAACAATTTTCCCACTATTTAATAAAATCTTTAACCTTTCTTTACGTTATAAAACTTTAGATGATTTTAAAAAGCTTTTGTATCTTACTTGCGTAGAACTAAGCGTCGCAACTTTGATGAAAACTTGAAGTTTGCTTTGCTATCTTGTAATGTAATAACAGACAACTATAATCATCTAAAGCACAAAGATTTTTGTTCAGAAATCCTTAATGAATCCGTACATTTTGCAAGTATGTATGTACTTTCCGAACCTATAATACATACAAAAAATACCGCAATATAAATAATCACAAAATATTGTTTGACAGGTGCTCTAGTTCCTAGTTCCGACAGAGGGTCGCATAATGAAATACTACCGCTGTGTCTATGTCTGTTAAATTGCAGTAACAATAACACATATAACACAGTACCATGTCCAGGATTGAAAAGCACCAAGGGCAGCGATTTAACAGAGTAAGCATTTGTTTGGCTGTCTTCTCTATTTCTACCATTTTATTAAATAAAAAATAAGTAAGTAATAAATTGTTCGTAATTGAGAGGCACTCGTATTATCAACGGTCCTAGTTTACTAAATCAAAAAGAATTCTACTTAAAGAACAACTTGAGTCAATTTAGTGAATTAGTTTAAAATAAATGAAGCTGTCGTTGTAAAGCTGTTGTCTTGTTGTCGTGTATCTTTTACGGACTTAATTGAAACAATATTGTGTTTTTACTTTTAAAACTTGAATTAAATTTTGCTTACTCTTCGGAATAGTTTTAATAATATCGATTTATTTTGAAAATTTTGTTAAATACTGTGATCATTATTGATAATTATTCTTCCACAAATTCAGACTATTTTATTTATAATCGACGTAACGAAATTGCAAACAAAGGTAGTGAAAGATTGTAGGAATTTTATTGTTAAAAATTTGTTAACTTTACCATTAAATGCAAAAGATATTATTATTATATGATATTAAATGATTTATGCTTTAGATAATCTCCTTACACTACTGAATCAAAACATGAATGACCTTTAAAAACATTTATACAAAACTGTGTATATAATTATTCTTCTAATACTCAAAAGAACTTTATTAGTAGTGTCTAATTATTTTAAAACAAAATTAAAGATCTTTAATTTCTTAGGCTTGCTTTTCTCTCCTGTAAATCTTTACAAAAATAGTTTCGGTAATAGTGCAGGTTTAGTCTCGTTACAATTATGAGCATGGTTTTATAAAATTTTCAAACTTCCAACGTATGTTCATATTGGGCTGTGGCCTCTATAAGAAAACCGGAAGTTGGTACAATTCAAAAGCCATCGTATATTTGATATTAGTGATCTAACCTAATATTGTAATTTTGAAATTAACAATTTCGGTAGCGCAGACAAATGTAGACTAAGATTGCGCATTAAAAGTAAAAGCCCTGAAAATTAACTGTCATTATTCCAAAATAACAAATAATGACAATTACTATACCTATAATGTTTACAAGTTGACGATAAGAAAGTTTTTACTAAATATGTTTATATATTGTTAGTAACATCATTATTCCTTTAAGTTTACGACAAGTGAACGTCGTAAATCTACCCGACCATCGTCATTTGTGTACTTTATTTCATAGTCATCATCATCATCACCAGCCTTTGATAGTCCACTGCTGGACATAGGCCTCCCCTTATACACCCCTATCCACTAGGGTGTTTTGGACCTTATCCCACCACGCTGGTCCAATGTGGGTTGGAGGTATTTTATTATTAGTCTGTTTTATGCACCAAATTATACGCGATAAAATTCGTAATAGTCTTTTATTAAACCATGTATAGTATTCGCGTAAACATACATGCAAACACAAGATAGTATTATTTAATTTGTTAAGAATTTTTTATTGGATAAACTTGCAATTCTTTGTGTAATAACCATTTAGATAATAACCCTTGTTAGCAAAACAACTTCTGTGTGAGCAAATGAGAAGCATTAAACTGTTTTAAACCACATTGCTAACATTTTTTCATACATATAAGCGTGTTTATTTGTTCGATATTACTATGTTAATGGTACGTTTAATTGCAATTCTTTCGTTATTATCATTTAAATTCTGCATGCATTGCTACAGACAAACATATTTTTATTCTTACTAGATATTTTTTTATCTTAATCCTTCATTTTGATTTATGCAATAAAAGCAATTACTTGGAAATGCTTAACATATGCGTGAAGTAACATCGCATGTCTCAGTACGGCTATTGTACTTCTGGCGGCATACGGTAACGGTCCGTTATCTACGCTTCTTGCAATAATTACATTCCGTATCTGCGTACTCTTACTTAAGAAAAGATTATAAAATTTAATTATTTCTTATTCAAATATTAAATTGTTAAAAAAGTGGGGGTCACAAGAATGCTTTGGTTATCTCCTCAGCCGGTTCATCTTAGCTTCCGCGCGGCTATACTAAGCCATAGGTACTGAGCCCCACTGCTGCGACAAAGCGAGATCTAATAGGGGGGAGAAAGTGGTAAACCTGTTCTTACTTTATTAACTGCATTAAAATTTAGTAATTATTAATTTGTTTAAGTTAAATGAAAATCAGTTAAACGCGTCATGGTAACACTAAGTAGAATTAAAAATTAATAAAAAAGTAATGTCTAAATATTATACAGCTTTTCGGAATGGGAATTACCTGTATACGTTTTTTTTTTTATTTTATTCGTTAAAACTTCATGCTCAATTAAGCACAATGCCAAAGGCATTGTAAAAAGTCAACCGATGGTAAGCAAAGACAAAACGCTAAAAAAATACGTTTAAAATAAATAAAAATGCTAAACATCGGATGGAAACCTTTTAGGGAATGTATTTTATGTTTAAAAAACTTTAAAGACTGTTAACTATTTACTTTAAAAGGTACTGAACAATAATTTTGTTTTCGTATTAACGTTCGTTGATTACAATGGATAATGAACAGTTGATTTAGTTGGGTCCTTCGATAAAATAAATCGACTGCTTTACAATCAGCCATAATTGAATTGCAGTCATGCAAATCTGCGACTCATTAACAAAATTTTGCTTTTCGATGCTGCCAGAATAACTATTAAATAACGAAATTATACGTGATTGATAAAAATAATTACCAAAAGTAAATAGTTTTCTGCCTGCAACTGCCTCCGTAGCCTAGTGGTATTGGCGTTAGCTTTAGAAACCGGAGGTCGTGGGTTCGAATCCTGCGGGACTCAACTAATTTTCGTTGTTGTTTCTAGTTGGTTAGGACAATTTGGGCGATCACCCAATTGTCTGAAAAGTAAGATGATCCATGCGTCGGATGGGCATGTAAAAGGCGGTCCACCCACCAACCCGCATTGGACCAGCGTGGTGGGATACGGTCCAAAACCCTAATGGATAGGATGTATTAGGAGGCCTATGTCCAGCATGGACTATTAAAGGCTGATGATGATGATGATGAAATAGTTTTATTAAATTTTGGAATTATGCTTACATTTTTAGGCAAATGAATGTCTGTTTGCTAAGTTTTTAAGTGACAGCATTCGAATTACAAAGATTGGCGACAAATGTGATAAAAAGCTATTTCTAAATTTAAATATTTTAAGACTTCGCAAGTTGTTATGTATTTTATGAACTTCATATTTACTAATTATTACTTTTTGTACAATTTAGTGCAATGGTGGACACAGAATCCTTGTTGGTACAAATTATATACACTGTCTTAAATTGGCTCTTAAATGTCTAACTGTAACTTTACTATTACATAAAATGGTAAATATACGTAAATTTTACCTCACGGTAAATTTATTGTATTCAATATGTTTTACTATGTAAAACATTGTATTGATCTATCTTTTAAGGAGAAGCCAGCGTTTTTAAACTAAACGCATCATCATCATCATCATCATCATCATCATCATCAGCCTGTGTCAGTCCACTGCTGGACATAGGCATAAACTAAACGCATAGGGTTGTGATATTTAACGCTTTATTATGTTGGTCCAAAATGTTTTGATTTTCCTTATTAAAAAACTTACATTTTTATATATCTATTTTGTTGTTTTCTATAATGATACCCTTCATTTTAGACTCTTAATTTAATTAATAGAAAAATGGAAAATCATAAGCACGCACATAAATTCTTCGGTGGTGATAACACCAAATTGTTCTGCTTTAAAATTAAATTAATTAAGTTTGTTAAATATTGGCTCAAATAAAATCTCATTACGTCTATATGTAAGTAAGAATAAAAATTAAATAAAAAAGGCAAAAAATATTTGTCCTACTAATTTTGTTAACTTTACTACCTTTCTAATTATTGTTAAATGAACCTTATAATTTTTTTACAATACATTACTCTGTTGATGGATTTTGATCTTGAATGTGAAAAAAATATGTTTTCCATTAAATAAAGTCACATAAAATTATAAGGTATTTACCAGATAAAACATTGTATACGAAAATTCTAGTTTTAAATATACAGCATACATGTTGAGTCTACGGCAAGGTGGCTTTTTTATTTTGTATGATATTTAATATTTTATTTTAGATGTAACGTGTTTGCGCTTTAAAAAGATAAAAACTGAATACAGATAATTACAATAAATCAAAATGCTTTATAAAAGGTATAAATAACTCAAAAAGTCATATACATATAATGAACACAATTTTTCGTTATTTACATTTATCCTGATATTTCAGTGAATTTTATTACTAATCTACCAAATTATAGTACCCACTATTGTTTCTGCTTAATGTTTCTAGAATTAAACAATTCAAATAATAATAAATAAAATTACTATTTCAACAAAAGAAAGACTGAAAATTCATATTGATAACACACTCGCGCATAGTTTAGCAGTAGCGATGGCCTCCATTGTCAAGCTGGCTTCCAATTATTCACCAGCTCCAGCGCCTATCTGTTTCCATGTTGTCTCCAAATTAAAATAATACTTCAGAAGAAGCATATGCGAAGACTATAACTAGTAAAGGATGCTGTGGAGACCTTTTTGGGAAAAGGGATTGAAGCATTGGAAAAACGCTGGACTCGGTATCTAACCCTACACACTTGGAGACTATGTAGAAAAATAAATAGTTAACTAATAAATAGTAATTATATTCCATGTCATTCTCACTACTTTTTGATCTTTCTTCGTACGTAACAATACAAATCAAAGCATGAATTAGAAAGATCAAAAAATACCAATACTTAGTTTTAAAAGTCACAATAAGTAATTTGTTTATTCATAACTGAAAATAATCATGCAATAAGAATTCAATTTAAGAATATGTTTAATATTTTGTTACAAAAAAAAATATAACCAACTTAAATAATTGATTACCACAAACTTAGTATACCGTGTATCAATTTCATGTCTTAATGAATGCAGAATAATCTTTGAAAAGCACCGAATTTTCAGTATTTTAAGAATATTTATAGTTGAACACGTGAGTTCAGTTTTGGCTTTAATTTTAATTTCGGATTCGGCCGAAACTGAAGCCACAGACAAACTTTTGGTTTCGGTTTCGTTAGCGGCTTGAGAACCATTACGGGTCGGACTCTAATACACATTATTATAAAAATTATTTAAATTATTTTTTCGATTTCCTTTACTCAAGGCTCTTCAGAATATTTCAAATCTTTTAACCGATCTGAGGTTCAAGGTAGATACTTTGTATTACTTTAAAGTTAGGCTAACCTTGTAATGGAAATAATTTAAAAAGTTGTTTAATTAAAGACGTGAAGTGTTACCACAGAACTTTACTTTAAAACTTGCTTAAATTTCGTCGATCATTAATCACTTAAATTTGGAAACTGAAGTAAACTTCTAGTTCAAAGAACTTAATTAAAATAATCAAAATATTGAGTTCAATTTTTTTTTAACTTTTTTTTAGTCGTAATTATCTTTTACTTGATTGAAGTGGACCAAATATGCATGACAGGTATATTTACTTTAGTATAAAAAATAGGCAAACAAGACAAATTTTACTAAAGCTAAAAGTTACCATAAGATAGCTCTAGTTGTTATATTTTAGAAGGCTTTCTTGGAATATGAAGATATAATATACTTACCACAATTTTGAACTCAAACTTGCAAGTACCTGCAAGTTTTTTCTTTAAAAGGCATGTGTCCAGCAGTGAACTGCTAAACGCTGTTTATGATCATGGTGATGAAGTTCTTACTTGACTTCGATTTTTTGAAAATCTTACCAAGAAGGAGGTATTTAATTTACTTAAACTGAGAATCAGGAGTGTGCAGAAGCTAAAATTAGATTTCATACAAGAGCAACGATGAACAATTTATGGCGTCGGGGATTGTAAAGATAATTTTTAACGCTATATTTACAGACGAAATGTTAATATTTTGCTATACATTAACAAAAAAAGATAAAGATATATTATATATTTTCCGTTCACAAGCTGGTAACCATTGAAATTCAAAGCGATAAGATGACACATAGTCATATTTGTGGAGATTAAAAACGAATCGAATACAGTTATTCAGAATTCGGTATAGTTTATTAAGTTGATCTGCATTCAGGTCAAAGTAACACATGTCACCATAGTTGATCAAGGGGAAAATTAAGGCCTGCACGAGCGCTAACTTACCTTGGACGGGAAAAAGTTTTTAAATATACAAAGAGATCTAAGAGCACATGTCACTTTCTGAGAACTGCTTGCAACCTGGTTTTTTTGTTCACGCAGGCAGACGAGCAGTCAGGCCACTACTGGTATCACCAACGCGCTGCCTACCATGAGACATAGGATGTTAAGTCTCGTTTATCCAGTAAATACGCTGGCTACGGTGCCGTTCAAACTGGAACACAATAGTGTTTTCACACTACTGCTTTGCGATAGAAATAGGCACCGCGGTGGTACCCACCCAGACAGTCCCATGTAAAAAGGGGACCTACCACCGGTTCTTCCAACATAGTGTCGTGTCAAGAAGCAAACTAAGATTTTTGACAGACTCAATGAGTTAGACTGGAGTGCCGTCGAACAATATTGGTGGTAAGATGAACAAATATACTGTACTTAAATTTGCTGTATTAACGGTAAGTCCAAGCTTATTAGACCACCACGGTGTCGAGATTCAAATTTAAGCTGTAAAATAAACCAGTAAGTTCATTAATAGGTCCCTGAATATATAGTTGTAGATCGACTGCGTATAGATGGCACGAACATTGAAGATCATGAATTATAAAATTTATAATAATAGAAAACAAAATTGAAAAAAGTATTCCGCATTGAGGAACACCACTCTTAAGATCAAGCCATGTTGATAATACTTCATCAACATAGACTGATTGTTGATAACCTCGAATATATGAAAAAAATATCCTAGTGCTTCACCAGAAACCATCAAGTGGGTAAGGATGGTCAGTAGGATCTCGTGATTAGTATTAAAAGCATTGGAGAAGGTTAAAAAAGGTGACTTCAGACGTCTCCATGCCTGCAGGAATATTGCCAGTTACTTTAAAGAGAGCAGTAATGGTGCTAAAGCCTCGTCCAAATCCAGATTGAAGGGGACTGATCGAATTGTTATAGCCAATGAAGTTGGAGAACTGCTTTAGAACGCAGGCCTCAATCACCTTCGAAAGTAAAGGTAGGATAGAAATAGGAGAGCAATGGCCAGGTGCGACTGGGTTTGAATTTTTAGGGAGAAGTCGGACAAAAGCCTAGTGCCATAATGAAGGAAAATATACACTAGATAAAGAATATGGATAATAATATGGGTAATAGCGGGAACGAGGTAATCAAGGATAGGAAGAATCATGCGTTAACTTATATTGTCGCATCCAACAGCATTAGACTTAATTCCAAGGATAGTTTTTTGGTTTCCTCCGAAGACACTGATGAGAAGTAGAATTTGTTGATGTAAGGACGCGTCAAACCATTTAAATAAGAAATAACTTCAGATTTTGTCATACATAAGTTCGACGAAGAGGCATTGAAATGTTGATAAAGTTTTTCTAAAGAAATTGAGCTATGAAGGTTTGATAAACGTGATTTACCAATACCTAGAGTTCTGAGGAACTTCCAGATATTAGCAAGAGTTGAGAAAGTAATATTATCTAGAATATGTCGGCGTTTTGCGTTATGTATCATCTGATTACAACGATTTCCGGCTGGTTTATACATAGTCCAAACTTCATCTGACCGACTGATATGGGTTTTTAAACGTCACTTTTTTAGTAGGAGCGTGGACATCATACAGTTGCGTAATAGTTTTATTAATGCTGTTTAACTTTTAGTCCATCGAGTCAGCAACAATCAAAGACTCCCAACTTATTCTCTCCGCGCCCGCACGCAGCTTTTCTATGTTCAACTTGTTAAAGCACCGCACATGCAGCACTTTTGGTTTACGTTAAGGAGGTTTGAGGATATATGACAGAAAAATTAGGTCATGATGGGAGAAAATTGGAGCAGAATACTGACCATGGCAGGAAACCAAGGATGGATTAGAGGAGAGGATAATGTCAAGCCAAGTGTCCTTACTAGAGAGATTATGGTGTGTGGCCTTAAGAGGTAGTAAGTGAAAATAACTTGACTTGACAATATTGAGGAGTTTATCAGTCCGAGGGGAATTATTTGCAAGGAGATTGGTTTTGAAATCGCCTACGATAACACGATGAGTGTACTCTGAACCCAAACATTCTAAAACTAATTCAAAATTGGTGAAGTAGTCAACATTTGGAGGTTAGTCGTTAACCATATGTGTGTTAATCGTTCACAATATAACAGTGATAGTCAAGTCTGTAGAAAAACGACCTATATAAATAGTAAATATTAAATGCGTCGCAAAAACTTATAATACAGAAATATTTATCTTAAACATCTATCATCTGCCTGTTTTATTAAAAAGTATTCCTCACTTAATGCATTCTCCAATAGGATTTTTCACCACTTGTCCGCTGGTTCAAAAAGGGGGTGGACAGACTTTTCATCCCAGCGATGGATCATCTTATTTTCGAAATGGGTGATCCCCCAAAGGGCCTAATTAACAAAAACAACGATAAAAAAAAGTTATTTTTAGAATTAAAAATTAAATTTGGTCAAAAGGGTCCCAATCTAGAAAAAACTTAATTAAAGTAGTTACCTCGTTCAGATGTTAGATATTTTCCCTTTTAATTCCTATTCAAACTTCCTGAGGCTTTTAAAAGCCAATAAAAAATTTTTGACCAGGTTCGAACGACCTTCAACTTTTAAAAACGTCGAAGTCCTCTGCAAAAAGTTTAAACTCCTTACAAAAATGTTTGTTTTAACCTAAAGTTTAATAATAAAAAATAAATCAAAGGAAATTTTTTTTTCTTGATAAATTGATTTATATAGAATTTAATTTAAAAACTATGGAAACGGATTATTGTTGGAAAAAGGCCGTTCAAATTCACCAAACAGGTTTATTCTTTCCGGCCTGGGGGATTATTGATGTGAAATTTTAATAAAACGGCTTAAACGTCAACTCGCTCCTTTTGCTCGCACTTTGGTTGTTGAAGAACACCCGTTTCCTCCCGGATTTAAACATTTTTCTCTGAACCCGGAAATTAAGTTTCTCCCCATCAAACCTGCCACGTTTACACCCGGGTTCAAAAGGAAAGGCTTTAAATTTTCTTGCAAACACTTTTATGACCAAAATTCCACATACTTTTTGACACCTAATTTTTGGAATTTTAATTTTACTTTGGATCATCATCGCCGATAGTCCCTGGGTTAGGCCCTCCAAATCCCAAATCATTAGATTTTGGACTTCCTCACCTGGTCCCAATGGGGTTGGTATTCTTTGGATACTTATTTTAAATAATATATTTTTATATAAATAAAAAAAATATTGAATTTTTAATAATAAAGGTTTACTATCTTTATTTATATTTTTTGAAAAATAAAAATCCCCTAATAATTTTTATTTGAGTAATTATATTTTAAATAAATTATAAAAAAACATGACATTATTAATTTTTCACTTTATTAATTTTTTTTTAAAAAAACTTTATTTTGAGGTACCGACAAAAGATTTTTATGGTAATATTTTTTTTTGTTTTTGTTTTGGAATTGGTTGTTTGGGATCACCCAATTGTTGAAAAGTAAGATGATCCTGGTGGATGGCATGTAAAAGTCGGTCCCCACCAACCCGCATTGGACCGGGTGGTGGAAGGGTCCAAACCCCAATGAAAAATTGTATTAAAACCTATTTCCAAAGGTGACTTCCCGGGCTTTGATTATATTCTATCCTTTAATTTTGACCGTATAAAATGATTAAAATAATGTCTTCAAGTTTTGTTATTTCTGTTCCTATCGGTTTGTTCACTTTGGGCCATGACGGGTTCCTTTTATTCAAAACCGGTTCGATAGTTTGGGAAATAAATCATTTTCCCATTTTCTAATTTACTTTCAAAGATAAATATTGTTTCAAAATATTTGTTCCATTTGTTAAGAATGTTATATAAAAAATTGGTTCTTTTACAAGTGAACAATTGAATTTGCCCGATTTTAGCTCTTTTAAAACAAAGAATCACCCAAATCCGGTAGGTTTATAGTTGTTTTTTTTGGTAAAAACAAACGAATTGATAACCCAAACCCCATATTATTAAAACTAGATATCCCATGTTTAAGTTAAAATTGGTCCCAGTTCGGTTAATCCTTAAAAATTTTTTGATTATTAGCGCAAAAATCAAACCCCCCTTTGGAAAACCCACCCATTTAAAATTATCAAACAAGGTTTTATTATTCTTTTTAAATATAAAAGATTAAAAAAAAAACTTTTTAAACTTTTATGGATGAAACCATTTTAAAAAACATGTTAATTAAAACTTTAAAAAATTCAATTAAAATTGGATAAATTCAAGGTTTAGAGTTGATGTAAGGTGAATGTTTAAAATTTTGGAATTCATTTGGGAATAATCTCCAAAACTTATTATATAATATATTTATATATTAATTAATACCCAAATTAAACAATAGGATAAATTTTTAGATAAAACCCCTTTAAGGTAACCACCATTTAAAGTTCCAATCAAAGGAAAAGCAATGAGGCAAAAACCTTGTTGTTTTTTTATGGCATTCGTCAGGATTACCCAATATATATAGAATGAAGAATCTGGAGTCATCACGTGAGCCCAAAAGGACCCCCCGCCCCTCCGTTGCCGGGTTTCATTGCGGATCTTTTGCGCCCGTCGATAAGTGGGTGCGTTCGTGTTTTGCGGCACCGGGCCTTACCCGCCGCGCCCCGGGCGTCGCGTGCGCGAATTTGGGGCGAAAACCGTTGGAAGTTGCCAATCGTTTGGCAACCCTTTTGTTTCGTTCGAATTTTCAATCATTTGTTGCGGCGTCGGTGGATAAACCGCCGCGTCCCTCCTTTTTCCGGTCTGGAATTTGTCTTTCGGCCCTTTGGGTTGGTTTAAAGTTAAACGAGGCTTTTCGGAAGGTCTTTGATTCCAATTTTTTGGGTTGTCGCGGGAAGGATCGTTTTTTTACAAAATCTTTTTTAATAGGGGAAAACTAAGTTTTGCGGCCTCCTCTCGCCCAGACGGGGGAGGGCTCCAGGCCCCGGAGAAAACAGCAAATAAAACCGCGATCGGGTTTCTTGAGGACCCCCGGGGATTTTAAACTTTGGCAACTAAGAGTGACGGGAATCGCCGAGGTCGAAGGCGACCACGAGCCAAAGGGACTTCCCCCCCTCCCCACCTACCCTCCCCCCTTCCCCCTTCTCCTTCCCCTTCCCCCGCCCCGCTTCCCCCCGAGAGTGCGACATGTAATGTCGTTCGTGGAGACCCGTGGGTCGAACCGGGAGACGGTTTCGTGACCCTCACCTCCGATCCAGAGCGCAAACAGCGCTCCCTTCCCTCATCACCCCCGGTCGCCCCAGTCAGTCGGCGGTGGCGGCAGGCCCGGGCCACCCCCCCCCCAAGGCGCCCTCACCCCTGCCGGGGCTCGCCCCCCCCCCCGTTCCGGAACGGACTCCACGCCGTTGCCGATGCGTAAAAGAACCCCGTTTCTTGGGGAAAGGAAGGGGTGACATTTCGGAATTGTCGAAACGTTTCGGTTTGGGTGGACCCGCCCCGCATCAAACCAAAGCGACGGGAACGACCATCCAAACATACCACCGGAAAACAACCCACCTCCCACACGGCTTTCCCGGGCGCGTCTTCGGTTCGTTTTAAGCCCCCTAGGCCCCACCAGATCAAATTTCAGTCCAAAATTCCTTCAAGACAAAAACGTTGGGCCCTCCCGCTCGAAAAGCAATTCCCTCGCTCCCGTACGAAAGAGGAGGAGGGGACCTGTGGGCCCGTCTGTGGCATCAAAGGTCTTTCCATTGAGGGCCCCGGTCCATCCCCGGGCAAGTCCCCAGCTTTGCCACTGGCCCAGATCTAGGCCGATAGGTGCGTCGGTGCCCAAATATCTGGGCTCAGGCTTCCTGCCCCGGAGAGACGCTTTTTGCCCGCCTGCGCAACGCGGCCGGGGAACAGCCAATTATCGGCTGCCGAAACGCCGAAGCCCCAACGGCGTCCCCGGGCCGCGGCGCCCCCGCCTCCTTCTCAAAAATTCCCCCCCCCTGCGGCGTCCCCCATGGGCACCCCCCGCCCCCGCGGGCCCTCGGGCGCAACACGGCGGGCGAAACATGCAAATATACGCACATAGCGTCGCTGAAAAATATTGGCAGCGACCGCAGGGTTCCTCGCTGGGCGCCAGGTTGATATCGTTAATTGTTAAACCGACGTCGATGCGCAAACTAAACTTGTCGGTTTTGGGGTTTAAAAGCGATACAAGATCCCTTCGTCGGACAACGAAATTATTCTACGAACAACATTTGACGCCTTGCAAATTGTACCCACTTGCCGTCGTCTTCAAACATGGGGGCGGGTTGAGGTTTGTTTCGCCTTTCCCCAACCTGCGCAGTGGAAAGGGTGAAAATTTTATACAGTCCCAAAGAAGACCACAAAAAGGATTGGTCGACCGTGGTCCTCGCGGGACCGACGCAATTTAACGGGGAACGGTGAGGTCCAAGCCGGCCCCTCCCCCTTCCGGTCATCCGGGGTGCGGCCTGCCTTTAAAATTTGCGCCCCGGTCCACTTGGGCGTCGGCGGACCCGCACGCTCCGCCGCCCGGCGCCCAATCGCGCTTCCGCCGCCCCCGCGATCCCGTGGTCGTGTGGCGTCGCCCCGCGAGACGCAGTGTGCGGCGTCGCCATACGCGATCGCGTACCGTTTACGACCGGGTCCGGTTGCGAATAATAAAAAACTTTTGGTTTTGTTTATTTTTCGCGTTTCGTTCGAGTTATTTGAATTGTTTTTTACGCGGGCATCTGCGCGTGTTTATTTACGTTTGTTTTTTAGAAGAGGTTTGTTTCCCCTGTTTTGAACGCCTTTGTTGCGAATTTTTTGTCGGCGTTTATGGGCGGGACAATTTTAATTTAATTAATTGTCGCCGGATTTCATTCTGCGAAAATTTTAAACCCAGTGGTTATCAAAGGGCCCTTTGGAAAAGGCAAGGGTGTGTTGGGGGGCCCGATCACCTTGCGGTCCCCCTCGGGGAGACGAATATCGAGGTTCGGGAACGTTGACCGGGTGGGGCCCTAACCCGTTCCATTCGGGCCCATTGTGCCCCGGTGTCTAATTAGGGGCACAGGGGTACTTGGTTGGGCCTCCGGACGCCAGGGCTACGGCCGGGCATACCCCGCCACACCCAGGTGGGAGGGTTATTTTCACCCCGGAATCACCAGGCATTTTGGCGTAGTTTGGAGGATTCTGGTTTGGAAGGAAGGGCCTCCCCGTGAGGGTGGCCCGGTGGCCCCTTAAAGATAAAGATGAAGAAATTAGGGTGAAGGCGCGGTGTCTCCCAAGAAGACGATGGGCGTCCGGCGCGCAGCCCCCCCGTTTTGCGGGTCGATTCCATGAATCGGCTGAATCCCAAATTTCAGGTCCAAATGGAGGTCGACGCGGCAAGACCCGTCGACTAAGGTTTCAAGACCGATGCCGCGAAGGAAAAAGGGTTCCCCTTCCCCCGCCGGGCCGCCGCCGGACCCCGGTTCGGTCTCCCCATTCCCCCCCGACAAACCGACCCCCGCGCCCCGCCCCGGAAAAACCCAGGCCCTCGCCGCAACCCCAACCGGGTCCCCTGACTGCTCACCTGCAGCCCGGAGGGCCTCCGCCCCACCCATGAAAGTTCCCCCCTCCTGGCAAAAGCCCCCCATTTTCTCCGCTCCAGGAGATGGGCCAAGTGGCTCACCTCTAACAACATTGTTTGAAGCACGTACGCTATTATCAAACTGGGTAAAATTAGAATCCCACGAAAAATCGCCTAAAAGCGGGTTTGCTTCATCCACGCTCCCGGGGCTGTCCTCCCCCGTAAAAGTCCCCAAAGATCCCCCCTTGGATCTCCGACCTCAAGGAAGGATACCCCTTACCTGCGGTGCACAACCCAGGAGGCCAAAATGGTTTCTTCCACTCAGCGAGGAGAGATTCGAATAAACCTTGTGGGGGGCTTGAAGCACCGCTAAAATGGCCCCCGGGGCGTGCCAAAAACCCTTTTGGGCATTGGGAAAATGTGTTTCCCCGGGGCGTGCCTGGGGCACGGTGGACGCCCCAAAAGCAAGCCCCTCTGCGGTTTTGATCCCCCGCGTCTGTGCCCAGCCAACGGTCATAGGCCCTCCGGGGGCCCAAAGCACCGAATGGTGCAAAAGGCACCGCTCCCGTGGGGTGGGACCGCCCCTCAGTGGGACCTCCCTTCCCCCCCAAACGGTGGCTCAAAGCCACCGTGGGCCTTCCTCCCCTGCCCCTCAGGCCCCGGTTCCGGCGCCCCCCACCTGTGCCCCTCGGGCCCAAACCACCACCCGCCTTGGTTCCAAAATTTATCGGCCGGGACCATATCAGGGTGGGCCCACTGTTTCGGGTTTATTTTGCCGCCTCCTCATGCTCGGGTGGTTTTGGAAATAAAGCGACCTAGGCCCAGGCGCATTCAAACGGAACCAACGACGGCCCGGGCCATTAAAACCGCGCATTAGAATATCTTTTAACCCGAACGGTTTGGGACCAAGAAAGAGGACAACTTCTTACGGATCGACGTTGCGTCATGTTAGGCGGAAACTTTTTAAAACCTTCCGCCCGGAAAAATTAAATTTAATTTGAAAGAAGCGAAACCGGCCAGGGGCACCCTTACTACAGGAAATCCCCTTGCTTCCGTTAACCCTCCCTCCTCTGGAGGTTTCAGTCTGTCGCTGGCCCGGCCGGTCTGCGCCTATCCCAAACTCGGTCTACCCCGTCGATCCCCCCTCAACCTTTGGGAAGGGATCTTAAATCCCCCTTTCGCAATGGACGGGGCCGTCATTCGGACTGACAGCAAAAGCACCGAATGGAACCTCGCCCCTAACACCGAGGACCGAGATGGCTCTTTGGAACAAGCTCAACTTTGGTTTCCCCTGTCAAAACCCTTCCTCAATCGAGCTTTGCCTGATTGATGTTGCGTTTCAAAATTTGGATCCCATGATAAATCGAGGGTGATCCCGACCTTTCGTCCCGCCCGTTTTTTTGGGGGCTCCCGCCCAATCTTCTCCTCCTGACCGAAATGGCAAAATTAAAGCCCAAGGAATCTGCCACCCCCACCCGTATCCAACACCTCAACCCTGTCGGTGAGAACGGCGGCTCGCGTTTAAAACATGTTCGAAATTTCGGTCTTCCAAAAATTCCAACAATGGAATTTTCCAAATATCCTGGATCTCTTGGGCGTAAGAGGCTGATTGTGCTCATGACCCATCCCACCGTTGGTAAACGGGACCCGGATGGAGCACTTTCCCGGGGAATATCGCATTGGCAGCAAGGAACGGTGGAAAAAACCTGAGCTCCTAACCCTCTACTGCCTTCTGGTCCATTCCGAAGGTAAAGGGTCAATCCTCCCCCTCCAACGGACCCCCCCGCATTCGACGCGACGAAAGGCGGAATCCGCCGACAGCCTAGAATCTCAACTTCCAAGCCTCAACCTGTCGTGCCGTCAGAAACATCGGATAACGGACAGACAATTGATCAGAGAATCCCCCGGATACTACCTGGTCACGAATGAGGAAGTCGTTCTATCAAAAACTCAAACCCGTAAAGCCCCAGGGCCGACGGCCCTTTGAATAAAATCAAATTTTTGCCCCCAACCCATTACCATTCTTGTTTAAATATAACGACCGACTCTGGTGGTTTCCAAACACTTGGAAGGACGCCATAGTTATTCATTAGGAAACCCTAAACCCTGCATCCAGTCCCCCCCTTTTAGACCTGGTCTCCTCAAACCTGGGGGAAGATTTGAGAATTTCTTGCTGCCCCTAAACCAGCATCCAAAACCCTAGTCCGAACAGTTTGGCAGGCTCTTCCCTGCACCCCCTTACATAGAATCTGAAACTTTTAAAGTCAGTCAAAAAAGGCTTTTCCCCGGGGTGCCCTTTCCTCATGTGGCAAAGGTTTGACAAAAGTCCGCTGAAGGACTTATTCTGGTTCGGCGCCAACTCCCTTCCATAATACAGACCTCAAGTCGCTTGTTCAGAGTGGAAGGCCCCCCCTCCCAACCTGAGGCAGGTGTTTGGCCTGTGCTCGGCCCGACGACCTCTTACAGTGGACCCACCCGTTTGGGATGGGTCTGCTCTATTTCGGTGACCATCCCCCCCTCACCTCTGCCCCACAAAATCCACCTCCCCAGCCAAGACGCCCCTGTCTGGTTCAAATCTGGGAGAATTAACCCTCGTGCATTCCTTTTCTCAAAAACCCTGCCCCCTTAAATAATTTTTAGGAACCAGTACCCGGGTCACCCAAACAAAATTTGGTGTAAGTTGATTAAAACCCTCTTTTAATTTACAAGCCAGTAAAAAAAAGCTTTGTTCTCACGCCGCCCCATTTAACTCTAAAAAGGGTTATTTCAAAGGACAAATCTACAAAACTTTTCCCCATCAACCATGCCTGCCCTCGGCCTTTTCCTGGGTCAAACCATTTTAGCAGGCCACGGGGCCCGGTTCATCAAAAAACCTCACCTCGATCTTCGTTACCTTCAAAGCTAATTTTGTGTTCCCCAAAGGTATTTATTTCGAACATCCCAACCCGCTTATAGTTCCGGTGGTTTAAACCCCAATTTACAGAAACAAAAACCTGCGGAAGGCGCCCTCTTTCCGAACCAGACGACGTTTCCCGTCCAAAAAAGCTCGTCCTGCCTCCCGTCCACAACCTTCCACCCGCTCAAGACGATCGGCGGGACCCAAACCCTGTAGATACGGCCGTCGGCCGTTCCCTTATCAAGATAAAGCGCGTGGGAGTTTTTCCGCCACTTCTTCCCACCGATAACGCTTTCCGGTGGTGGATGTGCTAATTACGGTTGGGGGTTAGGACCAACGAGCTGAACAGCCGGGGTTCGAACCGCCCTCGGCAGACTCAAACGCAAAGTGGGGCCCAAAAGGATTCCTCTCTCGGGGGCCCTTTGTTAATCGAGGGGTTCAGCGGCAAGCGTTCGGCACGCCCTAAAGGCGGCGTAAGGCCCGAGGCCAACGGACCATCAGTCCTAAAAAAAAAAAAAGTCCATTTCGCGGGGCCCAGGCCAGTGATCATCAATGTCAACCGGTCGGACGGGGTCGTGACGGCTTTTTAGTGAACTCACAAGTTGGTGGATTTTCTCTTTGTAAAAACCGTGGTACGGCCGAGTTCAGTTTTGATGTCTTTCAATTGCGAACACCTTTTTATAAAGTTTTTTTCTTTTGTAATGTTTGAAATTCGTCAAACGGGCTTGGCGTTGAGGCACGTAGACAAAAATGAGGAGAAATAAACAAGACCACGCTTCTGGTACAAAATGGTGATACAATCAGAAACTTGATGTACGATTAAAAAATTCAATCTCATATCTAAATTTTCTTTCGAAGATAAATAAGTACTTATTAAAAAAGTTCTTAAATAACTAAAAGACATGTCATTTAACATTTAATATAGCAGTAAAACTTTGTTTATCAGAAAGTAAAGAAAGAATAAATCACTACATCGACCTGAGACGTACAAAGCTCTCTAGGTTGGCAATATTGATGTAAGAGCAAAAACTGTGACAGGAACATCCTGTGTCGCCTGTTTCCGCTCTTACGGCAAGGCAGAGTCAATAAACGTCATTTTAAAAATATCCGATAAATATCAATAAAAAGATATATAGTTCTTAGACATTTGTTTGTACTGGTAACGTTTTAATACTCATCCTAGTTCGGCGCGTTAGGAAAAATAATAAAAGTAATACTTTTGATCGACACTCAGACCGTCACGAGAAACCGACACCTGAAGTTGGCTTGATACACTATCAACTGTATTCATTACATTTATTTACACAAACATAAAAATAAATAGGAAGATATGTTTTCATATATTTGTCTAGTTACGCTAAAACCTATAACTTCTCACGCCTGAACGTAGCACAATTTTTGTTTTATTTTTAAATAATTAGATGATAACTTGCTATTAAATATATGTAAAATTAGTAAGTACAGCTCATAAAAGCAATCGACGTTCATATTGTGATATGGAACTATTTTGGGAAAGTAAAATTATGTCTGTTTCCTTACAGGAAATATACAACATAATATTTTGTGTAAAACGTTATAACGTTGAGTTATATTTTTAAATTGCAGCTGCAAATAAATTCCAATACAGTTACCATGAGCAGAAATCTCTAATTTTACAATTTATTTTAAAATCAAATAAATTGTATTAAATTTTTATTAATCACCAAAAGATATTATACCGTTTAATTTTTCTCGTGATACTGACGTTTGACATTGACATATCATTACATAAATGTCTGAATAGTCCACTGCTGGACATGAGGTCTCCCCCTAATACACCCTTATCAATTAAGAGGGTTTTGAGCGCATACCCACCACGCTGGTCCAATGCAGGTTGTAGGATATCATGGAAAACAAAATTTTGAGTTTATTATATGTGTGTGCACATAAAGCGTGCTTAAGTATATTTTTGATTAAGATTAAAAAATATGATATTTTATACTTCTCTTCAATTTAAGTTATGGTCTAAAACCCAAATGAAGAAGGCGTACATTGAGGAGGCTCTATGTCCAAGCAGTGGACTTGTGTTGATGAATTCTAAGTTATTTTGTAAATAACTTAAATTTTTATCGAGAAACCATGTTCCTTTGACTTAAAAACTCATCTGCACGGCTCTCTGTATGTATGGATCTACTGTTCATCTTTTTATTAATAAGTTTTCAATCATATAGAAGAAAATATCAGTTTCTACCCCTTATTTCTTTTAATTTCTTTATTAGCAAAAGTCGTCTCGTATAAACGTTAATAAAACTGACTACCACATGTATTTTTTGTTCTCATGTTCGTATATCAAGTGGAAATCTGACGAATTGATTTCTGCATACAGTCGTCAGTAAAATTTGCGTAACATTTACCCAATCAGGGTTCAAGTTGTTATTCAGATCACGTCTCTCAGTGAATCGTATTAAAAATTAACTTAGCCGATTGGACAGGGCTGCAAACACACTTTTATAATCTGTGAACTGATGACTCAATGTGACATATACGTACGCCGCAACAATTATGCTTTAATAAATATGTACAAAGTTTATACAATAAGTTTATATAGTACTTTCACCGCCTTGTGCCAAGTGGTATCAGCCTTGCTTTTAAAAAGTCAAGACCATCTTTGTTAGTCGTTGCAGTTTTGTAATGTTCGTGCCCTAAGTTTATACATCTAATCCATTTATCAAAAGACAGATAGCTTTTGAAAAGCAGATTAAGTGAAGGTTGAATTAAGTTGTTGTGAAAGATGATTAGAAGCCAAAACAAGAGAACTTGGATGAATGGCTGGGAAAAGTTATTGTTAACCTCTAACCCTTATTTTTATCTAACACAGAGGAAGGTTAAATGAAATTAAGTACGGCACGTTTAGCATTTTCAAGGAATCTAGGTATTCCTATATTTTTATATAAGGAAATATTTGCATTTTAACAATGAAATCTCCGTAATTATTTCCGGCTTTTCCCTTAAAACAATCTCCGATGTTAATTAGAGTTCGTTTATTGCTCCTAACATAATCTGATAATTAGAAGTACTATAAAGGTTCCTTGAAGGATATAACTCTAAAATTATTACCAATTTCACCAGTATAATGAACTCAAGAGGCCACGCCATACCCCATGTCATTACTCCTCAAAATTGAACTTTTGTAATGGATTAGCTAAATTAAATTATTAATAATTTACTTCAAGTTTGCCTTGAAACAATGAAGTGTTCAGTTATTTGTGTAAATTAACCTAAACCTCATCTTCACCCAAGTTAGTATTAATTAATAAGTAAATGGATCTGCTGTATATTAATATATAACTTAATCTGGGTGATGTTATCTATTTTTAATTAATAAAATCTTGTTATATTATATATATGTATACATCTCATGAACATCAAAATAACTACCTGATTTAAGGTTGAGTGAACAGCCCTTATACATTTTGTATGTCAGTAGATTTTAAGTAATTAAAAGAATAATAATCGTATATATTAAGAGGAGAAAAGCTGAAATATCATGGAATTAAATTAGACTGGACGGTTTGAAGTGGAAGGACTGCATGAGCCGTTCAAGTTTCAATTCTTAGGAGGTGCTTTTATTGACAAAATAGAAATGAAAATTTACAAAACTTGATTTATATTACTGCGGAGATGCCTGCAGCATCACCACGGCTCGTGGGGGCAAAGATGGGTTGATATCGGATTGCACACGACTAAAACCAGCACGTTGTTCTGTGCGCTAGAGGATGGGACAGGGGATGGGATGGAGCCATGAACGCTTGGCAGTCTTCTGCGACCCCACCAGCCGCAGCCAGCCGTAGCAGTTCTCTTGGCCTTACGGCACACTCTCCTCTGGGCATCATGCGTACAACGTGCCTTCTATCCTGGCCTTGGAGGTAGACCCCCGAGTCTGTTACTCAGGGCCATGGGAGCCAGGAGTTCCCAAACCACGCAGGAACGATACTCCCAGCCCCCGGCGGTGGCCCGGATGTTAAGCTCCGCCGCTTGCTCCATTTCCAGCCGCAGAGGAGGAGAGATCGACCACACCATGCACGAATGTCCGTCCTCCTGCACAGCATTGAGGTGTGGCTCCCGCTGAGTCGCTGGAGGATAGGGAGAGCGGCTCAGGTGTGCATTTCCTGACGGTAAAAGAAAGACTCCTGCACTGCTCTTGCTTTACAGGCTTGTTACAGGTTCCTTTAAGCTTCACTGTGGCTGATCAGGCCGCAGACTTGAGCCCACAACTAAGCGAGAAACTGTTTGGGGAAAACCAAGCTAACACAAATCAAATTGTTGAGCTAAACATAAACAGCACTTGATGTATAGTTCTAATATTTAATTTGTACATGGTATTTTAAAAATGCTCACTCAAATACGTTGCTAGAAAAAACGTGCTTAAATTTTCTTTTATAATGTGTTGTAGTTATTAAATGCGTAAATTATTATATTATTTCTAAACGTAAGTAATGCCAGGATAACTTCTGAAATGAGGAGTTTTCGTGGCAAGTAAACAGTGCTGGAAACAGATAATTGTTTAAATTCCTCGTAAAAATGTTCTGTTATGACTCTGAGCTTCAAAAATAACCTTTATGAGTAAGTTTGTTTTATGTTAGGTTGCTAAAGTAAAAGCAATAAAAACTGTTTACTAGTTGGAACATTGGCTGGGTGAAGTTTGTAAAGAAAATGTCAAAGTTGGTTCTCGACATGCGAAAATATTGAATTTAGGTAAGATTAAATTGTTAGTGAATTTAACGATTATTAATAGGTTTTATTTCAAACTTATGCGGAGGTGACCAATTCTTTGCTCATCTTCCATTTGTTTGACATTTGATGCTGGAACAATCTATAACAAACTCAAATTTTCAGAGGTTCAGTAAATAATTGATTGAATAACAATAAGCTTAATAATAGTTTTACAAAACTTTGACTTAACATGATGTCACTTTAAAAATGTGCTGTAAAGAAAAAAAAATAGTACAGACGGACTTCGTAAAATTTTATTCCGTACAAAAAAAAGACGAAAGCTTTCTAAGCAGACGCAAACAGTGCGTGCTTTGCATTATAATCGATCGAGGGGAGTTTATGCGTTGTTAGTGCTTGTTTAGCTCGTGAAAGATTTACGTGAATAATATCTATAAACTTTTCAAAATAGTATTATTGCATAGTAGATTTAAAAAAAAAACCTTTTGTAGTTGGTAAATAATTTCTTGTTACATTTAAGTTGAGGTATGTATTGCTTTAAAGTGCATGTCTAGATAAAGGATGATATAGAAAAACCATTAAAATTATATGCATCTTTGCGCGTAAAAGTTTGCATGTTGGAGTCATTTTATAAGTGTTGTGCTTAAATTCTGCTAGTAGATATAAAATGTATTCTAAAGATAAACTTATTTTATTTCCAGGTTTTAGCTACAAATGTAAGTATTTTTTGGGCACTTGGTATAAAACAATTATTTTATTTAATCGTTCATAAAATTAACCCAATTCTTTATTTTTTTAGAGTGAAAACTTTAGCACCTGCGAAACCACCTCATAATTTCAAAGTTATAATTAAAATCATTAGTGGTTTTCGCTATAAAACTCATAAAACATAAAAGTTCCTTCGCTTTTAAATGGATTTCTCAGTGTTAACCTCATATTCAAACCAGGTTATCACAATCAGACAGTTGTAACTACCACTACGCATTTAATTACCATTTCGATTTTATTTTATGAAGAACTTATAAAACGGTGACGTAGCAAAATCAGTGAGAAGGTTATGTCGAGCCGTGCTCAAATATAGGAGGAGCGCTACCTAACAGAGTAGAATTCAGGTCACGTATTGATATAAACCGCGTATCTACATACATGCATTACTGCCTTTATGCCGTCAGCGATTTTACGGTGAGTAGAGAGAGTGATTATTAGAGGGATTTCTAATTTCGCTACAGGTTAGGGCTGAAAAGTGGGGTCAGGTAAGCTCTGATTTTTTCTCTTTGACGGAGTTCTTAGTTTGGAAATATTGTTTGAAATATGACATTGTACAATCTAATAATGAGATCAAAAGTTTGTATTCGAACCAAAACTTTTTTATTCTTCGGCATAAAAGTATGCCAATTAGAATTTTATTTTAAAAATCATATGTATTATCAAAAAGACTAACGGCTTTCTCCGTGGTATTTTCAGATTTTGAAATAAATTTTCCAGCGATTAAAATAACTTTTGTTATATACATTGAGTTCTGCTTTAAATTATTCGAAATAGGACTTTTTTCCAAACCGTAGTGTCTAAAAATATTGTTTTCTGTCCACCTTTACAAAACATCAATTTCTTAAAGATTTTACAAATATGAAAAAATAAAAACTAAATAAATAAATATGTAATTCCACTTAAATTCTCGACGGACCTCGAAAGACTTTTTAAAAACAATTAAAATGTTTTAACTTAATTTTAATCTTGTCTCAACGTGGTTAGAACAGAATGATGGCTTACTTTAATGTTAGTAATAAAGTCTCGATATAAAACAATGGCATTAACGTATCATATGGCTACTCAATTCATGCGAAATTCCACTAGCGTGTGAACTGCTTACGTAGATGTCGCAACGAATAATGTGAACAGGGAATGCGGTTGAGGCGATATAACTCCTCCCTCCGTAAGTTGAGATTATCCGCAGGATCGTCTCGTTTTTTTTTATACGTTGACAAATTTGTATTATCCTCATGTCTAAATATTACAAGGAAAATTAGTAATACTAGTAAACGAATTATAATTATTAATTAAACTAGCACTTTTTGAAAACAATACTATTCAAATAACTGTTTTAGTTCATTTCACTTATAATTTCACTTTTACTCTTCTGTAGTATTAAGTTTAGAGACTGGATATCGGCTAAGTTGGCTCCAACAAGATTTATTGGTTTTAGTCCCTTCAATTGACGGCTCGGTTATTATCTTTGGTAAGTGGATGATCAGGCTGCTTCAGGTGGTTAGTTTCTTTTTCCCTGGGTTTGATGTCTCTTTAGTATGTGGTCCTTGATCTCTGCTCTACAGTTATCTTCGATAGTTAGGAATGTAGGTTCCTGTACAGTTTCTTGAGTGGCTTTCACTGTTACAAAATTGGTTTATAGTGGTTTCATCATATGAGTAAATGATCCAACGATTCGCTTTGCATACGATAGACCATAGTTTTCCAAGGACAGCTATGGGTGGCAGCTGGAGATGTTAGTACGAAATCTCCATGATATCGGTGATACATTTATCATTAATAAACGGTTGCATGCTGTTTTCGTAGCAGAGGAATCGGAGCTGTCTATCTCCATACATGGTTGAGCAATCGAAGGTTGCTTTCAAACCTTTTACCATCAGGTATGGGTTTTAGGAAGGATAATTGTTGTCTGGCCATTATTAAGAATAGGTAAGGGAATTAGTTTATAATAGGTGAAGATCTCATTTCTTATTAGTGGATACTCATAATAAATTTTATCTGATTTTGTTTAATATAGCTTTTAACTCATGCATTGTTCTAATTTTAAATGTTATCGTAGGTTACTGAAATAGCTATCGGATTTTTCTATCTGTTTTAAAACCTAATAAGTTCCTCTGTATCAATAATTGACTGATGTAATACCTTATTTTTACTAAAAGCAATTGCCGTCTCAAGTTTCATTTAAATGAGTGTATAAATTTTGAAAATGAGTTAAGGAAATATGTATAGATGTGAACGAGTCTACAGCACTTGTCTGGTGGAGGTTCGATTCATTTAACGCTTTATGATACTTTGAATACTTTCTTCTAATTGTATAAAATTACCTTTTAGTCAGAATTTGTAAGTATTGTGAAGGAACCGACTATTTCGGATATTATAGTGACTTTTACTTTTAATAGCATCCTGTTGTGTCTGCAATTTCTATAAAGCTTCTGTATACAGCGTCATTATTGTCTAGGTTCCCTCTGTGATGGCTTTAATAAGAGAGCCTAGTGGATTTAATAGTCCTCGTTTGATTCGAATTGATGGAATTGAATTGTTTAAATTTATTAACAGTTATGTTCATAGTGTAATCGGTTTGTTTCTCCGCATTCATAAAATCTGAATCTAATATTTTAACATCGATATAACTTTGAACGATGTTTTTTAATTAATTTAAATCTATCTATAGTGTTTTCTAATTCTTCGTAAATTAATTTTAAATCTAATATCTTAATAACTACTGCCAATTGTCATAGCTGACCAACTTGCCTTCGTTGACCGGTAATAATCCCGGGATTCTTAATCAATCCGGAGTAGTTGGAAGGCCTGGGTTCCCCATCATCTGGATGCCACGAGCATTAACCTGTGGAGGGCGTTTTATATCTTTAACAGGTACGTCAGTAATGACGTTTGTTGAGCTCTGATGGAAACCACATTTCTATTGACAGCCTCCTGTAATGTGAGCCTTCTGATAGCGTGTGGTTTATCTTTACTCGTCTTGTATTAACGCCTTTTATGTAAATTGTATCTCCTATGTCCAAATCGAATTGTGATTCACCTGGTCTTTTATTTTTACAGACATTTTCTTCCCGATTATCTTATCTGTCAGGTACTCCGTATAGATACTTTGGTTCTGTGTGTGTTCTTTAACTAACTGTTGAGTATAGTGTTTGTTAAAATTCATGGAGAAAGCATTGTTGATTAGTGTGCCCAAAACTACTTCAAATGGAGTAAGTCCGGTAGTTGAGTGAATTGTGTGGTTGTATGACATGTAACAGCGTAAGTCATTACAGATGCTGCGTCTGTGATCTTATGCTAGTATTTGGCATACATGGTAGATTTCGGTGATAGTTGAGTGGAACTCTTTCGATTAATCCCATAGAATTGGGATTATGCGGTACCAATGTGTAGAGTAACTTTGTAGAGGTCTAGCATTTCCTTATAAGGAACGTTATTGAATTCCATACTACCGGATCTGAGCTTTAATCCTGGTCGGAGTTCCTAAAAAGAAAAATACTTTATAAGTGCTCTTATGACTTCCGGGGTTGATCGGCTGTTGATTTCAATGGCTTTGTCCTAGTTTGCTGAAGTGCATCGATGATGGTTAGGAAATATTTCCTCTATAGAATGTGTCTATGAATACTCTCTTCAAATGGTTTATACTGCGTTTGAGTTAACTGAATTTCGGTTTGAAGGGTTTACGGTCGTATTTCATCTTTTGCACACCTCACATGAATTTATGATGCTTGCTAGTTTTGTAGGTTTTATACCTCTATGGCAACTCTTTCCTGTATGATATTGGAGGACTATTTCACGTTGCTTTTCATCTTCTACGTATACTATACGTTTAGTACAGTACATATAGTCTGACACTACCTTTTGAAATAGTTGTATCGTGACTTTCGAAAACTGATTACGATGTTGAATGTCTTCGAAATAAAAGAAGATTTAATCTTGGGTCTGATATAACTTTTGAGGAAATTTTCATCTAGATCTAAGTTATCTAGGAGGTAAATGAACTTCTAGAACCTTTTGTTTGTCTCTGGAAATATCCTTAACTGAACATTCATTTCTGTTCCAGGTATGCTACGAGGTATTTGGTTTGGTTTCGCATCAATTGCCTCTTGGAAATTACAATACCTGATGTGTCTATGTCTTCTGCAGAATGTATTGTGCCTATGCTGTTTCGCCTTCAGATGCGGTGATGGTGCTACTATTTGGAGACGGTAAAAGGCACTTAGGTTCTTTTCATTTAGAGAGGGATGCTTGCTGTTTCTGTGTCGGATGAGATAGTTATTACTTTGTTCTAATTTTTCCTGTTTCACAATTGTTCAATTTCAGATACCACGTCGTCTAAATATTTTTGGAGCTTTGTTCTTTTCGTCTATATTCACTTTCAAAGATGCATCATCGTTTTCGCTCCAGAGCATTTATTCTTATTCTGGATAATGCATCGGCATTGCTATTTTGTTTTCCGTTTTGTAAACGATTTCGTAGTCAAATTTGCTAGGCAGTAATTTCCATCTGGTTAACTTACTATTAGGCTCTTTTATAGAATTTAACCAAGCCAATGGTCGGTGGTCTGTGTAGATGGTAAATTTCTTGCCGTATAGATAGGGTCGAAATGTTTAACAGCCACACAATTACTAGTAATTCTTTTTCAATTGTACTGTACCTGGTCTCAGCATCATTTAAGGTTCGACTAGCAAAGGTGACTGGTTTATCACTGCACACAGTACCTTGTCGACAGAACTGCACCCAGAGCAAAGTTTGACGCGTCTGTGGTCAAAACAAAAGGTCGAGAGAAATCAGGATATCTGTAATAGCGGTGCGTTTGTGAGTAGTTCTTTACATCTTTCGAAAGACGTTAGTGTATTCTTAGTGATTTGATTTTATTTTCTTTTAAGACAGGAAGTGAGTGGTTGCGTCAGTTTAGCGAAGTCCTTTATAAATTTTCTGTAATATCCCATGAGTCCAAAGGAAACTTTTAATCTCGGTTGATGTTCGAGGTAAGGGAAATTTTAATATGGCATTGTATTTTATCGTTAGTTAGCTAAACCCTCTTTCCGTAATGTGTGCAATAGCTAAATACAATACTTACTTTCTCAAAAATTCGCACTTGTCTAGCGTTATTTTTAGATTAGTTTCTCGTAGGCGTTTAAATATATCCCGTAATTTGTCGATATGTCTGTAGAGCTTGATGAATAGAACAATTATGTCACATCCAGATAAACGAGGCAATGTAGGATCCCAGACCACGAAGGACGTTATCCATAGCGCGTTGAACGTAGCTGAAGTGCTGTACATAACCGAACGGCATCACGTTTGAATTCGTAATGTCCTGACTGGAGTAGTAAAGCTGTCTTTGGTCGATCTTTTCATTCACTTCAATTTGGTGGTATCCGCTTGCTAGGCTCTAGTGCTAAAAATATGTTGATTTACCAAGTTTATCAAAGAGATCCGTTATATTAGGCAAAGGATATTTTGTCGTCATTGTTATGTCATTAAGGCGTCGATAGTCTATTTACCATTCTAAATTTGCTGTCCAGACGCATCTACCTTTTTCGGTACCAAGTGTACAGGTGCACTCAAGGTGAGTGAGAATTCTGATAACATCGTTCTCAAGCATGTCATTATTGTCTTTGTATTTCTCATTCTGTAAGGGCGGATGTCTATACGGTCTAATGTATATCGTCTTCATTTACAGTTCTTATTGTGTGTTGAACTTGGTTTGATGAAAGTGGAATCTTTCACTGTAAAATATCATCACGATATTCGTAACATAGTTAACGGTAATTGCCTTGCGTTCTTCTTTCGTTAGTATGATCTAGACGAAGTTTGTGTAAATTTTCTTTGAGAATTTCATCGATCTCAATTCCGACATTGTTGTATTTATTGTGCGCGTAGAATTTTCAAAAGGAGTGACATTAAAAGGTTCTACAAATTTGATAGTCGCTTTTTCATTTGAAACATTTTGGATAATAGTTTCGGCAAAGAAGTTTCTGCATTTAACCAAAGCGCACGGCAACGTCGTATGTCCTTACTGAACCGTGGAAATTGACTATTGCATCGCCTTTCTGAAGATTCGTCGAGTTTTAACGCTGTGTCTCAGATCGGGGTTCTAAATTAATTTCATGTTGCGGGTTGTAAATAATTGGAATTTCAGTGTTAGGCGTTCGCACTATCATGTGGTCATGTCTACATTAGCAGCCAATTTTTTAGGAGGTCCGAGCCGATAAGTCTCGTATCGGCCATCTACTTCATAAATGTAGAATTTATGCGGTAGTTTGACTTAAATGTTTTTAAAAGCGGTATAGTACTAACTTCATCATGATACTCCTGTGCATGCGTACTTACTACTGTGAATGGTTCACGATATTTGTACCTTTAAAATATTCATTGGCTTTTGTGAGCTTATAAACGACCGACTACGCCATGCTCAATAAGGAATTTTGAATTTATTTCCGGAATCATGATGTGCGGAGTTTTAAAATACTGTCAGAATAATTGAGGTGAATTATTTCACCGTCCCGTCGAAGGTTGCATTTTGAAAATTTTCATCGTTGGATTATCCGTTTCCAGGTTATCTGGTCCTCTGGATGTTCTACATGGTAATTTTCAGGAACAGGCCTCGTAGTAATCTTGATAATAGCCGTAATTATTAGTTTGGGTTCCTCTTCGTATGACGCCGATGAGTTCTTCATTGTAAAATACGTCATTGAGTCAACATATTTTGTCTATATAGGCGCGGTGCGCATTGACAAATCTGTATCAGTAAACCTTGCTGGACTGTGTGGAATGCCGAATTTAAATTGGTTATTCTAGTGGTTGGAAACCATGCCTTATTAGGTTAAGCTGAATGCCGTATTTAAATTGGGGTGGTTGATGTGGGAAACCAAACTTGTTTTGCTAGGTTGTTGGATGGTGGTGCATGCCAAATCCTGAGTAGTCTCTGTTGTTGAGGTATACAAATCTAAACCCACCACTTTGAAACAGCGTTCGTGTTTGTTATGGTTGGTTGGAACGAAAGCCATATTCGGTGGTCCTCAAAACGGTAACCTTGTTGCACATTCGAAGTTGCAATCTTTTTGTCCACTTTGGTTTGATGGAACTCCAAACTTAAATTGGTTTTAGCAGCGAGTTGAAGGAAATTGGTTTCACAACATTTTGTCAAGTTGTAGAAGATTGGATAGATTTAGACCCTATTATTTCTGCATTGTACTGGGTCAAGAGTTAAGCTCTTTGGATTTATAGCCACGCGTCCTCAAAGTAGAGGTGCCTTTGAGTCTTACAGGATTCTAATTAAGTCCTCAGGAAGGTTTATAAAAACACGTTCAACGCTGTGTTATTATAAATTATTAATTTCACGGCCTTAATTCCTTCATTCTCAATCTTTGAACTTTACTAAATAATGAGCTTCTTATATTTCGAATTCTACTGCAAAATTGAGAATATATTCTTCCATTATTGATTTAAGTGATTCAAGTTCGATTGCTATACACTCTTCAGAGGGGGTCAAAAATGTTGCTGTCAAAATATTTTTAAACCTTCCCACGTTTTAATGTCCGGATTGTCCTCTAATAAAGAAGCTGCTTTACCTATAAGTTTGCCTACTTAATGCGTGAAATTGGTACAGATTTTGTTGGATATGTATCGTTACCTCTGTTGTACTTAACACGTATTTCGCATTTAGATATGAATAGTTTAATAATTTTCGTCCCCGTCATATCTAGGAATTAAATCTAAAATGTCTTTTGGTATTATTGTAACTCGACATTTTGGTATATTAGGCTAAAATAAAGCAATTAAAAGAATTAATTAATCTGGAATTAGAAAATACGGAAGAATTTGTTGCTATTTTTGAGCTAACAAAATCAGGATAACGTATCTTAAAATTAAATTCGACGATATATGAGTTCGATTAATAAGGAAGAACAAGGATATATGGAAACAGGGTGAAAGTTTTACTCATGTCTGCTCAACCTCATGTCCTCAGGGTGATTCTGCCCACGTCGGAACGTTGGAGGTCTTCGCGTCCTCTCGATGGATGCGCACCGATGCGCGCGTCGCGAAGTTTTTATTTGGTTCGTGGATATCCTAACTCGATTACTATACTAATACACGGAATCTATTTGGGATCCGATCGGACGTTAGCAGGACGAGATATACAAAGGATATCCTACTGGCTGCGCCACTTAAATTTCGAGCGGACCTCGAAAGACTTTTTTAAAAAACAATTAAAATGTTTTAACTTAATTTTAATCTTAGACTCAAGCGTTTAGAACAGAATGATGGCTTATTTTAATGTTAGTAATAAAGTCTCGATATAAAACAATGGCATTAACGTATCATATGGCTACTCATTCATGCGAAATTCCACTAGCGTGAACTGCTTACGTAGATGTCGCAAACGAATAACGAACGGGAAGTGGTTGAGGCGATATAACTACCTTTTATGATAACTCGATGTTTTTATTAATAATAGTACTTAAAATAAATTATGGTTTTTAAAACAATGATTGTTAACATAGTTAGCAAGTTATTAATTTTTATTTTAAATAATTAGTTTTAGATTTTACGCGCGTAGATTAAAAGCTCTTCTAATTTTTTTAAGAATACTAATATGCATTAGTGGGAAGCAGTATTCACAAGAATACTTATGTAGTTAAATGTATGGACAAAAATTTCAGAAAATCTGAACGATAATAAAAAGGAATTTATAAGTACTATAGAAATTTTAAATTAAAAATTAATTTATTTTTAGGTTAATTTACACTTTTACTTTATTTAGTATTGCTAATGTAGCAGAACCATAAAAACAACTTGAACCCAATTATTTATACTGATCAAGACGTAATTATTTTTAATACGTCCGCCAAACTTTTGAAGTAAAATTTCTTTATCGGGTTGAAAAAATTTAGTGTAACAGTTTTCCGTTATATGTCAAATTTTTCCGTTACGCGCCATCTTTTCTTATCCCTACCACGCGTGATTTGAAGTATACCATCCATGATGTATTTATTATTATTACGACATCAATGATAGTAATAATTCTATTACAATTAATGATATTCAATAATAATCTTTGTAGTAATAGCTAAAATGAAATAATTGTACACGCAAACATTTTTTATAAAAAGTTACGGGACAATTTATTTAGCCTGTTATGAGAGTCGAAAACATTGTTAGAGCTGCTTCTAAGTCTCAAAGTCTTCAAACAGTTCCCTCCGATGGAATAAGGTTGATCGTCGACAATTTACGATTTTAGCACTCGAGCGGAAAATCTGCAATCTTTTTATTTTCATTATCGTAGAAAACTACACGTAGCTCGGAACAATAACAGTCAACTTTGTCTAAAGACATTGGCGGCTGTAGCGTCTCTTTTAGTATGACAGGTTCACTTTACGATTAGAGATTTGTGGCGATTCTTTTTCTGGTCTCTGGAACGGAATTCATTGAAAGATTTCGCTCAGTGAGAGTTCACTTTAATTGAATTTGCCTTTGGAAGGTACTGTACTGTGTGCATTTGTTAGTGTTTATCTATGTCGTTTAAGTCTGATTATTATCAGCTGTCCGTTTGTGTGTTTATATACTTTTTGCCCTGGTGTAACCTGCAATAATGTATATTTATGATGAAAATTTTTGTTGTTTCTGGATCACGATCGTAAAATTATTATTTATAAATTTTATTTGGCACGTTTATCTTCCCCTATGTAATGGATTAGTGTGATATTTCTTAATAAAACAAACGCTGCCAATTTTTTTAGCGTTAAGAAAATTTTTGTTTTTAATTCTTATTAATTTGATTATTTTATATAAAGGTATAAAGGTTGGTGAGTACTGGTAGGCTAGGTCTTTTTTTTGAATTACTATTATCGGATATATTTTATTGGAAGTTAAATATTCGTAGTTAAATAAAAATAGATTTTAATTCAAATTGATTAAAAGCAATATAGGTTCAAAGAAAGAATAATAGATCAAGTCTGACCCATTTATAAAGTGACTCTTGCAGGCCATGCCGTAATATAACTAGTGTTAAAGAAGGCTGAATGGAATAGAAATTGATTACTGGCCAATCACGTTACACTGCCGACCATCAATCCGATTGTCCATTTGACAGATGCTCTAAACCAAGGGGCCAACCACCATGGGATGTTAGTTTGGCAACTGTTCTGTTAGCTGTGCTAAAGACATTAAGCATTTCACAATATGGATTGATAGTTTTGCTTAAGTATCCGGTCAGACATGTTGGTTAAATAAAATGAAATCTAAGGTTTAATCACTTGAGTGAAAACAATATTTTGTCTTAACTTTAGTGTAGGACAGTAATAAATAGTATTAAATGACGAGCGTAACAAAGATATATCAGTGATAAATTCTAAAAGAAGGAGGTAGCTAATTTACTTCATGAAGAAGAAAACACTCGTTTATTTAACAACAAAACAGCTTTGTTTGTTATTCTTTGTTTTCAACAGCCCATAAATAAAGCTGAATCTTTAAAATTAAATTAAAATAGCTAAATTAAAAATAGCACGATTTTCCAACTGGTAGGTACATTCTAACAAAGTTCGAAGTAGTATTTAACGCGGATTTTTAAACGACTCGTTTTCAGTGAATGCGTTTGCCCACGTCTATGGTCAGCAAATTGAATGAGAGTTTTATTTCATATCATTCATACTTTTTAACAACATATTTTCAATTTTTAGTAGTCTGACATTTCTTTCAATTTTAATTAAATTTGACAATTTTTTCACTTTGACTGAATTCGATTGAAAACTTTTATTTTAAATGTAAACGAGATGTTAAATGATAAAGCTTGCTCAAAAAGATACGCAGCACAAAACACCTCAAGTTCACTAGCCACCAGGGACATAAGATGTTTTGGCTCGTTTTCACAGTACTTACTCTGGCTGTGGAGTGCTGTATACTGGAATACAGTAATTTTTTCATGCAATTGCCCTAAGGTAAATGATTTTTGAAGACCTAATTTCTGCCTTGTACTTGCAAATTTTATTGTAATTAAATTGTTGATCTACATTAAAGTTGTTTGTTGTAATTTACTCGATATGAATTTCGTACTTGGTATAAAAAAAAAAGATAAAAGAGCATCGAAGTTTCATGCCAGTCGTGCTTTAGACAGGTAGATGAAATGAAAATGAAATAGTTTATTTAACTGAAAAGAACATACATTACATATAGAGAACAGTGAGCCCCACACTAGGCAATGCCTGTGTCGTGGGATTCAGTTACACAAACAATTACCAGACTTGATGCGGCCAAAGATGAATAACTAATAAAAATAAAAAATAAAAAAATAGAATCAAAAAGACTTGAGAGTGTGTATGCGTGTGAATGTGTGTGTATGAGAGTGTATGTGTGTGCTTGTGTGAGAACGTGAGTGAGTGAGTGGGAGTGTTTGGTGTTTGTCCCCAATTACCGTCAAGATCTGTTCGAACTATTTCCTCCGACTTGTCATCATCCCAGGACAGCAGTAATTTATAAATCTGATATTTGGTCTGTGCCTCAAGTCACATAGAACTGCCATTCTGTTATATAGTGCGGAAGAAGAAATTTTGAAAATCGTTTTGCAAACGCAGTGTGTACATGCGGTTTATGGATTTTATAAATGCGCTTATGAGTAATGTCAACGCGTTCCAGCGATCTTAAACTTTGATGTGTACGTAAGTGCGCACGCGTAAGAAAAGCCTCCGAACACTCCTGAACTTGGGCTTCCTTAAAGAGTTCAGAAGTTGAATCGCCGTGACCGACGCAACATAACTTTTAAAACCGCTCTTTGCGCTCTTTCCACTAATATTAAATTAGACTTAGGAGAACTGCCCACGTAGGATACAAAGTTAATATAGACTGACAAAGGTGAAAAAACCATTTAAGAGGGAATTTCGGCAGACTGCCTTAGTAGCTTCATTGTATATGTAATCTTACGTACTCTGCCCGCTGTCATCGAAGATGATTTTAAAGCAAGTGTCTCATCTAGTAAGGACACTGGGATATTTATGAGAAGTGGAATTGACATATGACCATGAGCAGGCAGAGTTTCGAGGCATTCGTGATAGCACAAGACGGAATGTGAACTTAAATTGTTTGCGTCATCCGGGGCAGATGAAGCTGTTTTATAGAAATTGAGGTATTTAGTTTTGGCTGCGTTGAGAGTAAGGTTCCTTCTTAGCCATAAATATGCGGTGAAGTCCTAAGCCGCCATACTCCGAACCTGCTGCCACGAATCACCGTGAAAGATCAAGGCTGTATCATCAGCGTAGCACAATACGGAACCATTTATCAAGTTAATTGATGAGATGTCATTTAGAAGGTTATAATAGTATAGGCAAGGATGCTGCCCTGAGGTACGCCAAAGATCGGTTTAGAGTCACCTAGTTGCGTTGCCAATTTTAACCCGTTGACTTTACCCAAGCAATTGGAGAACCAGTCCAGTGCGATACCACGCGCCCAACGCCTCCATCTTCTTAGGTATGGGAATCGAGACTGTGTCGAAGGTTTTTAGATAGAAAACGCCAATGCAGGATGCTGGCTTTCCGATCTGCCTCATCCAAGTGGGATACTATGGAATCAGTCAGAAGTTTCACGGCATCTTCTGTTGATTTTGCCCTTTCGAAACCAAACTGACAATCAGCTAGAAGTTTTACGCTCAAGGAAATGGATAAAGTGAAGTTAACTATTCGTTCCAGTAATTTGAGTGGCCCAAGAAGGATATGGGGCGATAGTTCCGGCATCCGGAGCCTCTATGGACTGGCACGATAACAGCCGACTTCCGTGGTATGGAAACAATCCCGACTCCATACTCCAGATTAAAAATCGCAGCCAGAGGTTCTGCCACGATATCGACAGTAGCTTTTAGGGACATTGCTTACCCCATCGTAGCCAGGGCGCTACCTGAGTCTAACTTTTGATTAAGGCTGAAACCTCTTAAGATCGGTGGTAAAGTAAAATGATCCCCAAGATGTTATTACATTAGTGGGTCTTATATCTCCGTAGGGTCTCCTGGAGAAACTTCAGTTCAAGAGATAGATTCTGCAAGATGAGATCCAGAAGAGAAATATGTGTTGCAATGGTTAAGAGACTCCAAAACGGTAGGTTTAATGTTCAAAAGGTTTCAGCGATTTGTTTCAGGAACACTAGGAGTAATGCGTCTGATATGTCCCAGAGTTTTTAGACTTATTCCTATTTTTAACTAACACTTCGATCGTGGTTTGATTATTTCTAGAAGAGGTTCATAAAATTGCGGTATCGGGTGTAAACCAATTTTTTCATTTCAGGGGGTCTTTACGAAAATCCAAGTAATTTATCTCTGTGGAGAAATCTTAATAGGCCGGGGTCATCCATGCCGCATAACCTGTTTAGACCGACTAATCTTTAAATTTTGGAATGTTTACATCAATACTTTAGGATTTATAGAAATGACTCCAAGCATTTTCAACGTCACGGGTATGACAAAAGACCAATCAATAAGTTTCAGATCCGATCTAACTGAATCATAGTCAATAACCGTTTTAGTGAGAACTTTTCCGGCATTGATTTCGTTTATAAGGATATTCTGCCATGGTAATTTCGTGATCAGATAGATCGGATACCACCGATTTTGTACGGCAATTAGATACAAAGATATGGCAAGGCTGGTTTTGTGTGGTAATAGTGTTGATGCAAGGGATGAGACCGTGTTCTGCCAAAGTACATAGAAACTTGAAGTCTTGAATTGCTGTGTCCAATATCATATTTAGATCTCCAGTAGGATAGGACAGGGCCCTTGAAATAGTTTAAGAGCGAGATCGAGGGAAGAGATAAAGGGTTTCAACATTCGGAAAGCTCAGGATCTATAACCCACTAATTTTAAAGAGTTCGGTACATCTCAAGCACGCAATTCTTCTTCTAATTGCAAAATTAGGGACCATTTGTTGTTTTACGTAGACAACTACACCACCGACTTATTGATAAAATGCTTAGAATTAAAAGATGAGTAGCCTGAGAGTTGATTAATAGTAGACGCTTCATTTAACCAGCATTGCTAAATAAATCACGCCAAAGCTTATACCTAAACGCTTTGCAACACAAGAAAGTTGTCAAAGTTTTTCAAAATACTTTTATTTAAACTCAAGATTTTTAATGAAAACTTGAAATGATATTACTGCATTCTTCGGGGTAGGTAATAGTGATTCAACTTATATGAATTATCTACGTCATTTAATAAGTTTACAGTCCTAGAGTAATAGGTTTGTTGATAAGAGGAATCGTAAGACAAGGTAAGATAGCACCATCCGAGTTAAAATAGTAATTGAGGAACAATTTATCATTTTCTTTTGTGATATTGAGTGGGTAATCGTATGTGTTAATTAGTGTAGAGTTTTTTATGTGGCAAAAGTGTGGACAAGTACAAAAATCTGGAATTAAAGTTATAATGGTATGAAAAAGTTAAAAACTGTTTGTAGCAAGAGACAGCATGTTACCATCGGTCTGAAGAAAGGTCGTAGTCTGTTCATCAGGTGTTTTTTGGACGAGGCAAGGCCTGTGAGAGCTTTATGAGGTCCCTCATTGAAATTCGTATAGCAGGGCTACCGAATGAGGCGCTCTTTTCTGAAAATATGGCCATTGTGGGTCCAGCTGTGTTTATATTTGTAAGTGTTTGCGAAGATTTGACTTTACGAAATAACCGTTGGATCACAGAAGGAGACGTTCATTTACAAAAACTGATCTTTCAGGACCATGCCCAGTTATATTGTTGCTTTTGAGATTACGACGAAACTTTGCCTGCTTCAGAAACCCATCCGTGTAGACGACGAGTAAACGCTACTAAGGGGACCCATCTGTTTGTTACCGACATCATTGCGCTTAGGACCTACCTTTGAGGCGGTTACTACGGAATCCTGCAAGAACACCAAGACTCACCGTTGTCAACACAAGATGGTAGGGATTTTCTTTGGGATCTCCTCGACGCCGTAATCTCAATCTCATTTCTTAAGAGCATCTGAGCTTGATTATTTATCTGCTGCCAAGTCCAAAGCTGTGGCTTTTAACTCAATATTTTCGTACGTAGGGACTCAACTGATTTTATTTTGGTGTCGAAGTTAGAAATTTTTTGGCTTATTTCATCTAGACGACCTGAGAAAGTCCCATTCTGGATGTACTTGTCGTAGCTGATTGATTTCAAAGAAAGTGATTGAAGCTAGCGGGATTTGGAGACTCCGCAGCAACGAAGGATCAGGCGTGGTTTTGACCACGGTGATTGATCTTGGCACAGGTTTTGCGGTGACAGATACGGAGGCAATGGTTGAGTTTGGGGCACCGCAGCGAGCGCAGAGTTAACCCAGTCGAGGTTGATTTTCTTTTTTATTGTGGACGTTGTTGCGGATGAGCGAACTGGAGTATGTGAGTTATCACCGCCTTTCCTTGATTTTGCAGCACAGTCTGACAAACCATGATGTAAATTGTCCGAAGTGAGGGTTTTCAGCCGCACAGGCAGCGTGAAATGTTTGATTACACGATTTTATGGAGCAGGTTATTACAGTTCATCTCGCCGAGTTTTCTGTGGCAGCCAGCGCAGATCATTTTGCGGTACCAATTAACTAAGCGATCAAAACGATACCCAAGCGACAGCGGCAAACAACAAACAGTGCCGTGGGTACGGAGGCTATTCAAACGGTTGACGGGTGATAGGCGACCGAGAAATATGACTCGACGAAACATCACATTAAAAACTTACTTTAATCAAGAAACAATATGAGAATCTAACAATAATTATAATTATTATACTATTAGTTACATTATCTTAGTAACTCTGTATTATAACAAATTACTATAAGAAATTAAACAAGCGGAGGGCAGATGTTTGCCTGTTATTTCTTTAGCCCGGTAGAACCTTCCTTAGAAGATATTTTCAAACCGTTGAGCGATTGACGTTCTTGTGAGCTTCTGATCGAAAGGTTGACTTGATTACAACTTTTTGACTTTGAAAGATTTTTTTTTAAAAGATCCTGATTAATAATAAATAAATTAATACATATTAGAAGGACGATAACGCAACACCGTCTACTCCTAAAACTCTATTGCTTTTCCGAATTTTATTGAGAATAGTTTCGAAATTACTTTAGTAGTGACATATAAGGCACCCAGGAAACAATTTTAATTGACTAGTCGGCGCTTTCTACTATCAACATGCGAACTGTTATATCTTTATCTTTGTATGACAATAATGTAAGGCTAGACACGCATCAGCATTTAATGCAGATAGCTTTAATAAACATTAATAATTAAAGTCAGTTCAATCTCAGCCTCGAGTGAGGTGCCTGTTCTTATAAACTACTCAAACTTGTACTAAGTCACAATTAATTAAATACTATTGTATAATTCTAATTCTAAATATAAAACTGCAGCTAAACAGTTTTTTAAAACGTGAACCACAGTAAGCCGTATAACATTGAGTGGCAGTGGATTTACATAAACCCTCGGTTTTATAAAGTGTCAGTGCTGAAGTGCAAAGTGCCGAAACCTAAAGAAGAATCGAGAGGTGGTGACTAGCTATCACCAGCCTGCAGTCCTAGAAAAGACTGTCTTTGTCTCCAGTCGTGCCAGGAGGCAGGACCTCACATTCATCATCCGCCTCAGCCTTTTGTCATCGCTTCCTGCAAGGTGAAAACGACACAATGTTCTGAGAATCCTGTGAGTCAAATTATTCCTGTAAAACTCCAACTTTCTATGCCAAACATGTGTGCACAGAACATTTGTATTTTCATATAATTGCTGCATCCAAAGTTTTATACCTGTACTTTCTAAATCATAACGAGTCGTCGAAGTGCTCGTGTTCTTATCTAGTGGCGAATTTCTTAGAAGTGATAACATCGTGTCTCAACCGTCGTACTGTGCCTCTTTTATTCAAGTTATTTTATTAGCGTTATAACCTTGATTTGTATTTGTAATCTGACCCTAACTGTTGTAATTAATTCTACATTTATATATGTCGAAAACACAAGACGTAAAAGAAGAAAATACTAGTACAAAAATGCCTGAAATCGATTTAAATGTATTGATAAATTTATTGAACCTTCGACGGTTCATCGAGAAAAGTTAACACCATTTTAAATAATTGCCGCAATGCCATACAACTTGCATCTACTTCCCAAGTGGATATCCTTCTAAAATATATCTAAGTCGCCTTGAAGGTAAAGCAGAAACTGCGTAGCTATTAAAGAGTTTTCAAAATGGACACAATTGAGGAATTTTTAAAAACGCAATTAGGACACAAAACACTATGCATATCTTCTCTCAGATCTTCAAGAATGCAAACAGGGTCGTAATGAATCGTCAGTCAATTTTCACTTAAAGTTGAATCTTGCCTCGCCAAACTTCTGACTGAAATTAATTTTCCATCCCCACAAAAAAGAAGGACGAACTATCTGGTAGAGTAGCGCTATGCAAGATTTGGCTTTGAACGTTTTATGATAGGTCTTCAACCGCAGTTGTCAACAGTTGTTAGGTGTAGAGACCCAAGCAATTTAAATGAAGAATCAACTTGCTTCTTCTGAGGAAAAACTATTCCAAGCTTCGCAAAAGACGAAACATGTCACTTCCTCAAAATCCTAATTTTCAAAATCAACAGCCAGTTCCAATCATGAAACGTATTAAATATACAAGGCGGACCAAATTCAAATGCTCTACTTGCAGATATTGTAAAACATAGGTCACAGATAGAAAACTGCAGAAAGCTGAGCTTACAATCATAACAAAGCGTCTAATTTTGCCCAAAACCAACAAAATACAAACCGGCAACCTTGGAATGCTTTATAAACGCCCAAATCTACCCATACACTGGTCGATTCAACTAACGTAGAAAGCTCTGGTCTTAATGATTTTAATTTAACGACCAAGCTTTCGACCGGTATCGTGCGGAAAACTAAATAAGGAAATCGATACGACTCGATCTATAACATCAGTCTCATACAAAACTTCGCAATGTGCACTGCTGAATCTCACTGTATCTAAGTCCATTACCAAACAGGGTAACCAGACCCAAACTCATAATGGCCTTCTATCGCTGTATCTGATTCTTGTGATGAGATATTGCCAATGCTGCTAGTTTTTTCCCATTTCTACATCAGGCAGTCTATATTGTGACGACGACGCTTCTACTAAATCAAAAGAAAATACTAAGTCTACTAGTTCTACTAAATCAAAAAGAAAAATACTAATTCTATAGTTCTACTAAATCCAATGAAAATACTAATTCTACTAGTTCTACTAAATCCAAAGAAAATACTAATTCTACTTAGTTCTACTAAATCCAAAGAAAATACTAATTTCTACTAGTTCTACTAAATCCAAAGAAAATACTAATTCACTAGTTCTACTAAATGAATAAAATACTAATTCTACTAATTCTACTAAATCGAATACTATGCCTAGAGAAAATGCGAACTTAATTGCTAAATCATGTCCACATGTTCAGCTCCTGAAACAGAAGGAAACATATTAAAGACTTATAATATTACAACAATCCAATAAAAATACTTACCTTTCTGGAAGTCCAAACATCCATCTCTTCCAAACCTTTGAGACTTCTTGTGAGACAGTGCGCATCAATCAGTCTGTTAAAAGTAGACGCCATTGAAACAATGCCCAAAAGTAGTGAAACATAAAATAAGTTTCAGTGGCATTGGAACACCGGACATCATATCAGCATCAGATGAGCCTATTAACGATGGTGAGCGCGAACTTCATTCTTTCAAAAAACATACTATAAAAGGGAAAACTTACTATCTGCTTTTGACAAAAGTGTACTACTTCGATACGTGCACCTATCCTGACATTTTTAAAACACTTAAATCAGTCAGAGATGATTTAGTACTTGCAGGTGATATTAATGAAATTGCTATATCCGATTTCAGAAATCCGTTTGAACAAAATTCTTTCATTAAAATATACGGCATGCTCATGTACCTATTTAACAACACTAATATAACTATCAACATTCATCACAACACAATTATATCCCTGTTCCAACTGAAGTAGCAAAATATTAAGAGAAAATCACGACATTCCTATCGCCGGACATGTAGGTTCAAACAGAATGTATGATAGGATTAAAGAACGATACTATTGGAAAAATATGCGTTCCGAAATAGAAGAATACGTAAAAAATTGCAAAATATGTCAGTCAAATAAAGCTCTTCGCCAAATTAATAGAGCCCCCATGCAGATCACTACCACTTCAACTCGCCCCTTTGAAAGAATAAGTCTCGATATTGTCGGCCCTCTGCCTGAAGCTGGACTACAAAAATTAAAGTATATACTTACTCTTCAAGATGACCTCACCAAATTTTCCATTGCATACCCTATTTCGAATGTTACAGCAGAAGAATCTTGTGAATGCTTAGTTCACTTCATAACTCTCTTTGGTATTCCAAAATCTATACTTACAGACCAAGGGACAAATTTCACCGCTGAGTTATTCAAAAAAACTTGCGAATTCCTAAAAATAAAACAAATTTGGTCCTCTCCTTACCACCCCCAAACTCAAGGTGCTCTCGAAAGAAGCCACTCAACCTTAAAGGAATACTTAAAATCCTACGTGAATGAGAATCAATCTAATTGGCACAAATTCGTCTATACTGCTATGCTCACCTATAACAGTACTGTCCACACTACTACGCGTTTTACCCCTTATGAACTAGTTTTTGGACATAAACCCTTTATCCTGATTCAATTTTGAACTACGCTCTGACATCACTTATCCTGAATACATCAAAATGCTTCACCATCGCCTTAAAATATCTAGAGAAAGCATTGCAAAATATCCAAGGTTCTAAAGAAAAGTCAAAGACTTATTACGATAAACATAGCCGCTCTGTACAGTATAAAGCTGGCGACTACGTTTATTTAAAAATCATCTAAGGCTTCGAAGAGCCCTCTCCTCTATGGAAGGGACCCTATAAAATTATAAGGTAAATACAAATAATACTCTGACTTCCTTATTAATCAGACGTCATGTTAACCATCACTTCGACCAAGTCAACATGCAAATCTAAATGATTAAAATATTTACATGTTATGTAACAAATAAAAAATTATTATATTTTTATATTCTAGCTACTAACTTACTAATTCCTATATACAATATTTTATATAAATCTTTTTTATACAAATCAAATTAGACTAGTAATTATGAGTTTACAGAATCATCGTCGTTCATTGTAACGCCGTCTTAACAACGATGACGACCGCTTTGTGGAGTACATCACCAAAAGCCCTGGTATACTATTCGACTCTGTTGGCACCTTAAAGATGATTGATGACCAATTCCACGTCGTTATTCCGATAGATGTGTCTCCATATAAAACCTATATTCAGAATATCAATGACGTCTTTAACACTATCCGATTTCAATGCCGTGAAAATAAGAAATAGATTATTCCATGTGTCAAAACATGTTACAACCACTAGATTCATTATACAAAGACATTTCACGCGATTTTGATTCTATTTCACACATAGTATCTAATAGTGTATCTAAACGATCAGCATGGTTTGCCGGTGTAGGTACTGTTTTTAAACATATATTTGGCACCATGGACGAAGATGATGCAGTTAATTATAATAAAGCCATTCAGAATCTATTTAACAATGAGGAAATTATTGATTAACTCTGTACGAAAAAATATAATTGTATCTCAAATAGCTATATCTAATATTAATCAATCCTTACATGATATAAATATTAATGAGAACTAAACTAAACAATGCTATTCACCAAATGTCTAATGAAATTAATATTGTATCCCAAATAAGCAAAATTAATAATGTTTCTAGCATTTTGTACTCCAACCTCTTAGCTCTTTCTTTTAAAATAGAAGACATACTAAATTCCATGTTGTTTGTGAAATCCAATGTACTACATCCGTCTATATTGACCCCTAATCAATTATATAAGGATATTGTCGGTAATCTTAAGGTAGTTCCTAAGTATAGAGATTTTCCAGTAAGCCTAGAACTTAATAATATTCATATTTTATTAAATGTCGCTAATTTAGTGTGCTATTATGTTGACGATAAGTTAGTTTTCGTAATTAAGTTACCTTTAGTTAATGTTCTAGAATATAATTTGTATAAAACTATACCTCTTCCAATGTCACATGTTACTGACTCTTCTAATTCGTTTGTGATGATCTTACCTTCTGATGAGTACATAGCTGTAAGTAAAGATAAATCTTCATTTACGTATCTGAAAAGTTTGGATTCCTGTAAAAATATTATAACTACCCAAACGTACCTGTGTGAAACAACTGATGTTTATATAATACCTGGAAATCCATCCTGTGAAATTGAAATTATTACAAAGTCTGTAACAACTTTACCTCAAAGTTGTCAATATAAAATAATTCATGGTGATATAGATATATGGCATAAGTTACATAATGAGAAATTTGTATTTGTCCAGTCTAAATCTTCCAAACTCTCGATTGAATGTAATAACAATGATGTAACCGAACTTGTTATATCTGGTACAGGTGTCTAATATTCCATTTGAATGTATTGGTTATCATAAGAACTTTAAGCTAGTAAGAAAGGTTTCACCTAAGATTAATGTGCCTAGTGTTGTATCCACTTTTAATATTCTTAACGATAGTTGTTGTAATTTAAGCCAAATTAGAAAACAAATTTTAGCCAATTTCTAAAAATACAGAATGTTAATTTAGATAATCTTAAAAATATAAATATAGCTTCAGATAAAATTATTAAGATTTAGATCTTGTAAAGATATCCAAATGATTGGAATAATCATATTAGTTTCCTATTTTAAGTGTATTAGCTTGTATTTTATGTAGTAAGATTTTAATTTTCTATGTTTGTAAAAGAATAGAGCACCTCAAAAGATTATGCAGAATTAATAAATTAATTATTATAAAGAGGAAATTCTGAAGCAGAAATGGAAATGGCTACAACCCGTTTACGTATAGGTTAAACTATATTGAAAACTTATTATTTAAAATAAGTTTCCTCTTAAAGGGGGTTGTTATATCTTTATCTTTTGTATGCACAATAATGACGCTTAGACACGCATCAGCATTTAATGAGATAAGCTTAATAAAATATTAATAATTAAAAGTCAGTTCAATCTCAGCCCTCATGTGAGGTGCTCGTTCTTATAAAACTACTAAATCCTTGTACTAAGTCAATTAATTAAATACTATTGCTATAATTCTAATTCTAAATATAAAACTTCATAGCTAAACAGTTTCTTTTAAAACGTGAACTACAGTAAGCCGTATAAAGAACGATGCCAAATGCATGAAGTTTTTGTTGCATTTATTAGAATCAATTTCATTTAATAGACAATCGCTCCTTTATACATACATAACATATCTTACAAGTGTATAAATAAACATTATAAAACATAATGAAAATATATACTGTATGTTTAAAGTTTCAAATGCACGTATAGAAATACTTTCAGTATTTCTATAATAAGAATTAAATTAAAACACTAATATGTATATTTTAAGTACAGTTTATAGAATACAGAATGCATTGCATAGTTGTGAAATGGTAAGTTAGAATTAGTTTTTTAAATCGTTGTAAAAATGACTGCATAAAATAGAATTTTATTTATTTTCTATTCAAGGTCTTTATATAATTTGCTGGCCTAAGATATTAGGAGCTTAGTTTTGTACACAATCATTCAAATTTTAATTCTTTAATGTTGTGACTATTATGTAATATCAAATTATTTAAACAACAAATCAGACAGACTAAAAATATTATGTAAATATTTATGGGTTTTAGTTAAGTTTAATACTAATATGGATTACATATATATACAATGTTTCAATAGTTTTGAGGTTTAAATAATTATGTTAGTTTTCATTATGTCATCACATAAATTGATTAAGCGGTGGCGTGTTTTAGGAAAGGCTTGTCATGTCATGTCAAAATACACAATTATATGTATTTAAATTATAGTACCATATATAATTATAAGGACGTTATTATCCTTAACCGATTAGACTACCGCTTTATAATAAAGATCATAAATACCATCTTATGCCCATTTTATATTGTACAAGTAAATACGTAGACGCAGGTAGATTTCTTCTTTATTCTGGCTCATGTCCGACATAATGATTTACCAGAGATAGATATGGTCGTAATAGAGTAAGTCCGAAGTGTTTTTTGGGAACTATCAACAAGGACACTACAGCTGTTAAGATCCCACGGGATTCGATACACCATCTGGGTTTTAAAAGTTACGCAGGTGTTACATAAGTATGATATAGAATTCGCAGATAATTTAAATTTCAACAAGCAAAGTAATCTTTAATATTTACTTATTTATATTTTATTTAATATTTACTTATTATTTTGCATTAAATATAAATTTAACACACACGACAACAATCCAACTTTTATAATTGAAGCAAGCATAACAGTGTCAGCAATGAAGCCTTAACTTGCCGATTATGTTGATTCATGATATATGTTTTGTCCAAATAAATAAAAACTGTTTATATTTATTAAGAAAATAAAGAAAAACTTTCGAAACAGGACTGCTTTCTTACAATCAGCGTTACATAAAGATCCACGCTTTCGACAGAATTAATTTCGTTAGTTTTAAATAACAGGCAAAGTCACTGAGCCATCTTTGCATTGACTACGAATTGCTAATCGAAGTCTTGAGTCGAGTTTCAAGTTTTGATAGTTATATTGGAAAAGTTTGGTTCGTTGTTGGCATTTTGTAAATATAATCTACTTGGAAGTTAATAGATGCGTTGCGGTCTCTAAAATAAAAAAAAATTACGGTAGTTTAGGAATAATGAGAATGAAATGTTTAACGAAATTCCATCAAATAGATATTTTACTTTTGGTTATTTGAAAAAGGGCTGATAGTGAGAAGTATTTAAAAAAATAAAACAGTCAAAGAAATTTCATCGAAATAAAGTTGCCCGTAAACATTAACAAATAACACGTGCTTAAATATTTTTGATATATATTATTTTAATAAAATAAAATCACGCAATAGTTTCACCTTAAAGCAATTTCACCGAACGTACACGTGCGAAATTAAAATATAACAATATTGTTTTCAAAAAGAATGAAACGTGAATAATACGAGACAGTTATAAAAATGTACGAGCAAAGCGATTACTCCGATGTTGTTGACTGTTCAAACAGAACTTGTGAAGGCGGGCTACAATCGTGCTGTGGACAAACACGGCGGTCGTTTTTTGGGCCTTTATTGTTTAAACGGAACGTGCACTTTTTCATTTGACTGTACTACGATGTACGAATTTCCTTAGTGTTTAGTCGCTGTTGATGAAGAGAACGTATCCGATACTTCGGTAATCTCTCAGAGCTAAAGCCGTTTGACAACAGTCGATCGATATCCGTTTTTTTTTATTGCCAATGCAGGCAGACGAGCAGTCGGGCCACATGATGAAAAGTGGTCACCGTCGCCCATGGACATTGGCAATACTGGCATCACCAACGCGCTGCCTACCGTGAGACATAGGATGTTACCATCCTATGATGTTAAGTCTCGTTTACCCAGTAAATACGCTGGCTACGGTGCCCTTCCAACCGGAATACAGATAGTGTTTTGACACTACTGCTTCGCAGTAGAAATAAGCACCGCGGTGGTATCCGCCCAGACGGTCCCATGTAAAAAGGGGACCTACCACCGGTGAAAGTAAATGTTATACAATCTAAACACTGCTAAAGAGATGTGTTTACAATGAAACTGTGTTATATTATCTTAAGATTTATTTGATTTCTTTATCGCAAATCTAATTTATAGAAAAAGCAAACTAAAATATTTATTGACAAAACATTTGATTGCACTTACGAAAAATCAAAAAATGAACACTAAAGTATTTTAGAAACATGCTTCAGTGCGCTGGATCGATTAAGGCACATAATTTTTTTTCGAAATACTCAAAAGGCTTTGCTCGTTGCAAAGAAAACATCTTAAAACTATACTTTGTAATACAAAAAGACTTTTATCATCCTTTTATCTTAAAAGCGTAGTTCATCTGTTTACGAGTAAATCCATTACTGACATGTAAATTGCTTAAAGAGAATCTTTTAATGTTACGAGTCAGGTCTCAGAAATCGACCCCTTTTCAACACAAAAGTAAAACGTCAAAGCTAACAAGAAAAACATTTACTTTGCTTACGTGAATGGTTTGCGCAAACGATTCACTTTTACTTTATTTCAAGCAACGGTAATAATGAAAAAAATTGGTAATAAATAAACATTTGAAGTAATTCTAATAAATGCTTTATAATTTATTATTTCACCATTGAACTTTATATTATCATTTTAATAGATATTGAGTCTATGGTCATTATCATAATTTTACTTTGTTAGATAAGTTTACATAAATTCTATGTCTAATATCAGTTTGCCAAATCAATTTCACAGAATATACTTTATGTGTCAAATAATAGTCATAAGTAATAAATAACTGTTTTGGGGTGATGCTATAAATCCTACTTTTTGCTACTGATGTTTAAAACATATCTTTAACTTTGTTTTTAAATAAATGAAAATATAACAATACAAAAGATTATTATAATTACAGTATATTATTCCCATAGGACAAGTTTATACTGTAACCAACTGTTACCACGAGTTCGTCCCCGTGGAATAGGAGAAATGTCCGCGAGGTGTATTGAAATGCTATATAGTATAAAATAAATGAGGTGTTTATTGCATGTGCTCTAATTAGACATACAGTTTCATGGCTCCCACGATGACGAAGTTTCATTTGACAATCATCCCCATTCCAACGCCTAGTTCATTCCTGTGCAGTTTGAAACTACAAAATTACTAGGAAAACACTACTTATGACTCGTTTCGAGTATCTACAAATAAAATTTTATCGTATCATGTCTTATAGAGACGATTTCCATCAAAATTAATCTTTTTTACTGAAGGAAAATAGTGGCGCGGGGCGAGGACGGATTATGTCGTTCTCGCACTGACTAAAACCACCGTTGTTCCTTCCTGATGCATTTAGGGTGGGGTATAAAAATAAAAAAATAAATAAAATAGGACAAAACAATTATAAGTTTCTAAAAGCTTACACCACAAACAACTATAAACTTACAGTTAGTTGTTAATTTTGACCACTAATTCCTGAAAGAAACTTTGTAATCAATAAATTTTTCTTTACAAAAGATTTCATAGATTCAGTAGACTGCAGCATATTCTAGCATAAAAGCAATAGCTAATATGTATATTGTTTCTTTATGACTTCTTATCATAAAGTAATATAATAATTTTATGTTTTTAAAGTTGATTACATATAATATTGAAAAGTTAGGCTTTATAAGTAATATAATGAACACCATCATTAGTAAACATACATGTCATATGTTACTATTACCAAACGTTTCATAGTTATAATTAGCATTTACGCTTTGCCTCTACTTAATGGTCTCTTTTTAAGAAAAAACAGTACCGTGTCTCCAACATCTATTTAAAATTGCTAACTAACATTATTTTAACACTTATAAAGTTGTTTCGTGAGTTATTTAGCAACAAAAAATCTTTTTTCATTTACAAATAAAAATTTTTACTAATTCGAAAGAATTACAAGAATGTAATAAAACGCTTGACAACAAAATTGGCGGGAAAGTAGATACTTTCTTTACTGCCAACTTTAGGTGTCATAAATTTTGGACGATGTGGTACAACTCTTTGAGAAAATCGTGGCGGTCCGCATCGTCCAGCACCTAGAGCACGTCGGTCCAAATCTGGTGCAGTGGCAGTATGGCTTCCGCAAGTACCGGTCAATCGTCCACGCGGTGCTTCGGGTCAGGTCCCTAACGCAGGATGCGGTGTCCCGGGTTGAGGGTGTTTTGGCGCTGTCACTCAACATCGCCAATGCTTTCAACACTCTGCCTTGGGCCTGCATAAAGGAGGCGCACCGATACCACGGGGTGCCTCCCTACTTGCAAAAAGTTACATGGGCCTACCTGTCCCATCGACGTGTCGAGCTCCTGTACCGAGGCCCTGTACTTTTAGGGGCCTCAGAACGCGCCACCTGCGGATGCCCACATTATTGTTTTCGGCGTTCGTGTCGACGTCAAGCCGACAATGAAATATCTCGGCCTAATCCTAGATCACCGATGGAGATTTTGCGCCCATTTTGAGCGCCTCGCGCCTAGAGTGGTCAGAGCAGCGGTAGCTCTCGGCAGACTGCACCCCAATATTGGAGGACCCAGCAGCTCCTGTCGCCGCCTGTACGCCGGGATCGTTGGGTCTATGGTCCTGTACGGGGCACCCGTGTGAGCCGACATCCTCCAGAAGGAAAGCACTCCGGTACTGCGGAGATCCCGGGGGGTGTTCGCGATCCGGATCGTACAGGGCTATCGGACCATCTCCGGCGAAGCGGCGTGCCTGTTGGCTAGCTCCTTGCCCTAGGACTTGGATGCTGAAATCCTCGTGTCACTCTTTTTCTGGCACGAGGAGGCGAGGTCTTGGGGCTGCAGACCAGCCCCAGAAGAGATAAGGGGGCGCAGAGAGGAATTGCGCTCCCTTGCTATTCAGGAATGGGAGCTGCGGCTGGAGCACCTCATCGCCGGCCGTCGAACAGTAAAGACCGTGGGCCCCGTATTAAAATGGTGGCTTGAAAGAGGACACGGCTCCCTAACATTCCGCGCGACGCAGGTTCTCTCGGGACATGGCTGTTTTGGGAGGTACCTGTGCCGCGTGGCCGATAGGGAGCCTACAGAGGAGTGCCACCACTATGGCGTATGTGCGAAAAAGATGGCCCAGCAGACGCTGGAGGAGTGCCCAGCCAGGGTTGAGCAACGTCGAGAGCTTCGTAGTGTTGTGGGGCACGACCTTTTGCTTCCTGCTGCAGTGCGCAGGATGTTAGAGAGCGAAACGTGGGCCGCCATCCTTGCGTTCTGCGAGGATGTGATAGCCCGTAAGGAAGCCGCGGAAAGAGACGGGGAGGCTAACAGCACCCTGGCTATCCGCAGAAGAAGGCCAGGGCGCCGAAAAGTGGCGTACGCGCGCAACCTTCCCCCCTGACACTGAGCCCATGGGCGGCCGGCAAGAGGGTGACCGCCGCCAAGAGAGGGACTCAAGAGGTAGTGTCGTGCTGTTTGCTCCGGCACGAGACCTAAAGCAACGGTCCGGGTATCTCAACACACCCGGGGAGAAAAGGCCCACGAGGGTCACGTCGCGCCAGGGTTGCCGAAGAGTGTCATCAGCGCCCGCGCAACCGTTGGTTTTTAGTGGGTATACCAGCCGCTCCATCTTGGTCCGGGGAGCCCCACATAACCCTGCTGCCCCCTAACTCTGGCGTCAGGGAATTCGTAAGCTAGATTTTACCAACGGCAAAAAAGGTGTCATAAATTGGAAAGATATAAGACGAATATTGCTATTTATTTAAAGGAAATTTGCATAAATCTATGGAATCATAAGGACTGCTTATTCATCTCATTGCTGTGTTTTCGAATACATATAACTAATTATTATGCAAATTATTGAGCCAAGAGTGGATGTGTAAATGAAATAAACTTCCTAATATTTCAAAGTATTACATTTGTAATATGTAGTTTTTATACATATCGCAGATTCTTTTATGCTGTTTTTATTTCCCATTTAATAATGTAGTTATAATAAAGTTAAATATTTTCATTTTATATAATTTTTAATATTTTTTATATAATTTTATATAATGTTAGAGCAATCGAAGGCCTCAGTAGAGTGTCACTTCTAGTAGGTCTCAAATTGAATATGAAGACAAAATACACGTCAAACTCTCGTTAGGCCTACTCCACTGAAAGTTGGAGACTCTACCCTTGAAGTTGTGGAGAATAATTTGTCCATTCCATTTAGGTCTAACTTCGAGGAAGAGGTCTATCGTCGAATCCAGGTCAGATGTGAAGCGTTCGGAAAGCTTTACGATTTTTGAGTCATAATCATACGCTGTATGCTCATTTAGGCCAAGGTCTTATGACCAGGTGTACTGCCAAGCGATGAGCATATGAAGTAATAATGGTACTTACAAAATGTCTCTCAACGACGATTAAAGTAACTCAGAGGTCAATGGAACGTAGCTATGCTCGAATATTGCTAGATGATCGAATAAAGTGAATATAGACGAGAGAACATTTTAGTTACGCAGCTCTAAAGATTGCAAGACTATAGTGGACAGTGAGACAGATCACATGGTATGTAGAATTGATAGTGGTGAGGCAAAAGCTTAAAGGGTTTTCTTGGAGAATATTATAGAGGTTATTTATTGTTATATTACGATCATAATCATGATGTAATTAAAGCATTTCCATGTTATTTTAGAACTAAATATAGTGTACTCAAAAGTCACGTCTCGGAAGCTTATGCATTACATAGTTTTGGAATAAAACAGGATGATCTAAATTCTACGATAACTCTATCATTTAATTAAGAGGTATGAGCTAACTTATCAGTTACTCTAATCAAATATAACTTTTCTAGTCATAATTAAAGCTGATAATTAAAAGCAATTGTATCGACTCTAACAAATAAAAATAAAATAGTAGGACAGTCTGATAGATTTAGTCATATTGTGTTGGTGACGATCGCATTAAACGCGTTCCCTCATTTATCATAACTTATGAAAATTGTTTTAGCTATTCGCCATGAATGAGAACGGAAAATGGTGCGAGGCGATGGAAATTCAATGGGATACTGAAATGATAAGTGAAATTTAAGAGGCTATAACTATACAGTTAACTCAATATACTATGAATGTTTTTTATCAACTTTAAAACATTTTTGCGTATGCATATCAACTGTGTATACTACAAACTTCGATTACTTTTATATAATTTTGCAACAGTTTATGCTACATATCATAAAAGTATCAGTTTTAGGAGTAAAAGTTATATTCAGGTAGGCCAGGTAAAACTCGGAATGAATCTAAATAAAGGAACCCATTGAGATCACTCACCGAATGGCGGTCGACTAATAATAACACCACGTTCAACGCTGCTTTGTTGGTATGGGTATTTTTCCAAATATAAATATATTATCATCATATATTTCATTAATATTTCTAAAAATAAAAATAAACTATAGCAACCATAAACAGAGACAAACATGCGACAATATAAATAAATAAATGTCTTGAGGAAAAAGAGGGTATAAGGTAAATATTTTGTGACGCGGACGGCGGCCAGCGCCGCCGCAGTCGGACAATTGCCTTCGGGAGTTCCTACGCAACGCATCATGCTTTAAAGTCACGCGACGCGAATGGCCTACGCTCCGTTTTAATAGTTTTAAGTTTGCCGCGAACCCCAACCGCATCACCGAAGACCCCTGCAGCTGTGCCGCCATCATACGAGGTATTTATCCTTCCTATTATCGTATTTCCAATCCGGCTTCATAGCCATGTTGTCCGAGCCGGATTACGCAAATGGTCCTTTGAACCGCATCCTCGCTACTGGTCCTTAAATAGGATCTACCATATCGCCGTCACTCGAGCTAGTTGGTACAATCAAATTGGCTGACGAAACTTGAGCATATTAAACATACTTTTGTTTTGTGATATAAATACATATTACGCAGATTAACCCACTGAGACATAAGAAAATATCTATATTTTTCACATTATTTCCACTCGTGGGGGAATTGAACCCACCCCTTTTGGCGCAATAGTCAAGGTCACTAACCACTTTGCCAAGTGGGTTTGATTAGTTATAAATCAATTATCAATATAAATTTTCCGTCACAATAATTCCAAGGTAATTGGACAGTAAGAAAGAATATAAAGCGAATCCAGACCTCGTTTGTTTATGAATTCAGGAATTGAGCTGAAAATGACGTTTAATTATGTATATTTCTGACAAACAGAGACTTGTTATACCATCGTTGTTTATTGAAGCAAAAAATTGGCCAGGGCAACTCCTTACTTTTATTAAATTATGAAAATATTTTTCGCGTTTCAACCAATCTCCACGATAAAATTCAGTAAATAATGCTGACGTGAATAGAGAACATTATTCAATTTGTCTTCTTGCATGAAAATGTTGAAAGGGTTTTGTGAGATACTATGAAAAGTAAAATGGTTAAACATTGCTTGATATAAAGCATATTTAGCTTAAATACCTCTATTTCGTTTATGATATTTATTTTTGTTAAAAGTAGTTTTTATATTTTCTTCAGAAGCTTTGCAAGAAACTAAATAAACTTGTTAACTGCCTCCACGGTTTAGTGGTATGTTCGCTTATAGTTGCTGTTTTATGAATGAGAGGTCATGAGTTCAAAAAGAAGGGCAGAAAATTTTACCACTAAACCACAGTGTACAAAAATTCTTGACTGAATATTGAAGAAGTATTGGTGTAACAGAAATTGTAAATTCCGATATCCAATCTTAAGCGTTAATATAAATATTTTAAGTTAGTATAGTGTTTTTCTTAACTCTGAGGTTTAAACTTTAATTTTTTATTAGATGACTGTACATTTTGTACGTTAATGTTATTTAAATTATAATTTAAATCCAAAATTAAAACTTTTAATGAAGTAGAACTTGAGAAAAAATGAGGCTACAAAATTCCTGTTCACTTGATGTAAAATTTTGATATTTTGTTATGTAATTTAGAAATGTTTGATGTTCTTCATTAGGAAATTAATTACGTGATACATTATCTAAACACTTTAAACCTCCTTTATATAGGCCAAGGATTTTTAGCTATAAAAATATTATGAGTTATATTTTATTCACGGTAATTAAATGCAAGGTGGAGCCACCCTTTCGTGTTGGCGAGTTTTAAACTGTATCATGAGATTTATATTTCAAACCCCCGAAAAGGCCCATTACAAGCGGAACGATATTATAAAAGTATCATTTTCAGTATTTAAATAAAAAGTTATTTTAGCTTAATTAATTGTAAACATTCTAGAAAAGTTAAATCTTGTGGTATCTGAAAAAAACTTAAACCTCTAAATTGGCTATGCAAAAAAGATTTTTAATTAAATTTCTTCTTGATGAGACCATGAGCAACGAAACACGATCATCGACTGACACTAACGTTAGGGGCTAAGATTTTCTGTAATGCTTTTATATTAGATTTAAGCTAACATTTATCGATCGAGCGTCGATGTAAGGTAAAGCAATTTATTTTTTGTGTTGCTTCATACCGCATAGTAAGTAGCTTCATTAAGCTATAGATATAGACAGTTAGGATGGAAACCGGGGTTCAATACTGCTGTTAATCAAAGCGACGGGTCGAGCAGAAGTTTTATAAGTAAATAATGAGGTCTGTCATAAATAAATGCAGCAATTTAACGTCTAGTTTAAGCAGAAACAAATTCAATATAGTGCCAATCATTTGTAAACATTATTGCTTAAGAGTATCACTGCGGTGGGCAAATAAAATAATAAAAAAAATTTAATGCCACTTTTAATTTACAATGAATTGTAAATTTAAAGTAGCATTATCAAATGTCTACAGCTAGGATTTTATTTTATATTCTGACAGCAATAAATCATGCAACATTTCACCAGGTGTTGGGCGCGAATTCTTTCGCGAACTAAAAAAAATCTGTTGGTTTTTTGTAAGAAAAAGATGGCCTAAGTTACTCCTAGACGTATCAGCTATCTTCAGTGAAAGTCCCGGAAAAATCGGTCAAGCCGTTCCAGAGATTAACCAGAACAAACAGACAGACAAAAATTAAAAAAAAAAGTTGTTTCGTTAAATGTATCGGTTAAACATATACCATAAAGTAATATTTCAATAAACGATTACTTTAATGTTACAAACAGACACTCAAATTCTATTTATTTGTTCTAGTTATTGTTATAGATGAGTCGTATTTTATGCTAAAATAGAAAAAACATTTTGGACATACATGTACATATAAATTATTGTATTTTAAAACGATTAAGAACATTCTTCAAAATATTGTCAATTAAAGACGCAATACCACACGCTTGCAGCCGTAATTCAATGATTGTTTATTATTTCGCATATGGCCAGTTGTCAGTACTCAATATTAGCTAAAGTCGGTTACGCCTGTGTGATAATAGAAAGTGAAAATGTAAATAATAACTTAAATAAAGTAGTGAAAGTGATGAATATTTATTAAGTAACTCAGCCGATCTTATTTTAATATTGTTATAACACATAGTCCCATATGAATGTGCCACCGTTATGCTAGCGTCTGTTACATATATATAAATGCAACTCTTTCTCATAAGTAATTTATTGTCAGAGCGGACAATTTTAATATTTCAGTTTCATTTAATGTTATATAAGTGGAACGTAATGGTAATGTTTCTGAAGTAAAATTTAACACTGTTTTAGGATGATCTACGCAGCCTTCACTAAAGTTTTATTTTTATTGATGGTTCTTTGCTATATTCTTTAGTATTTGATTTCACATTTGCGAAGACACACTATGAACAATTTACTGAGGTCACTTTTAATAAACGTATTTTATAAAATTTATAATAAACGTTTTATTACGATAGAAACATTAATGAAATAAATATGTTAAAATTTATTTTAAATGCATATTATTAAACAACTGCACAATTAAATCCAGTTTTAATTACTTGGCGATACATTCGTTGATGAATATTCTCATATCTTTATTCATCCTTTTCATCATAACTAACAACGGAGTGTAATTATGTTTAGTTTGAGTGAGACGTTATCGGAAAATATTAATTAAAATATCAAATATACTCATCCAGGCCAAGATGTGGAAGTTGTTGCTGCTGTTTATTGTGACCCGGATGACAATAATTTGTGGTTCCGTGTCGCTGCTAAGTGCAGGTCGACCGAGCACTGCAACTTGCATCCTAATGAACTGCGACAGGGTCGTCTTCGCGGGATATGAAGATTCTGTTGAAGATGTATAGGGCGTCTAAGTCCATTTCACATTTTAATTAGTTACAAAGCAGAACTGTGCAAATACTAGCTCCGAACTCAAATACTTGATTTCGAAGGAACTGAATCCACTGACCGTCGACACATCATATTCGCTTAGCTAATTGGATTTAATGTCATAAATACATCATCAGCCTTTAACAATTCATTCTTTATAGACTGTAATTTTACAGACAACTGATATCGACTTTTTTCTTGCGTTCCTGCGCATAAATAGGACGATCCATTTAGATCGACAGATCTTTTTTACACCTTAGATAGAAATTTTCAGACAATTACTTGGGTGCTTCATTACTTATTAATAAACCAGCAGATAACGATTACAGAAGTGCTTAGGTTTGTAAAGCAAGGGCCAATACTACTAGGTCAATAAGAAATCTTTCTATGAAATAGTTGTAATATAATATGAAACTCATATCAAACTTAATCGTTATATTTACGGGCATTGATACCGTAAAATATCGACTGCAACGTTCTATTCAGACTTCACTAACAACGTATTAATTGACCGCACATCCATTATCTATTTACGCAGCGCGCACGTGAGCATACACGATCTAATAAATCGCATTGAGAAGCAGAAAACATTGCCTTGTTTTAAAAATGTTACACTACATGGAATGGACGTCACGACCTAATTTGTACAATTTTGCGCTTTGATATACAAACCTGAACTTCCCTTCAATTTCAATTTACGTTCCACGTTTACTTCTTAATTTAAGTGTCTGTTTGAAGTTTATTTGTTATTTCGTCTACTTTAGCCGTACTAATAATTATGGAGTTAGTTTTAAAGTATGCTTAGTGTTAAATAATCAATTATTTGGCAAAATATCTAAACATATTGCCTGAGTACATTTTGTGTATCTGCTTCTGTGAACCGACATTTTACTACTTATATTTTACAAAAAAATTCTTTCTCGTTAACAACTCGTTATATTCTATTACATCTATATATTTAAACGTTATACAGAACTTTTACAAAAGGGTATTGTGGTACGATATTCATTATAATTTTAATGATATAACACTTTATCCGTACAAAACAATAGCAATTATGTTGCAACAATGATGCGGACGAAGCATTTATTAACCCTTGAGAGAACATTAATTGAAATGGAACAAAGCTAATAATAATGCAAATAACTATTTTATCGTCAATCAATACAGTGCCAGAACTACTGTGGTTTGTTTGAAGGACACTTTATCACCCACGTGAGTTATGGAAATAAGACTTTAGCAATGACTATCTGCATTTGTTTTTGACGCTCAATTTCTACAGTTCAGTGATTAAGTCAACCGTTTGACTACCGATCGTCTTCAAGTATAGCTTACTTAAACACGATACTTTGCTCATCAAAACTAATTTGGAAATTGGCACCGATAAATGTTTCAAAGTAAATTCAGTCTTTAAGCCGTAACCATTAAAATAGAACCTCTAAATATTTTTAAATTTTAAAGTGCTTAGATCAGACAATGGGTCGACTTCTTAAGACTGAAGTTAAGAAACTTTGATTACAACGACACTTGAAATTACATTAATTATTAGATAATGTTGTGTAAAGACATTTTCAACAGCATAACTATCATGTCGTTAAGACGCAAAGATAGGCAGATTCCAATTTACAAAGTTGTCATGAATCTTCTTTGAAATTCAGTCCTCTAGGCACTTTGTGTTAGTTTAAAACTTTGAAAGTATTTAAAGTTCAGAGTTTTTTACAAGTATGAAATGACGTTTGGATTTCTTTTTTTGTGCTTTAACTCTATTTTTATGACCGCTGTCTTAGTTAAATACAATTATCGATTAAGTTAAACGACTACACAATATCAATATTGTGTAGTCGTTTTTCTTCTTAAACACAAGTTATTTATCATTAACGATTCGACTACGATAGACGAATAACGTACTAATTATCAGTTGATTTTTAGTGGCTATTGGATCTTTTAAAAGTTTGTCTCCTTTATTTTAGGAAAAAAATTTAATTGAATGTTCATTATGGCAGATTAAAACACATGTATTCTAAATTATTTTATCGTTTCTACGATAATATTTTAGTTAACGTGAATTACGTGTCGTTTCAGATACTCTCGTCGTACGGTTTACCTCTCAAGGAGCTCTTTAAACTATTATGAGAGAAATCCAGCTGGATTTCTCTAATAATAGTTTAAAGCGGTTGCCGGATCGTCTGCTCGCCGGCGTCAGGACGAATATAACAAAGCTGTCGCTAGCAGAAAATTTGCTCGGAGATAACATGAATCCATAATATCCACTGCGGAATTTCATAATCTACCTGCGTTGGACGAAATGTACCTGAGCGGCAACAGCATTAGAGGGTTTGAAGAGGGGCTTCTAATTGGATGTGATGTTCTAAAAGTTGCTTGAAGAACCAATAAATACAAGTAATACATTCATTATCATAGGAAATTCTAGTACAGTCCTAAAAAGAATACAGTAACTTTAAAAGTGTTATAAATTAAAGGCAATAATGTTAGTCCTAATAAATTGAGCTATTTATTTATTGCTATAAAAATATTATTACAAATGTCTTTTCAAAAATTTAAAAGGAGATACACGTAAGAAATAAGCAAGACAAGACTTTACCCTCCTTATCCCGTACACGAGGGTTATCAGAAGCCGGAAGTGTGCAAATACTACTGTTACGTGTATTTCGATTTGAAGAACAATCTGTAATACGACACTAAAGTGACGGCTGGATTCAAGACATCTAACCTTGCATTTCTAATGGATAAGACACTATATCATGACTCAAACGTTCTCGTTGTGTTGTAATTTAAATAATAACATTATTTTACTGATATATACATTTGTTTTTTTTTTTTATCGAATATTAAAAATGTATATGAATTCCGTGCCATCATTCTCTTTTAACGGCCCGCAGTCATTAAAAGTTCTTTTGCTGCTGGAAAATAGAATAGCTAAGTCTTGGTCGGTATGTACTGTGAAATGGGCGAAGTTTTTCTTTTTATGATAACATTTAATTTTTGTAATGCAATGGGCAATTAAGGAGCGAATTTAAATCTAGTCAGGCAAATTGCAGACAAATTATCATAAGAAACTGGAAAATGATATTTGTTACTATGCTGACGCTTATTTGGCCAGAAATAAAGTTTTAAGTTAGCAGTTACTCCGTTATTGGGTGCCTGTTTTTAACATATTTACAAAAATTATATAATTTTCTTAAGAATTTTGCTTAGTAAAAATATATGGAGCTTTTTTTCGGTTTATGATAGAAATATGTATTGATTTTTTATGTATTATGTATTGACATTACAGTTGTTCAAAATATCTTTTCAGCTGTAATACGGCAACCGTCGTTCGTATCGCAAAAGTCACTGGAGGAGATAGATTTACATAGCAATATGATATCAGCAGTGGAGGTGGGGCTTTCGTGAGTTTGAGAGATTTGCAAGTCCTTGATCTGGACTGTAAAGGCTAGATCTTAAAGGTTAGATCTCTTGGAGAACTTTATTACGGATTTCCCTTTATTCGCCACTGAAATCTATCGCCGCTTGCAGCTGACTGAATCTTTGTTTATGAACTTTTGAGATAAAATCTAACAGCACATCAACTGCAAAATGTTTACATAAAACAAAGGTAAAATCGATAAAACAAACAACGCTAAACATTAAAACTTGACACAAATACCGTATTGAATGACTAGGGCTAATTTTCAACAAAAGCCATGTGAGCTCGTTGGTCTCCTAGCTAGTTGTGACCTCAGCAGCAATAACCTCGTCAAGTTGTCTCCGGGGACTAACGTCGAGCTCAGCAGTGTTGCGCTATTTGGACGTGGGCGTGAACTCACTGCGAACTGTGAGTGCTTATTGCTTACCTTCTTATTAGATAACTCGAGTGTTGGATTGTTCTGAATAATTTAGCTGTCTTCAGTTATATTATACAATTTTTATTTCATTAGAATAACCACGTTAAGGCAATAAACATGAGCTACAAGTGATTAATACGTAAGAATGCAGTGGTTTTAAAATTTTACTGTTATAACTCAAAGTATTTTTTTTTCCTTGACTTTACAACTACGTCTTATTATTGAGTGTGAAAATTTATAAAATAGTTACATGATTAAAACAAGCATTCATTCATATATTTAACACAAAACTACGAAAAGTATTTCCGCAAAACTTTGTAGCTTACATTCATATAACATAAATATTTTTTAATTATACTTAAATTCTAGAATTAAAATTTAAATTACACAAATTATTTGTTTTACTAATAAGCTCAAAAATTAAAATGATTTAATTTATTTCAGGTTGAAGTTGACACAATCGACGGACTTACAAGTTTACAAATGTTACTGCTGGTACGAGGTTTGGTGCTTTCGCGTAATATGATTAGGAAGCTCCCTCAAGGCGCTTTCGAACATTTTAAATCGATATGTCATCTCTATTTATCTGGAAATCTTTTGGATTCAATATCCGCCCAATGTTTAACGGCTAAAAAGCCAAGTTGGAGTATCTCACGCCAATTCAAAATAGAATTTTATGCTTCACCGGTGAAGAGTTGAAATTTGTCAACCTTTGGCATTTAGACATTTCGGATAATCAAATTTCAGAGATTTCTGTACACGCTTTCAAACGATTCCGAGCTTGGTGCATAAACATGAGTCAAAACTTACATATTAGCGTCTAACCCCAAAACGTTTTCGAGGAGAATCAAGCTTTAAAAATCATTGATTTAGGTCACGTCAGACTAAAAACTTTACCAGTGAAATTATTTTTGAAAAAATCCAGGTTTGCAGCAGAATATACAACGTATAGTCTTTGCAAGAAATATCCCGTGGAAGGTCCCTGTTTACATACCGGTGGTAGGTCCCCTGTTTACAGGAGACCGTCTGGTGGATACCACCGCGGTGCCTATTTCTGCCGCAGAAGCAGTGTGTGAAAACACTACTGTGTTCCGGTTTGAAGGGCACCGTAGCCAGCGTATTTACTGGGTAAACAAGACTTAACACCCTATGTCTCACGGTAGGCAGCGCGTCGGCGATACCACTGGTATTGTCAACGTCTATGGGTGTCGGTGACCACTTCCCATCAGGTGGCCCGACTGCTCATCTGCCTGCGTATGCCATAAAAAAAAAATCGAAAAAAACCTTTAAAATTCTAAGAAATTAACTTACAACAACATAGTAAGCATCAAAGCACCGACTTTCATAAACGTCATGTCTATTCAATTTTTATCTCTAAAGGCAATCAACTTAATGCATTTAAGGGTGAGTTCTTTAATACGGTATCAGTTTGGAAGTAATCTGTGATATCTTTGAAAATCAACTGAGCTATTTGTTCCTCTCGTCTTTCAAAATACGTCCAAGGCTAAGGGAAATTATTCTATCTAACAATAAACTTAACTTTTTCCCATCAGAACTTATTAGTACGTTGCAATACTAGGAAATGGTCGATTTGTCAGGCAATGCTTTGAAAAATGTTGATGAAATAGACTTCGCCATCTACCGTAAGTTGACAACTGTTCTATTAAATAAAATTATTTTACGGATTTTATCGCGTTTATTTTACATTTTAAATTCCCGACGTTTCGAACACTTTCCATCGGCGTGGTCACGGGGTAGACTGAGATGTCATGCGTCTTGTTGCCAGTGCTGAAGCGGTACAGATTAAAAATAATTCATAAAAATTAAGATCTGGAAACCCGCTTCAGCACTGGCAACAAGACGCATGAATCTAGCTCACCCGCTGACCACGTGTACTCTATGGGGCCCAGCAGGCTGGTTATGCGGCGACGTTACCTCCAGCTTCCTTGTCAAAAGCCACTCTGCCTCATAAGGTGCAATCAGGACCAGGTTCCGTGAGGTATTTCGCCGCTCATTCACCGGCACCCTACTTTATAAGCAAGCCACCACGTGATGATAAAATTTACTCTCCACCGTTTCTTTAAAACTTTTAATGTTTTGTAAAATTTATTGACAATCTCACTACTTTATTTTTTGTACATATGTTTGAATGTAATTTTTTACACGTGAAGTGTTAGTAAGTTGTGGCTTGTAATTTGTGCTTAAATATTTATTAGTATAGGTAAGAAAGATTAAGATATGATAACTACATTTTTAATTTATTATGAGATGGTAAATTTAGCTAGAACCTCTGGCAATTCTAGTCTGCGGAGACATAAATTTAAAAATAAAATGTGGACATTTTTTATTTATTCTGTAATAATTTTTAGACATTTTAGGAAAACGTTATACATCTAATA